>JAJHZJ010000433.1:4270239-4796281 GCA_023548195.1 Bettongia penicillata ogilbyi | reverse complement strand
ATTATTGTGTATTGTTCTCTGTATATGTTGTATTTACTCATTTGTGCACACATTGCACCTCCACCCTCACCCTAGTGGGATGCAAGCCCCATAGGGAAAGGCATTATTTTACAGGGCTTGACATATAGCAGACATTTAATGAACATTTATTTATTCAATTGGTTTGAAAGCTGTCATATCATGACTTTTAAATCGAGACCATAGAGTTGTTGATTCAGAGCTGGAAGGGACCTCAGAGGGTGTTTAGCCCAATCCTTTATTTCACAGACAAGGAAACTGAGCCTCCAAAGGTTCTGTGACTTGCCCCAGGCCACATGGTAAGACTGGCCTTCCTGAGGCACTGTAGGTAGATATTACTTGCCTTGTAACTCTTCCATCAACAGCCCCATGAGCAGTTGATATGAGTCAGTGGAGTTGGGTTAGGGAGACAAAGTAGTTTGCCTTTCTAATACTAGAAAGTTGGACTTTTTCTGTGGCCAAGATCTAGATATATCAGCTCTGACACGTTCATGGTGCTACAATAATCACCTCTTCCCTGACTCCTCCACAGTGTCTTAGATCAGGTCAACTTTGGATGTGGCTGGGTTTCAGTGCAGGAAGGACCTGGAGGACATTTGCAGGAGGAGATTATTTCTGGGCATTCTCTGTGTTCCTCTGGGGACCACACTGAAGGTTCAGTGCTTTGGTACTTGCTTGGATGGATCTGGGGCTTCATCAATGGATCCACTTCCCCAGACAAGATGAGCAGTCATGAATAGGTTGTGAAAT
This sequence comes from Bettongia penicillata ogilbyi, assembly GCA_023548195.1. Lineage (NCBI taxonomy): Eukaryota > Metazoa > Chordata > Mammalia > Diprotodontia > Potoroidae > Bettongia > Bettongia penicillata. The sequence continues at coordinate 4,795,513 of JAJHZJ010000433.1, read as the reverse complement.
CATAGGTACAGACCATAGTCCTGTAGTCGGGAGAACCTGGGTTCAAATGATGTTTTTAATACTGTGTGATGATGGATTAATCACTTTCTTTCCTGAACTGTAGGCAGTTCTCAAAGACTACATATAGACAAGTTAAAATGCTCATTTTGGATGTTTTTTTTTTTTTTACCATTCATTTTTAAATATGTGATGCTTCCCTCTAGGAGAATATAAGATTTTTGAGGTGCATTTTTGTTTTTGTATCCCCAGATCAAGCACGTTTGTTTGTCTATTTGTTTTTCATTTATCTACTCATTCATGCAATTTATTTATTTTTTTTAAATTTGGTCTGTACCTGTGATTTCATTGGAGTAGGACCTCCCTGAAGAGGAAATTCTCTCCAGCAAAGCAGACCACCAGTAACTGTTCTGAAATTTATAGTCTTGTTTGTGGGGCTACTGAAAAGTTAATCAGCTTGCCCATGATTAACTAGTGAACACATGACAGAAGGCAGGACTTTATCAAGGTCATCCTGACTCCAAGGCTGACTCCAATCTCTACATCATGCTAGCTGGTATACAGTAAGTACTTAATCAATGCTTGTTGAATTGACTTGAAGGTCCTTGACTTGGCATTCCCACACTGACCAAAGTCCTGGGTTCCTGGCACAGTGATGTATAGTAATGACTGTGTTGCATCTTTTCATTCAGAGCTCACTTCTCCATCAATGGTACTCTAGTCTGCTGCTGTGGGTCTGTACCCTGCGTACATACATGATTTCAATAGCCTGTGTTTTCCCCCTACGTCTATATCACCTTCCTTCTTGGAGTAGCTGACTGAGATTGCATTCTTTCCTGGTGACTCTGGCCATGTTAAGATTGAGGGGTTTGAGTATTTTTTTGCCAGGAAGGGAAAAAAATTAGATACTCTCTCCACCACCCCCCTCTCTGGATTAGCTATGCATTTGTACTTCTTACTCTCCTGTGGTTTTATGAGCAGCTAAATGGATTTTGCTCAAGTCTTCAAAAATCAACTTTGAACTGAGGCCAGCGATATAAAGTTTCAGCCCAGAAGAATAATTCTGAGTCAGTTCTAAGCAAAGCAAAGAGAGTTAAAAATGGAAATGCCTTATCCACTTTAGCTCAAATGTTTGTGCAGAAGAAAGAAAGTGGTGAAAGGCAGAGGGGCCACATACACATGCTGAGCTTTTGATGTGAGTTTTAGAGGTTAGACAGTCCTTCCCTAAGCTATCTAATGACTCGCCCATCTGCATCCCTAATGATTTTCATCAAAGTTTCTCTTGTTCCCTCCTATATTCCAGAGAAGGTAAGCTCTTTGAGAGTAGGGACTCCTACTCCTCCATTTCAGTTTTCCCCCGAGTAACATGTGACACCTTATATACAGTAGGTGCCCTAAAGTTCGTTGACTCTGTTGGATCGAACTATTTCTCTCAGCAAGTTACACCTCTCCCCTCCCCAGTGGAGAAATACAGAGCACACTATTTTTCTCAGTCCCTTGAATCAGCTCCAGAAATTGCAACTACAGCCTCCCTCTAAACAATATGGCTCAAGATGGGGAGTAGGGAGGGAGGAGAAGGAGGTGAGGTGAATCTCCTCTGAGAGGTAGCATGGGGTGGTGCATTCAAATCCTTCCTCTAAGACTCACTAGCTGTGTGACCATGCCTATCTGAGTCTCAGTTTTCTCATGTATAAAATTGGGAAAATTATACCTATAAAATCTACCTCCCAGGGTTATCTTGATGTTCAAAAGAAATAATACATGTCAAGCACTTGGGGGACATTAAAATGATATGTGTAATGTCCACCTACTACTTGTGTGGCTTTGGGCAGAGTTTACCTCTCTGGTCCTCAGTTTTATGATCTTATAAATGGGTGTTAGGCTAGTTGATCTAGAAAATCCCTTCTAGTTAATAATAATGATATTATTAATAATAATAGCTGGCATTTATATAGTGCTGTGTTAGGCACTGTCCTAGGTACTTTAAAATATTATCTTATTTGAACCTCACAATAACTGTGGGAGATAGGTGCTTTATTATTCCCATTTTATACCTGAGGAAACCAAGGCTAATAATAATATCTAATATTTATATGGTGCTTATTATGTGCCAGGCACTGTGCTAAGTGCTTTACAATTATAATCCTATTTGATCTTTACAACAACTCCTGCCAAGGTAGGGTGCTGTTATTATTATTTTCAATTTAGAGATGAAGAAACAGATACAGAGTTAAGTGACTTACTCAAGGTCATGCAGTTTTGAAGTCAGACCTTCCTGATTCCAGGCTAAGCACTCCATCTATGGTGTCACCTAGTATCCTAGGACATATCCTATAGGACTATTTTGCAAACCTTAAGGTGTTACATAAATATGAGCTGTTTTTTGAAGTTGTTTTTAATGATTATTGAGGGACTATCGGTATCTAGGTCCAGAGTGGATGACAGAAGGTGATTCAACAAGGCTGATATGTTATAACCAGGTAAAGGAGCAAAAATCAATTAATCCATCAACAATTCTTTATTGAGTGCCCTACTATGTGTTTGACATGCTTCTAGGGGCTGGGGAAAGAAATTGTCATGGTTGCCATAGTGACATGAAACAGTCCAGAGGGACAATATCATTTGATTGAAAGCCACAGGAATGGTGAGCAAAGACACAAGAGAGAGTTAGTGGGAGTGTAGGCTATAAACACAGATCTGATTGCCCAGAAATTAGAGGTGGAGCCAGCCTGGATCCTAAAGCCCCAGTCAATGTGAACTGAGAGCAGGGGATGGATTGAGCACTTAAAATCTAAATGAAAAGAGTCATATTTGCCCAATTTGGAATGGCAGATTCTGTCATTTTATCTAATGTTCCAGAATTTCCATCCACTTGAATTATGTTGTTCATTTTAACCACAATCATTTCTAGCTAGATTTCAAAGGAAAATCATTCCATTTGTTAAATCCGCACCCCCTTTCTCCCCCCTTTCTCCCCTCCCTCCGTCCCTCCCTCCTCTCTCTCTCTCTCTCTCTCTCTCTCTCTCTCTCTCTCTCTCTCTCTCTCTCTCTCTCTCTCTCTCTCTCCTTTAACTCTCTTTCTCTCTCCTCCATCTCTCTTCTGTCTCACTTTTGTCTCTCCCTCCCTCCATTCCCCAATCTGTCTCTCCTCCTTCTTTGTCTCTCCCTCCCTCCCTCCCTTCTCCTCCTCTCCCTCCTTCTCTCCCTCCCCTACCACTCCTATATATCTTTTCCCCTTCCCCCTGTCTCTGAAACTCTTTCCCATTTGCTTACATTATTCTGTTCCAAAATTGGTCCAAACTAAGAGAGGTGTTGCTCGATGTGTGGAGAGAGGAAAACGCCGCTTGCTCTCAGGGAGATAAGACAAGTGGTGCATTGATAATAACGTTCAACCCTGAACAGCCTCTTTGTTGTCACATCACATTATACGTGTCTAACTCAAAAGCAAGACTCATGATGCCTCAGGAAGGATTTCTGGTGTTGCTAATTTTATATATGTTCAATTTTTCTCAGCATTCCATGACCTGTTTCTTGATAGCCATTTTTTTTAAAGCAAGGCTTCATTACTTCCTAATTTGTTCTTTATTACATAAATGAATTCAATATTATAGTCTCATGAACTATTGTTAATTTCATGGTTTCTATTCTCCTCCCTATTGGCTGGTCAGTTTCCTTCTGAGGATCCTCTTTACCCCCCCAAATATCCTTAGGAAAGTAATTTCCATTCTACTTAAACCCATTTTACTAGTGCTCCTTTTCATTCTTTGCCTTCTCTTTTCAGTGATGTTGTCAAGGAAGAGATTTCACAGATGCACAGAATTTCAGAGTTGGAAAGAACCACATTCCAGTCAGTACTTGACTCAGAATTCTTTTTATACCATTGCTGTTGAGGGGTCATTCAGACTCTGTTTGAAGATCTCCAGGGTACAGGGAAACTCATTATCTCACCAGGTAGCACTTTCCACTCTTGGACAACTCTATTTTCCTTTCCATCAAGACAAAGTCTGCCTCTCTGCATCTTTCACCCTATAGGTCCTTCTCCTCTCTAGGGCCAGGCTAGCTGCCCATCACCTCATCAGGAAACCCTGCATTCTTGCCATTTAGTTGGAGGATGGGGTTAGAAGAAGAACCCTTCTCCCAGCTAGTCCAATTACCCTTCCACATCTGACTCCTCCATCAAACTGTGAAGTCCTTGTAAGCAGGGGACTGTCTTTTGTCTTCCTCTGTGTCCTTAGTGCTTTGCTCAGAGACTGGCACATAAAAAGACACTCAATAATTAATTGACTAAATGACTGACCACATGTCAGATCTTTAAATACTGTTTGATGATTTGATAATCATGGGGGATAACTAGGTGGTTATAGTAGACAAAATACCATGTCTGCAGTCAGGAGGATCTGAGTTCAAATTTGGCCTCAGACGTTGACTAGCTGTGGTACACTGGACAAGTCATTTAACCCAGTTTGCCTCAGTTTCCTCATCTGTAACATTACTCAGAGAAGGAGATGGCAAACCATTTTAGTGGCTTCTTGCCAAGAAAACCTCAAATGGGGTTATAAAGAGTTGGACATGACTGACCAAAAAAAGATTACCATGATCCTGTCTAAGTTTTCTCTTTTTCCATTTGAATATCTCTGGTTTATTCAACTGAGCCTAATGTGGCACACTCTTCAGCCTCCTTACCATCCTGTAACTATCTTTGTTGCATAGCATGTATGGAGACTACTTGTTTTACAAACTCAGGTAATATAATTGACAATTGGACACTCTCTAGTTGTTAAGAATGAAAGGGAGTGATTATACCTTCCTTCTCCCTATTATTTTCAGAATAAAGTACTCATGAAAGATTGGCACCCTCCTCTCCAGTTAATCAGACTGACTAGGTTGAAGGGATGCCTTTCTATTATGAGCAGAGCAGGACCCACTGGATTTGAAATGGACTCTTTTCTTGGAAAAGGAACAGTGCCTTCAGTGACTGCTCCAGTAGAGTTTAGACAAAAAGCAAATGATATTACCTCTGATTTTGAGTTGGGAAAGAAGTTAAGGACAAGGTTTGGGTACTGATACGGGACCTTACTGGCATGCTGGAATAGAAGTATTTCATAGGACTTCAAGAGTTCCAGAAGACTGCTATCCTTTAGGCTGGAGGAAAGATCATTATTATTATCATTTCTCCTTCTTCCTCCTGTTTCTCCTCCTCTTCCCCTGTCCCTCTTCTTCTTCCTCCTCCTCTTCCACTTTCCCCCTTCTCTGTCTCCATCTCTTTGTCTTTCTGCTGGGAGTTGGAAAGCTCACAAGGCCTTGTAGCAAGGTAGGAATGGTTAATCCTAAGAATGGATAAACTCAGGAAGGGTTATCCATTGCCATCCTTTCTGAAAAAAAAATTCTGTCTCACATTTACAGGATTATTATTGAATATTCTAATTTCACTATTTAGAAGTCATTTTTGTATATATAATATATATCTACGTGTATCTATATGCACATATGTAAGCTTATGTATATACACACATGTCTATGTTGAAACTAAGGATTTTATTTTCATAAGGTCCATGTGTTTGACAATTGTCATTTAAGAAGTCTCTTTCTGTCTCTAACCTTTCTATCGCTAACATTGTTTCTGTTTCTCTGTGCTCCTGAGGCAGCTAGGTGGTAGAGTAGATAGAGTTCTGAAATGTACACTTAGGAAAAAACTAAGTTAAAATATAACTTCAGACACTTCATTAGTTATGTGACCCTGGGCAAGTCATTTGAACTTTATCTCAATTTTCTCAATTCTAAAATAGAAATCATAATAGCACTTACCTCCCATGGTGGGTGTGAGGGTCAAATGATATAATATTTGTAAAGTGCTTTTCTTAGTGCCTAGCACATAGTAGGTGCTTAATAAAAGCTTATTCCCTTCTGTCTAATTATGTCTCTCTATTTATTTTTTCCCATATATTTATTTAATGGACCAAAATCACTAGGATTTCTATTGATCACTGACATAAAAAGAACTCTAGGAGGAAATATTATTACCTTAGTAACTGTAGGTACTCCAGTCATATAAAGAGATAATTGTTTGAAGAATGTGAAGACATTCTCTATTAAAGTATTTTAGATAGAAAATTGATAGGGAAAATGGCAGAGACTTGTTATAGCCTCTAACTTATTAATTTTTTAAAATTTTGCCATCTAGAGCCAAAACATAATATTCCAGATGTGGTCTTAGCAGGGAAAGTGCAATGAGCGGGATAGAGCCCAGATGGCAGAGTAACAGAATGGACTTTCTAAAGTGCTCCCCACAAACCCAGTCAAATACCTATAAAAAATGGCTCTAAACAAATTCTGGAGCTTCAGAACCCACATAATGACAGAGTGAAGCAAATCTCCAGCCCAAGACAGCCTGAAAGGTCACTGGGAAGTGTCTTGAGTGCACAGAGGGGGACCTGAGCAGGCCTTGGGGAGACTGAATCTCTCACATCTATGGTGGTTTCCAGACATCATGACCCTAAAATGCTGGGGATAAATTGGAAAGTCAGTGGGAAAAGCCTGTGGGACTAGTGCAGGAGACTGGAGTGGTCTGGCCTCAGCCCCAGGGCAGCTGAGGGGGCACGGGATAGAGGAAATTGAAGCAGCCACAGCAGCAGCAAGGGCAGCTGCAGTCACTATTTCTGGAGCTCTAGGCCCATGTATTGTGGGGGGGATCAAGTGGTTGACAGTACACCTCCCACTCCCTCGGGAAGCAGAGAACTACCTTGACAAAGAGCTCAAAAGTCAAGTAAATGGCTGAGGAAATGAAGAAAAACTGGAAAAAGAATCAGACTATAGAATCTTACTTTGGTGACAAGGAAGATCAAAACATGCAAACAGAAGAAAACAAAGTCAAAGCTCCTCTATCCAAAGCCTCCAAGAAAGGCCATAGAAGAGTTCAAAAAGGATTATGACAATCAAGTAAGAGAAGTACAGCAAAAATTGGGAAGAGAAATGAGAGTGATGCAAGAGAATCATGAAAAACTGGTCAATGGCTTGCTAAAGGAGACCCAAAAAATGCCGAGGAAAATAACATTTAAAAAAATAGACTAACCCAAATGAACAAAGGAGATCCAAAAAGCCAATGAAGAGAAGAATGCCCTAAAAGGCAGAATTGACCAGATGGAAAAGGAGATCCAAAAGTTCATTGAAGAAAATAATTCCTTAAAGATTAGAATAGTGAAGATGGAAGCTAATGACTTTATGAAAAAATCAAGAGATTATAAAACAAAAACCAAAGGAATGAAAAAATAGCAGACAATGTGAAATATCTCGTTGGAAAAACAAATGACCTGGAAAATAGATCCAAGAGAGACAATTTAAAAATTGTGGAATTACCTGAAAGCCATGGTCAAAAAAAGAAACTAGACATTATCTTTCACGAAATTATCAAGGAAAACTGTCCCTGATATTCTAAAACCAGAGAGTAAATATTGAAAGAATCCACGGATCACCTCCTGAAAGAGATCCCAAAAGAAAAACTTCCTAGGAGTATTGTAACCAAATTCCAGAGTTTCCAGGGTAAGGAGAAAATATTTCAAACAGCCAGAAAGAAACAATTTGAGTATTATGGAAATACAATCAGGATACCACAAGATCTAGCAACTTCTACATTAAGGGATTGAAGGGCTTGGAATATGATAATCTTGAGATCAAAGGAGCTATGATTAAAACTAAGAATCACCTACCCAGAAAAACTGCAGGGGAAAAAAAAATGGTCATTTACTGAAATAGAGGACTGCCAAGCATTCTTGATGAATAGAAAATCTAACTTTCAAACATAAGAATCTAGAGAAGCATGGAAAGGTAAACAGGAAAGATAAATCATAAGGGACTTACTAAAGTTGAACTGTTTACATTCCTATATGAAAAAGATAATATTTGTAACTCTTGAGACTTTTGTCAGTATTTGGGTAGACAGAGGGCATAGGATGAGTTGAATAGGAAGAGATGATACCTAAAAAAAATAAAATTAAGTAATGAGAGAGGAATATATTGGGAAGAGAAAGGGAGAAATGGAATGGGGCAAATTATTTCTCATAAAAGAGGCAACAAAAAGTTTTTTCAATGGGAAAGGGAAAGGGGGGAGGTGAGAGGGAAAAAGTAAAGCCTACTCTCATCACATTTGGCTTAAGAAGGGAATAACATGCACACTCAATTTGGTGTGAAACTCTATCTTAAACTACAGGAAAGTAGGGGAAAAGGAGATAAGTGGGGTGTGTGGGGGGATGATGGAGGACAAATGGGAGGAGGAGGTAATTAAAAGTAAACACTTTTGGGGAAGGACAAGGTCAAGAGAGAGAATAGAATAAATGGGGGTAGGATAGGATGGAGGGAAATATAGTTAGTCTTTCACAGAATGACTTTTATGGAAGTTTTTTGCATAACTACACATGTATAACCTATATTGAATTGCTTGCCTTCTCGGTGGGGATGGATGAGGAGGGAGGAAGGGAGAGAAGTTGGAACTCAAAGTTTTTAAAACAAATGTTAAAAATTGTTTTTACATGCAACTGGGAAATAAGAAATACACATAATGGGGTATAGAAATCTATCTTGCCCTATAAGAAAATAGAGGAGATGGGGATAAAGGAAGGGAGGGGTGTGATAGAAGGGAGGACAGATTGGTGGAAGTGGTAAACAGAATGCATGGTGTCTTGGAGTGTGGAAAGAGGAGAGATGGAGGAAATTTGAAACTCAAAATCTTGTGGAAATGAATGTTGAAAACTAAAATAAATAAATAAATATTTTTTTAAAAGTGCAATGGAACCAGCACCTGGCCTCTTACATTTCTTTCAGTCTTATGTTATAAAATTCTCTCTAGCTGCATAATCTACTTGTTGGTCTAAATTTAGCAGCTTACATTTATTTGCTTGAGCATTTACGAGTCATATGTAAACAACCAGACTGGTCACTGAAAATTGGTCCATGTCTTTAGAAAACTGTTGAGAAATATGACAAGAACAAATGTAAAAATGGAATGAGAGTTCTGAGTAGGTTAAGAGCTATACTACATAATAGAACAGGAGGTGTGGATAGGAGAGGGACAAAATGGTCAAAAGATGTGGACGATTTTTGGAAGAAATGCAAACTATTAATTCCCATATGAAAGAATGTTCCAAATCAGTAATAATAAATGAGATATAAATCAAACAACTTTATGGCTTTACCTGACACCTTGAAAATTGGTAAAGATGACCCAAAAGAGAAATTGTCAACATTGAAGTGCTTGTGGAATGACAGGCACACATTGTTGGTAGAATTGTGAAACAGTATAGCCATTTTGGAAAGCAATTTAAAATCTGGCAAAGTGTCTCAAAATTTTTTCATTCTGGATCAAAATCATTGATCCAGAGATTTTATGACTAAGTCTTATATTCCAAGGCTAGCACTGATAAGAGTAAAGTTCCCATATACAACAAAATACTTCCATCAGTGGTTACTTTATTTATTATTTTGGTGATAGCAAAGAATTAGAAATAAAGTAGATGTTCATCAATGGGGGAATGGCTAAACAAACTGTTACATGAATGTAATGGAATATTATTGTGCTGTGAGAAATGGTAAATGTGACAAATATAGAGAAGTATGAAAAGATCTATCTGAATGGATGCAAAAGAATATAAGCAGAATCAAGAAAACAATAGGGGGGCAGAACCCAGATGGCAGAATGAAAGCAGGGACTTCCCTGAGCTCTCTCCTGAAACCCTCCAAATACCTGTAAAAAATGATTCTAAATAAATTCTAGAGCTACAGAAGCCAAAAAATGACAGAGTGAAACAAATCCCCAACCCAAGACAACCTGAAAAATCGAGAGGAAGGGTCCATTGTACTGGGCAGGGAGCAAAGCACAGTCCAGCTGGGTTGTACCAACACAGATGGACTGGAGCAGGCCTCAGGGGACTGACTCATTGGCAACTGTGGTGATTTCCAGACTTCTCAACCCACAAATGCCAAAATGGTCAATGGGAAAATTATGTGGCACCTGGGTGAAAAAGGAGTGTGTGTTCTGGCCATGTGTGACTCCAGTCCCAAGGTGGGAAGGGTTGTGGTGATGATGGTGGCAGCAGCAGGAGCAGCAGCTGCTTCAGGAACTCTGGACCCAGAGAGAGTGGAGGATCAGGCAGCTGATGCAAAATCCCTGAAATATGGGACAGGACACCTCCCCCCCCCCCACCCCTACTGAAAGCAGAGTCCTGCCTTGACAAAGAAATAGAAAGCCAAATATTTGGCTGGGAAAATGAGTAAGCATCATAAAAGGACTCAGAATATGGAACCTTACTTTGGTGACAAAGAAGATCAAAATATATAACCAGAAGAAAACAAAGACAAAACTGCTACATCAAAAGCCTCCAAGAAAAATATGAATTGATCTCACATAGAAGAGCTCAAAAAAGATTTTGAAAATCAAGTAAGTGAAGTAGAGGAAAAATTGGGAAGAGAAATTAGAGTGATGCAAGAAAAAGATGAAAATAAAGTCAACAACTTGCTAAAGGGGACCCTAAAATACTGAAGAAAATGATACTTAAAAAATAGACTAACCCAAGTGACAAAAGAAGTCCAAGAAGCCAATGAGGAGAAGATTGCCTTAAAAAGAAGAATAGACCAAATGGAAAAGGAGGTGCAAAAGCTCAATTAAGAAAATAATTCCTTCAAAATTAGAAGAGAGCAAATGGAAACTAATGATTTTATGAGAAATCAAGAAATTATAAAATAGAACTAAAAGAATAGGAAAAAGAAGACAATGTGAAATATCTCATTGGAAAATAGATCCAGGAGAGAGAATTTAAGAATTATTGTACTACCTGAAAGCCATGATCAAAAAAAGAGTCTAGATATCTTTTTCAAGACATTATCAAGAAAAATTGCCCTGATATTCTAGAACCAGGGGGTAAAATAGAAATGGAAAGAAATGGAATCTCCTGAAAGAGATTCAAAAAGAAAAACTCCTAGGAATATTGTAGTCAAATTCCGGAGTTCCCAGGTCAAGGAGAAAATATTGCAAGTAGCCAGAAATAAACAATCAGGGTTAACACAAGATCTAGTAGCTTCTATGTTAAGGGATCAAAGGACTTGAAATATGATATTCCTGGATGTCAGAGGAGCTAGTATTAAAACCAACAATCACCTACTCAGCAAAACTTAATATAATCCTTCTGGGGGAAAAAGGATATTCAATGAAATAGAGGGTTTTCAAGTATTCTTGATGAAAAGTTCAGAGCTGAATAGAAAATTTGATTTTCAAATACAAGAATCAAGAGAAGCATGAAAAGGTAAACAGGAAAGAGAAATCACAAGAGACTTATTAAAGTTGAACGTTTACATTCCTACATGGAAAGATGACATTTGTAACTCATAAGACCTTTCTCAGTATTAGGGTAGTTGGAGGAGATAGATAGATAGATAGATAGATAGATAGATAGATAGATAGATAGATAGATAGATAGATAGATGGATGGATGGATGGATGATGGATGGCACAGGGTGAGTTGAATATGAAGGGATGATACATAAAAATAAAATTAAGGGGTGAGAGAGGAATATATTGGGAGACAAAGGTAAAGATAGAATGGGAGTAAATTATCTCACATAAAAGAGGCAAGAAAGAGGTTTCATAATGGAGGGGAAACAGGGGGAGATGAAAAGGAATAATGATCCTTACTCTCATTGGATTTGACTTAAGGAGGGAATAACATACACACTCAATTAGGTTATGTTACCCAAGTGGGGAGAAGGGCATAAGAAGGGGGATAATAGAAGGGAGGGCAGATTGGGGGAAGGGGTAGTCAGAATGCATGCCCTCTAGGGGTGGGGTGGAGGGTAAAGATGGGGACAAAATTTGGAATTCAAAATCTTGTGGAAATGAATGCTAAAAATTAAAAGTAAATAAATAATAACCTGGAAAGACTTACATGAAATGATGTTGAGTGAAATGAGCAGAACCAGAAGAACATTGTACACAGTAACAATCACATTGTGCAATGACAAACTTTGATAGACTTAGCTCTTCCCAGCAATATAAGGATCTGAGATGACTCCAAAAGACTCATGATGGAAAATGCTATCCACATACAGAGAAAGAACTTTGGAGTCTGTATGCAAATCAAAGCAGACTATTTGCTTTCTTTGTCGTTGTTGTTTTGTTTTGTTTCTTCTTTTGTGTGACTCCTTTCATTTGTGCTAATTCTTCTTTATGACATAACCAATGTAAAAATATGTTTAATATGAATGTATATATCAAATTACATGCCACCTTGGAGTGGGGAGAGAGAGAGGGGGGAGAAAATGTGGAACTCAAAATCTTATGAAAGTGAATGTTGAAAACTAAAAATAACTTTAAGAGAAAAGCAAGAAAAGATTTAACTGCACGTTAAATAATAGTTTAAATAGTTAAAAGAAGAAAACAATACACACAAGGACTACAACAATGTAAAAGAAAAGAATAGTCACACACTCAAAAAAACAAAAAAAATAAAAAATTAATGTGGTAAGATTACAAAGAACAAGATTGGTTCAAAGGAAGGCATATGAGAGAATATCCCCACCTCATCCCTTTGTAGAGGTATGAGGTCAACTAAAGGTGATGAGAGTAAGGTTCACTCATTCCTTTTCAACTGCTCCCTTTCTCCATTGTGAAACCTTTTTCTTGCTTCTTTTATGTGAGATAATTTATCCCATTCTATCTTTCCCTTTCTTCTCCCAATATATGTATTCCTATGTATGCATCAGTTAGGCTGATTTTTCCCTCTTCTTTTTTATCTCAAAAAATACTATTTGTCACATGGGATGACTCCCTGGAAAGGGGAGAGTGATACTAGGGAAAATTATAAGGATATAATAAAGCAAAAAGCATCAATTAAGACTTATTTTTTAATAAGAGAGGTACAATCTCAGTCTTTCAAGTACTGAAGGAGAAAAAATCATGGATTCCAAACTGGAAGGACTTTGAATGTAATCTTGTCCAGTTCTTTCATTTGTTAGATGAGAAACTGAGACTCAAAACATATAAAAAGCTTGCCCAAGTACATACAGTTAAATAAGTGGCAAAATCAGCCTTTTTTCCATGCCACCATATAACCTCATTTATAAACTGAACGGGAAAGAAATTCAAAGGCATCATCAAGAAGCTGGTGGTTGATCTGGTTCTTGAAGGAGGGGAGGGATTTCAAGAGGTGAAGATATTAGGGAATTACCCCTCAGGTACAGAGAAGGACACAGTCTATTGGTCTTAGTGTGATCTCTTCCTTTACTACAAAGAGCATTAATTCATTTATAAATAGAATTCAATGATGGATAGACACAAGCCTGGGAAAATAGACATTGCCAACATGATGAGAACACAGTGAGGAATTGAAGCTATTTTCTGCAGAGATATAATATACAAGTAGGTTTTTCTTTCAAAATTCTCTACCCCCTTCCTTGTTACTGTAGATTTGACCTCCTACATACAGAAAAGCTAACATTCTGGGTCAAAATCTTCTTTGTCTAGACCTGGGCCTTTATTAGTTGCCACATAGATGTCCTATTTGTCTTTCTCTTGACGACATACTAATTTGATTTGCATTTCTAAAAGGACTAAAGGACTACAGGGCTTACAATCTTACATTGCTTGCCCATCTAATATATGACTTATTTATGCTGCTAAAGCCCTGTATTTGGTATAATTTATACTAAAGTGAACATAACACAGTCCACTGGTCACTTCTTATAATGAAGGGAAAAAAAATCAATGATTTTGAATCTATAAATTCCACCTTCTGACATCACTTTTAGAAACTAAAGCTTTGGTTAAAGGCATGTTAAAGTGTTCAGATACCATTGGCTTTTTATTGGATGGATACATTTCTTGATTTAACCTTGACACTGAACTACTTTCAAGGACTGTCATATAAAGTAAAACACAAAATGTAAGTTGTGTTTTTCATTGAAAAAAGTGATTAAATGCAAATTCAATACCTGGCACATGGTAGGCACTTAATAAATGTTTATTGAATATTGGTTAAAAATTTCATTTATTTAATTTAACAAGAATTTGTTAAGCTGCTGCCATGTACAAGCCACTGTGCTGGGCTCTGGGGATTCAATTTGATTCAGTTCATTTCTGCTCAATGTTATAAGCAGCTATTAAGTACCTATTATATGCTAGGTACTGTGTGGGGCTTTCTATCTGATTTAATTTAATTCAACGAATATTTGCTAAATGCTTACTGTGTTCCAGGCACTATGCTAGATATGTGCCAAAAAACTCAGTCAACCAAAGGGGTCCCTACCCTCAAGGATTTTATATTTTTCTTGGAGTGGGGTAGAAGAATTATGTACACAAAGAAGCAATACAACAATGTATACAAATTAGCTAAAATTTTGAAGTGTAAGGGTAGACACTAACCATTGGAGGGAGCCATGAGCGTACAAAGACAAATTTGAGTTAGGCTTGGTCCTCCAGAAGTTCGCACTCCATTTGAATGGGGCAGCTAGGTGGTGCAGTGGATAAAGCACCAGTGCAGGAGTCAGGAGGACCTGAGTTCAAATCTCACCTCAGATACTTGACACTCACTAGCTGTGTGACCTTGGGCAAGTCACTTAACTCCAATTGCGTCATCCTGGGTTATCTCCAGTCATCCTGATCGGGTCACTGGATTCAGATGGCTCTGGAGGAGAAGTGAGGCTGGTGACCTGCATAGCCCTCCCTCACTCCAAACAAAGTCAAGTGCAAGTCATGTCATTATTGCTCTGATAACATGATCTTCTTTGGCAACGAAGGACAAACACACACACTCTGTTAGAATTCACTCATTCACCCATTTCCTTTGCTTTCTTTAAGATAGAGCTCGGGCACCATTTTCAACTCACTGTGTCTCATCACTTTGCTATGTCATAACTATTGGTATTATTGTCCGCATTTTGTAGATGAGGAAATGGATGTGAAGAGGAAGGTAACTTACATAAGCAATAGAGTTTAGAATTAGGATTTCAACTGAGGGGTTCTGGCACTCATGTCTAGTCATTTCCCAGGATACAGGGCTACCTTTCTTTGTGATATGTTTTCCCTACAAAACTGTGAGAGAGGTAGTACAAACATTACCTCTGTCTCATTCCCATGTGGTTTTGTTAGTGGACTCTGAAAGCATATCAAGTATGGGATCTGCCTCCAATGACTCATCACACCAAGGAAGGGTTGCAATTTTGATTGGTCCCAGGTATCCTCATGTTTGCCAGCAATGGGACATAGCTCCAGAATGGGAGGTCAGTGTAGGAGAGGAGCCATGAGGGGAGAATTGTGGGATTCCATTCTCAGAAAGACCTATGGACCTAGGATCCCAAGATCCAAGGTCCTTTTGGCAGAAATACAGAGGATGATTTCATGACAGAAAAGACCTGGTTGGTAAGAACACTCAACACAAAGAAATCAAGTGAGGTGCCCATGATGGGAGCAGATTTCAGGGGGACCCAGATGGCCTACGGATATTTCCAGAAAATGGCTGAGATAGACACCCAGGCCTGGAATCAAAAGATATAGCTTGGTGCTAATATAAGAGATCACGTTGGTGGGATGAATCAGCAAACATTTATTAAAGCATGCACTGTATGTTGGCACTGAGCACACATATATAAAGAATGAAAGAATAATCCTTGTTCTCAAGGAGTTAAAATTTTATTTGGGAAGAAAACACACATATATGTACATATATAGAATGAGTAGATGCAGAATAATTCTAAAATATAAAGTAATTAAATATAAGATAGTTAGGGAGAGAGGGGAATTATTTGTTGGAGGGTTGAGAAAAGCCTTCATGTAAAAAAGGTGGTGCTTGAGCAAGGTCTCTGGAAGAAATAGGGTAGGACAGGAAGAAATCTTTCCAGGGTCTTGTTCTGGTGCCTGGTGAGGAATCTGGGGAAAAGGCCACACTGGGCTGAGACATCAGTAAGAGGGAGGACCTTTCCTTGGCCCTGGATGCCTAGAATTGAATTACATTAGAATCACAAAGTTTGGTTGGTCTTCCTTCCTCAAGCCTCACCCCTCTCCATTCTATCCTTCATTTTTCCTAAATTTCAGGTCTAACTACATTGCAGCCCCCATTCAGTCAACTTCAGTAGTTCCCCATTACCTACAAGATAAAATACAAAATCTTGTGTTTGATTTTCATTCTACTCTCCACCCCTTCTAGTCTTATATTTATTCCCTTCCACATTTTCTGTAATCCAGAGTCACCCGTCTGTTTGCTCCTCAGTCTCCTGACCTTGAGTATTTTCCTTGGCTGTTCCCCTATGTGTGGAGCTAATACTTTCTCTCCCTTACCTCCCCTTCCCTCCTTTCCTCTCCTCTCCTCTTTTCCTCCTATCTTCCCTGGATTCTTTCAAGTCTCAGGCAAATTCTACCTTCTTCAAAAAGTATTTCCCAATCCTCCTTGATCTTAGTACTTCCTTCTATTGATTATTTTCAATTTATCCTCTCTATGTCATATTTGTACACAGTTGTTTGCATGTTATCTCTTCCATTCAAATGTGAACTCCTTGAGATCAGGGAATTTTTTTGGGGGGAGGGGGATTTTTCTTTGTATTGCTAGCATTTAACATGGTGCTTGGAATGTAGTAGACATTAAATGAATCCAGTTGATCGAATGACAAAGTCTGTTCTTTTTAGAGGAAGTATCAAAATGCACAGAAAGAAACCAAAATCAGGCTGTTTTCAAGGGCAAGAGTCTCATGAAAAAGTTACATGTTCCTTATTAGGAAAGAATCTCTGATAAAGGTCTCTTATCCATGATGTATAAGGACTTAGTTGAAATTTATCTAAGAACTCAATAGATAAATGGGCCAAGGACAAGAAGAAATTTTTCATAGAAGAAATCTACACCATCAATATTCAATATAAAAATCATGAATAATCAGAGAAATGCAAATTAAAGCAACTTTGAAGTTGCACCATTTACTAGACCGGCAAAGATAACAAAGGAGGAAAATGGCAAATGTTGGAGGGGTTGAGGGAAGACAGGCACAGAGTTAGTTGGTGAGCTGTGACTTAGTCCTGTCATTCTGGAAAACAGTTTGAACCCCTACCCAGAAAGCTACCAACTGTGCATGTCCTTTGGCCCCACTAAACCATGACTAGCCCTATATCCTAAAGAAATCAAAGAAAAAGATCTATATCCTAACAAAAGAAAAAAGAAAGAAAAAAGGCCTATATTCCAAAGAAATCAAAGAAAATAAGCTTATAGCCCAAAGAAATCAAATAAAAATCAAAGAATATAGGCCTAAATCCCAAATAAATCAAAGAAAAAAAGTCTATATCCCAAAGAAATTAAAGAAAGAGAAAAAAGATAAATTAAAAAAAATAAATTATAGTAGCTCTTTCCATGTTAAACTCAAATTGAAAATAAAGGAGTTATCCTCCTACTGAGGAATAGATGAACAAGTTGTGGTATATGGACATAATGGAATATTATTGTATCATAAGAAATAATGAAATGGAAATTTTCCAAGGAAACCAGGAAGCCCTTTATGAACTGACACAGAAGGAAATGAACAGGACTATGTGGATAATTCCTACAACAGCACCAGCACTATAGAGGGGAAAAAACCTTTTGAAAGACTAACTCTGACTATCACACTGACAAATTATGAGTCCAAAACAGTGTATTGTAGCATGTCATTCACCTCCTGAGAGAGAGGTGCTGAACTTAGAATTCAGAAAGAGACATACATTTTGGACATGGCTAATGGGAGGATTTGTTTGTCTGGGCTATGTAGCTGCATATTAAGGGATTTTCTTTTCTGTGTGTGTGTGTGTGTGTGTGTGTGTGTGTGTGTTTGGTTGGAGAGTGGGCAACGAGAGGCACCACTTAATGTAAAATGAAAGAAAAGGAAACTGTTAATGTTTTCTATGTTACCATACCCTGTGGCCTATAACTGTTCTGTGTTGTGCTTTGCAGAAAATCTCTCTTAAAAATAACTGTCTTTTTTGGCAAGGGAGAAAACCCTTCTGCCTCCTTCCTCCTGGGACTTGGTGGTCAGGTATCCAGGAACTCTAGGGATTGGAGGGTCAGATATTTAAAGCTAAAATGGAACTTAGAGGCCATTTAATCCAATCTCTTTGTTTTATAAATAAGGAAACTGAGACCCAAAGAAGGATCATGAGGTGATAGGTTTAGGCCTAGAAAGGACCTTAGAGGTCATAGAATCTACCCCTATCTTCTCATTTTACAGATGAAGGAAATGATACTAGTGAGGTGAAGTGACTTCCCCATGGTCATTCTACTATGGAATGTCGGAGTCAAGATTTGAATTCTTATCTTCTTGATGCCAAGTCTATCCACTACAGCATTTGGAGGGGATAGGACCCCAGTGGATGGTACCTAATGATTCTTTGATGCAAAAGTGAGGCCGTGAGAGTAGATGGGATAGAAATGCTGGTCATCCTCTGCCTCACTGGCAGTTCTCAGCGGCAGTGATGCTCCACAGCCTATAAGCAGGAGAAATGGTAAGAATATTTTCTTCCAACTGAGTTAGTAAGACCTGGGGAATTCAGCGAGTCCATTTCTCTTCCTCAGAACAGTTCTGCACTTAAAAGGGAGATGAGTGTCTGCCCTATTTTAAAAATATCTTCAGGAAAGATGATTCTAAAGCCCTTTGGTTCTTCATTCCATCAAGATACTCTGCAAAATTTCTTCTTACATAAGACTAACCTTATCAGGTCATTTCCCAGGGACCCTAGGAGGACCCAGGCAGAACCCAGCAACTTTTATCCTAAGATACACCAATAAGCCTTCCCAGTAACATTTAGATGACACAAGCTCAAACACAGAAATAAAATGGGCAAATCTGAACTCTCCAACAGGTTGGGGATAGTGAGGAACCCAAATTTTTACAAGAAATTAAATTATTTCAAAGACGATTTCTTTCTTGTTAAATCTGATTCAGAGTTTTATTACTCCTTGAAAGCACTACATTTTGGCTATACCCAGAGGGAAAATGATAATTTTCGTGAAAAAATTTCAATAAAATGAGGAAACAATTCAGAACAATGAGTTCTGAAGATGGGCCAATATTCAGCTCCTTTGAAGAAAGGGGGTGCGTCTACTCACTCTGGAGATTGTGCAGCAACTTGTCTAGCAAAGTCATAAATTTGGACAGTTGGGGAACGGTGAAGTTCTTGCCTTTGGCCCACCAGAATCCGGATGTGTAATAATCCAGCAGAATGGCTTCCTTAAGAGAAGTAGGAAGTTTGTGGAAGTTCAAGAACTCCTCCAGTTTTCTGTAGCCAAAAGAGAATCACAGAAATTCAACCTAGCTCCAGTAGGGTCAGATGGTTTTCTCTAAGAGGTGTTTGTGAAGGATGGGCCCTGCAGGGTTTAGATGGCATGGTATTGGTCCAGCCAAAGAGATTTATCTGGCATTTTCCATCAACACTCACTCTTCTAGGCTTGGCAGGTAGAATTAGGAAATCTCAAGGAAATTTCCATCAAAATGGTGCGAGGAGAATAAATTTGCACAAACTCCCTATGTAAAGTGATGGATACGCATGTCCATTTATGACTACTTTTGTGTGGATGTGTGATTTAACAAAGGCAATGTACTATGGTGGAGAGTATTCTGGATTTAGAAGACCTAGGTTTGAATTCCACTTCTGCCCCTTCCTACTTGGGTAACCTTGGAAAAATCATTCTATGGGCCTCAGTTTCTAACCCTAATCCAAATCTATTAAATGATCAGATTGGACTAGATTTCTCAGGACCCTTTCAGCATGAAATCTAGGGTCCTAGGAATTAAAACTTTGTCCAAACTTATCTTCTCTGGCAATAATTCTCAGCCTTCTTGAGTACAAAGCCTGGAGTCATACAACAGGCACTTAACAAATGTTTGTTGATGACTAGAGCTATAATTAGGGTGGAGACTGAGTCTTTGCTTCAGGACAAGAAATTAAAAAGGTACAAACAGTATCATCTTGGCGATGCTTTTCCTCTGCCTTTGCTTTCCCAATATTGAAAATGGTAGTGGTGGTGGTCTCAGCCCAGGGGTCACTTTTTTCCTTACCTACCCCAACCCTCAAGGCAGAAGTAATACACTCATTTCAGGGGCCCTTTCTCATCCTTTAATAGTTCAGAAACCTTGTGGTTATTTAGAATGTGCTTCTTCTGCCCAGAGGTTACATCATAGGTGAATCTACATGACACTCCCCACACCCCCTCAAACCCTCCCACATACACATATAGCTGCCACTTGCCCCAGGTGCAGAAACTACTAGTTATCATTAGAACAAGGGGCCCTTTTAAACATCAAAATAATTTCACAGCTCCACACATGATTGCAGTTGTACAATTAGCATTCTTTGATTGAAAAAAAATATAAGACTAGACTGATTTGGACTCCTTTCAAGTTTGAGAACTACCAACTAGCACAAAGAATGCAAAACCTTGAAGACAAATGCCTGAAACAATTGGTGACATAGTTTCTATTTTTCCAAAGGAGCAACATTCTTCCCCAGAAGTGAAGACAAGGGTAGCCTCAGATACACCATCTCAAATACAAGATTCATTGTTTCAGCCTGTGGCCAACTTTCATCAGCATCTACTTCCTTTCATGATCTGATTAGCTGCGTTTCGTTACCTGTTTCATAGATTCATATGCTTTTAAAGATGGAAAGGAATTTAGGGACCTCATCCCAATCACCTCATTTCAGAGAGGAAGAAATTGAATATAAGTGAAAACACTCTGATAATGGCTAATTTTCAATTTTTGTCTTTCCAGCACCTGGCAAAGGGCCTTGCCCAAAGAAATTGCTTAATAAATGTTTCTTGAACTGAGTAGCAGTGGGGAATCCCAGCCTGAGTTCCATGTTTCTTGACTTTAGGTCCAGTGCTCTTTCCATGACCAGAGTACTTTCCTTTGTGTACCTCTAGGGTTCTCTTTTTTTTCAGGAACTCTAGCTGAAAAGTGTGGTTGTGGTCAATTCCATCTCAATGGATTCCAGGGATGTTAAAAAAAAAATGAAGTGGTGGAAAACACCTTTACAAGTTTTTATAGTATTTGGGACAAGAATGCTTTACGTAGCATTTACATCCCCCCCCACACTTTCTAATGGGTGCAAGGAAACTGAGCTATCCGAACAGAAATGGGTAATTCTTTTAGACAACCTTAAAAACTATGACCATTCAATTCTTTCCTTTGCTGGGAAAGTTGCTAGATTAAATTCTACTGTCAGAATACTCACTTTTGAACCCCGTGTATGTTTTCATTTAGCAGATCATTGATTTGGAGATCTGAAAGGAAATCAGAATCCAGGATCTTTGCAGAGTCTTTGTCAGAAAGTTTCTATAAGAAAACAATAGTGAAGATTATTTGAGTACCCACTTGGACCCAGAGCCTGTTCTGCTATGAAGTATCAGATTATAGACCTAATCCTTATGTCCCCAAGCAGAGCTAATGCCAGTTGGTTTGGATCTATTTCTTCAGTAAGGAAATCTAAGAACTCCTCCAAAATGCTGACTGTTTTTATGCTAATTGGAATAAGAATCCCCCTAATTAGCCCTGAATTTATGTGATACCTCTCTTCTGAACTCTTCAGTATGGGAGAAAGGCTCATAAACTAAGAATTAGAGCAACCTTTCTTCCATAACCCTATGCCTGACCTACCATATGGCTTTGAGCCAATCATTGACCCTCCTCTAGTCTTCATTTTGTTTATTAGTAATCTTTAAAGTATATTGCTTTTTTTCCTCTGCGATATTTGTGAAGTTTTTTATCCTCCACCCCAAATACTCCAGAGACCCTTGGTGTTGTGCAAGTGGCTTGAGTACTGCCTTTCATAACCTGACTGAAAGACAGCATGACATTACATTAATTTTCCAAAAAGGGAGTGCAATACCGGAGGAGTCCACAAGGTAGTGCTCTCCTTGAGCCATGGTGAGCTTCTCAGTTTCTCTGGTTTAAGTACATCCTAGTCTCCAAAAAGGGCTGCATTATCTCTGCTGGCCATCAGATGGCACACAACCTGCAAAGACCCTGACCCTTTCCCCAAAATGAAGCCCAGGCTTTGTTAGTGTTTGGTAGTTTGAACTAACCTCAGCTGACTGGGTTTTAAGTCAGTCTAAGAGGGCAAAATGAGATATTTCTGAAAACATTAAAATATGGAATCTACCACCTATAATTTTCCTTCTCTCAGTTCTATCTCTATAATAACTAGAGTCAGAGAGTCAGTATGGTATAATTACATACTCTGCTGTGCATAAATCAGCTAATCACTAAGCACTTACTATTCAACTGCTATGTGCCGAGTGGTATGATAATGACCACACAAATATAAAAGTGAGACGTTACTGTCTTCAAGGAGCTTATGTTCTAATGGGAGAATACATATACAGATTTTTGTCGTTGTTGGGTCAGTTTTCAATCTTGTCTGAGTCTTCATAACTGACCCCATTTGGGGGTTTCCTGGCAAAGATACTACAGTGGCTTGACATTTACTTCTCCAGATTATTTTATTGATAAATAAATAAAACACATACAGGGAAGATGGAGAGACTGGGTAGAGAAGTAATTTTCTCCCAATTTACAATCCCATCAGTACATATAAAAGCTCTCATCCCTTGGCCCCACTCTCTGTTTCAGAATTGGCATCTTTTCTACTGGTCTCCAGCGTAAGTTACTCTCATACGATTCATCCCACTTGTGTGTGTCACCATAGCCACAGGGAAACACTGGTCATGGTCTCTGCTGCTCCATGTGATCCTGGCTGTATATAGCTTGTGCCTTTGTCAATAAGTAACTGCTGCAGCTCCACATGCTCCCATTCTCTTTCATGGAAACTCAAAAAGTCAAGTTCAAGGTCTGCAGCCCCAACCTGAACTCTGAATGTTCCAGTGTAAGGACTGTGACCTCTTATTTTGTTCCCCACACTCCTGGTTTGTGTGTGTGTGTGTGTGTGTGTGTGTGTGATTACTCCCTTTTGTTTCAGGCTCTGGGTCCAGGACTACTTTACCAACCTGTCTTCTAAATCATTGTCCTAAGCCAAGAAGTAAACAATTCAAAGGGTTAATAGCAAGGATAACATGAAAACTTTTGATGTTGCATAATTGGCCTATAGCTTGTTTGCATCTATTTGTTTGTATGTTTTCTCCCTATTAGATTGTAAGATTCTTGTAAGCAGAGACTATCTTTTGCCTCTTTTTGCATCCCCAGAGCTTAGCACAGTGCCTGGAACATAGTAGGCACTTAATAAATGTTAACTGATTGATTGAAGTCAGGGCTGCGGTTTACATTTTAACACATACAATAACCTTGACCATTTTTTTTGTGAGGGTCAGGGACATGATCTGGGTAGCAGAATCATAACTTTAGAACATCTTAGAGGTTATCTAGTCTAACTCTCATTTTACAGATGATTACAGATGAGGAAACTGAGTCCGAGAGAAGACAGGTGATTTGCCCAAAGTCACAGAGGCAGTAAATGGCAGAGGCAGGTCCTCTGGCTCCAAATTCAGTGCTTTCTCCACTGAACCATGTTGGACCTGTGGTTTTATCAACTGGGGGAAGTCCTGTTGTGGAATTTCTCTCCACTGATAGCAGACATGAACACAACACTTTAAAATGCTTTACAAGCATAACGAAATTTGAGCCTCATAATAATAAATATCCATTCTTATATGAAGGGGGAAATGGAAGATCAGAGACATTAATTTGCCCAGGGTCACACAGCTATCAAGTGACTGAGACAAGATTCCAACTCAGGTCTTCCTGTGCTGCGCTCTGTCCACTGTACACCTAGTGGCAACTATTATTGATACTTATATAGCACAGACCGGACAGTTAGGTATCACCATAGTGCTGATTGCAAGACTTGGAATCAGGAAGACATTTTTCCTGAGTTCAAATCTGGTCTCAGACACTAACTGTGTGACCCTGGGCAAGTCACTTAACTCTGCTTGCCTCAGTTTCTTCATCTGTAAAAATGAGGTAGAGAAGGAAATGGCTAACTGCTCCAGGATCTCTGCCAAAAAAACCTCAGATAACATCACAGAGAGTCAGATACAACTGAAAAATGACTGAACAGTCACATCACATAGACTATATCTATATTAGGAGAGTAGTCCCTGGGGAAATATGATTGTTTCTTTCAAATCTGTCTTTTAGGAAATCTTTTTTTCTCTAATTTATTTTAAAAAGGAAATAGCATTATGGCAATTTGACTCACGTTCTTATTAGAAGGGGAAATTTCTCTTTCTTCCCCAGGAAGCCTTTTCCAATCCCTCTTCATTCTAGTGCCTTTCCTCTGTCAATTATCTTCTATTTGTCTTGTATATGACTTACTTTGTATCTATTTGTTTGCATGTCATCTACCTCATTAGATTGTAAGCAACTTGAAGGCAAGGACTTTTTTTTGTTGCTTTTTCATTCACAGGGCTTAGCACAGTGCCTGGCACATAGTAGGTGCTTATAAATATTTATTGACTGATTTAATTGTAAAAATCAAACAAATTAGAAAAGAGAGTCAGACTCATGGTGGTATTTTCGAAGTACCTCTGTGGCTCTTTTTGTGAAATGCCCTTGCCAGTTGGGGTGGAAACATATGAGCCAAAGTAGGCTATTTGTTCAGTCATTTTCAGTCATGTTTTATTTTTCTTGATTCCATTTTTGTTTTTTTTTGGTAAAGATACTGGAGTGGTTTGCTATTTCCTTCTCCAGCTCATTTTACAGATGAGGAAACTGAGGGAGACAAGGAGAAATGACTTGCTCAGGATCACACAACTAGTAAATATCTGAGGCTGGATTTGAACTCAAGGAAAAGAATCTTTCTAACTCCAGGCCAGAGCTCTATGCACTGTGACGCCCCCTAGCTAAGTTACCTTATTGTTTTCCCAAACCTTGCTGGGCTTGGATTGTTCCAGTAGGATGCACTGGAATCTGATATCCCAAGATGGCTCATTCACAGAAACCTGTTGCATTTTTCTGATGAACACTGAAATATGTCTCAAGTAGAGATTCCAAAAGTAGGTCCAACCCACAGAATGTGGAAAGTGAACTAAAAATCTCAGAATTAGATATGCTTTCTCTTGGAATTACTGTTAATTTTTTTTTGTGGAGGGAGAGAGCATGGGAGTGAGTTGAGTTTAGAAACAGCATAAAAGAAAAAGAAGAAAAGTGAAAACCTTAGTCAAATCATGGGTATCTTTTTTCATCTGACTTTTGGTTACATGAAACCAGCCCTTTGACTCAGCTTGGTTTAGCATGTAATGCTCTTACAATCCAAGTTATAATAAGAAAAAGGATTTTATTCTTAAAGTTCTTGGAATAGAAAATTATGCCAATTTTCTATTATTTTGTAACATTTGAAGCTCTAATGATGGAAATGAATTTTCAGGTTTTTTTTGGAGGCATTACCATGCAATAGAGAAAGAATGTTGGACTGGAGCATGGGCTGGGATCCTGTCTCAGCCACTTATTATCTTTGTGATACTGGTCAAATCACTTCTCTAGTCTCAATGTCTCAATGTCTTCAGCTTCAAAATGAGAGAATGATCTTAACTCCATAACATTCAAGTTTCCTTCCTGCTCTAATCTATGGTCCCATGATCCTACAATCCCATGAAAGGGGTGGGGATCAGACATCTGCATCCTAACATGGGACCTCAAACAGATTGCTTTCCCCCTCTGAGCCTCAGTTTCCTCATCTGCAAGTGAGTGGAGATAGGAAGAAATGACTTAGATCACCATGAGGATCCATTATAGCTCTAAATCTGTGCTCCTATGATTGCTTTCTTCATTTTGTTCCTACAGACTTATGATCAATTCTTACTGAATTACAATCAAATGCTGCTAAATCGCTTGTGTGCCGTTCTTTGATAAATTCAGAAATAAATACGATTTTGTTACTATGAAAAAAGACACAGTAGTACGACCAATTCTCATGATGGTGATGTGCTATGATTCATCAATGACCACATAGAGAAATATTAGGAATATAAGCTATGATGTGGGGATCAAGAAATATACAGTTACCTATGTCCCTGGGAAAGTCATTTAACTACTGTTTGCCTCAGTTTCCTCATCTATAAAATGGGAAAATAGCACCCACTTCCAGGGTTGTTGTGAGCATCAAATGAGATGGTAATGCCTAAATGCTTAGCACCCTGCCTGGCAACCAGTTAGCGCTTTACAAATATAGCTCTTATTAAACAAATTAGCTCATTATTATAGGGGCATCTAGGTGGCACAGTGGATAAAGCACCATGCCTGGAGTCAGAAAAACCTGAGTTTAAATCTAGCCTCAGATATTCACTAGCTATGTGACTCTGGGCAAGTCCTTAACCTCTATTTGCTTCAGTTTCCTCATCTGTGAAATGGGGATAATAATAGCACTTACCTCCCAGGGTTGAGAATCAAATGAGATTAGAAAAAACCCACCGCAGCACATTATTATAGTAGTCACTATATGTTAACTATTGTTATTTTTTAAACTAAGAAATGGAACAATTCTGTGCCTTCTAAATGAGATATATAATTAATTAAATTAGTGTGGTTAACTTTCCACACAGGAAAAACCAAATAATGGAAGAATGGATATTGTCCACACTGTGCTATGCAGTTAGGTGGAGAACCAATAGGACTGATCCATCTACTCATATGTAGCAAGAATGATTGCACTTATTACAGTGATTTTAGGAGGCATGTGACCACAACCCCCGACCCACACCAACCCGGAATCTCCCTGAGGCTACAAGGACAAGATGTCTCATTGCTTTAGCTTTTGGAGATGAGGAACTTCCTGGCCGTTAGACCACGAGCTCCTTGAGATCCTTGTACTCCTAGCACTTAGCACAATACTAAATACATAACAAGTGCTTAATAAATACTTGTTCTTTTTAAGCCCAGTCATATACTGGCCCAGTGCTGAAAAGCCTTAAAATAATGGAATAGATCTGAGTGGTGTTTTGGTCATCTCTATGACCCTATCCAGGGGTTTAGCCCTATGAAAGTGCTAAGAGGGTGGAACCATTGCTTGGATAAAAAGAAGAGGCTTTTGGTTGGAGGCTCTCTTTGGCTAATTCCTTCTGTGACAAAGTGTTGGTGTACTGAAGGATGGAAAAAGGCAGTGCTTCAATACCCTCACATAATGGTGGTGGGAGCTGGATGTGGACCATGGATTCAACCAGCTGGGTTTGTTACCAAGGTCCCTGACTGCCCCTAGCCTGTGATGTGAGCTTCCAAAGCTTCTGCGAGACCTCTGAATAGTGGAGAGAAGCAGTAAAATTGAACAGAGTTATTGGAGGTTGCAGTGGCAGCAGTAACACCAAGGGAAAGATTGGACTGGGGATGGGAGCATCAGAAAGAAGAGAACATTTGGCATTTGATCAGACGATGCTCATAAAGGCAAAATTAAAAATGGCTAATAAGCAGCATTTCAAAATCCTTCATGTACCAATGAAGCTTAAATACAAGCCTCCCAAATGATTATAATAGGGTGATAAGTGACTGTGGTCTGTCCTGATCATTTTAAAATACATGCTTTCATTTTTTTACGCTTAGCTTTCCACTTTTTGAGTAGGAATAAACCCATCTTATACCTGATTCATTTTGATGCACTGAATGTCCTTTTTTTTTTTTTTAACTTTCTCTCTTCTCCCTCCCCTTTTGAAGGCAAATCTTTGACTAGAGTCAAAGTTAACATTATGGAAATTGGCAGCTTTTCTCAGGAAACAGGTTAGGGTGATGAGCCAGTGAATGAAAACCAGGGGGTCAAATATTCCTGCTGAAAAGTCAGGCTTCTGTCAGAACTGGTGCCCAAAATGGCAGGTAAATGAGAAATAGCAGTATAGGCAGACAGACCCTATGGCCTCAGCTGAGACATGCCTTCTTAGCCACTATACTGGACACAGATCTTGGACAGATGATGCTAATGGACAATGAACTGAACCCTTTGGCACACTGGCTACATGATCCTGAGTAAGTCAGCCTGGTCCAGTAGAAAGAATAAAGGTTTGGACCCAGATGAGCTGGGTTCAGAAGCCAGTATTGCCACCTACAATTTAGGTAACCTCAGGCTACTTCAGAGTGGTGTGGCACTAGACTTACAGTCAAAAGCTGGTTTCAAATCCTACCACAAAAATTTAATAGACCTGTAGCCCCAGACAGGTCATTTCATCTTTCTGTGCTTCAGTTTCCTCATCTGTAAAATGACAAGTATATTTAATGACTTCTGAGGTCTCTTCCAGCTCTAAATCTACAATCATATGGTCCTATGATAATGTTCTTCACCTTTCTAGCCTTGGTTCCTCACCTCTTCCAGCTCTAAACCTCTGATTCTAAGTGACTTAATGTCTCAAGCCCCTAGATATATCTCTAAGACATTATGTTGTAGAGTAGGGGCTGCTATGCATTGGAGGAAGGAGTTTCCTCACTGGGAATTGCCTACACCAATAAAATCACAGGCTTAGACTCTCCCCTCCACCCCGCAAAAAAAAGAGCATTAATGCTTTATGTATTTCCATTCCAAGAGTGGCATTGTTTCTGGGATTAATGATATTTCAAACATCTGGTCTCTAACAGTAAAATATTATGAAAAAATATTCCCCTAAATCAGCCTGAACATGAAATGATGCCTTTGGAGATATTGTAGCACATACAATTAAAATGAAAACAAGCCCAAGCGTATCCAATGGCATAATTAATTCACAGATGTAGAAGGCAGAATTCCAATGTCAGAAAGCACAAAGCTGATGCCATGGAAGCCAAGAAAGGGCTAGATGAAATCATTGATCCACCGAGGAAATATTACAAATGGCATAAAATCCAAATGACAAATTAATTGAAGACAAATGTTAGGGAAATGAATGAATGAAAAAGGCATTTACTTACATTAAATGCTTACTATGTACAGAGTGCTGTGCTAAGCTCTAGGGATACAAATATTAGGAAAGAGACAGTTTCTGTTCACAAGAGGTAACATTCTACTTCTAGGCAGCTCGGTGGTCTGGTTAATTGAGCATTGGACTTGCATTTAGGTGCACTTGTCATTGAGTCCTTTCAGTCTTATGTCCAGATCTCACCTCAGATACATCCTGACTAGGTGATTTGGGCAAATCACTTGACCTCTGTTGGCCTCAATATTTTTAACTGTGAAATGGGCATAATAATAAAGCCTACCTCATAGAATTGTGCCAATCAAATTGTGCCAAATCAAAAAAGGTGAGTGAAACCATTGTTTCAGGAACAATGGTAGAGTAGATTTCATTAGGGTTCTGGACCTCGCAGTGGGGTGGGGCTAGCAGGGATGAGAAGATGGCCAGGCTATGGGGAGGAATATGGTGGCAGTTTGAAAGAATGGGCCAACAGAGGCCCTCACCAACGATGGTAAAGGAAAATAATTGTACGGAAAAGTTGAACAAGAAATGGCTTTGGAGAAAAGCTCTTGTGGGATGAGGCCTCCACACGTGTTCCATAAATGTATGCTTTCTAGAGGCTGCTTTTGCTGAAGCCCTTTCTTTTGGCCATAGTTTGGTGAAGACTACTCTCCTGCCGATCCAAATGGCACAATATCAAATGAATGGAACCCTTTGATATTAAAAAGAGGCTTTGAGAGGTATTTGCTTGCACCACTGTATTTGAGGAAATTCACTAATATGCTTGTCTAGCTGAATACATACCCTATTCTACCCCAGTTCTCTCATCCCCGGAATAAACTAGCTTTATTAAAAGTAAAAGGCCATATGGAGTAGTAATTGCCTCCAATGGTGGTCTGCTTAGGAGCTTGTAGATTTTTAGAGCTATAAAGAATCTTAGAGATGTGCGCTCATAACCTCTTCATTTTATAGTTAAGGAAGCTAAGGCCAGAGAGGAAAATTGATAATCAATCAATGAATAAACACGTATTAGGTGCCTAATATGTTCCATGCACATCTCTAAGAAGGGAGGGAAGGAGAGAGGAAGAAGAAGAAGAAGAAGGAGGAGGAGGGAAGAGGAGAGAAAAGGAGAAAGATGGAGGAAAAAGGAGGGAGGAAGGAAAAGGGATGAGGGAGATTCAAGAAGATGTCAGGAAAACTGAAGTTTCCCATAACAACTAAGACATACTTCCACATTAAGTTTGTAATATTTTCTAAACTCCTCATCTATTGCCTCCTTCTGTCCTGGTTGTCTATAGTATACAGTAGCATATATATCTCCTTTCACTGTCTTTCACTCAAATGCTTTCCCCCATACTTCCCTTTTCTAGTTCCTGGATATTTTCACATACCTTTTTTTTTTTTTTAAATAAACAAGGCAATTCTCCTGCCCCCTTTTATGGTACAGTCATCTAAAACAATAATCCAGTCATGCATTTCATTCCACCAAGTCTCAGCAGTAGCCATGAGACATTTTTTCCTTCTTGAATTAGGATTTCTAATTATTCTTGTTTGTTGCCCAAACTTTGGGAGGTTTTATATAGACATATGAGCTCAGGATTTTTACTGCTATCTCCTTTGCTGGTGTTTTTCTGCTATGAATTTGTTTTTGTCTAAATAGTTATTTTCCCTTCTTTGTATGTCATCTGACTCAGATGATGTATAGACATAGACAGTAGTCTCCCTCTCCCATTGTTTTCAGTTTATAGTCTTTTATTAGATTGTTC
The DNA here is from genome assembly GCA_023548195.1 of Bettongia penicillata ogilbyi. Lineage (NCBI taxonomy): Eukaryota > Metazoa > Chordata > Mammalia > Diprotodontia > Potoroidae > Bettongia > Bettongia penicillata. Next base: position 4,764,903 of record JAJHZJ010000433.1, on the reverse strand, counting down.
AAATACCCAGAAAGTACATTGTTACCAGCTTTTAATAAGTCTGCACCATCTCTGGTAAGGAATCGATCAACCCTATGTTTTATACCATCATCTAGAGGTACAAATCTTATTCTCTGATGCCAACTTTTTAATCAATTGCTCCCTTCTGCATCCCTTGTTTTAGTATCAAACAGTGGGGAAAACAACCCATATCCCTATGGTTGCCAGTTTCTTGTCAAAGATGGCACAATCATTGGTGATATTTTTAGATTCCCTCTGGTGACATCATTTGTACCTTTGTGAATCTCTAGAAATCAGAGGACTTTTATGTATTACATTCTTTACCACTAGAAGACAAAAACCCAAACCAAAAAAAAACCTTTCCCTTGTCATTATCCAGTTGACAAATAGCTGCCTCAATTTCAATGAGTAGCAACACAACAATTCCTAAATCTCTTTCATTTTCTCACTCTCATTTCACTGTCCCCCCTGATCACTTCTGTGACTCATTGTTTGGATGACAAGCAGTTGTTTCCTCAGATCATCCAGCTCCTTCTTCTCCAAGAAAAGCCTCACCTTTATTTTTAACGAGTGCATAGATATTTCCTTCTTTTCCTTTTCCTTCCTCTTCTCCCTTTTTCTTCCCTCTGTACTACACTTTCAGTCTCCAACATCCTGACAAGGGTCCACACTCCTCCACTTTTGGTCTCCTGCCATGATCCACTGAAGTATCAATCCTTTAGGAACACTTCATTGTCCTTAACAACTATTAGGGTAGAAAACCATACTTTGAATCCCTTCACCTTCTCACCTGGGAGAGAGATAGCCAATCCTAGGAAGAAGAGAGCAATACAGACATCACACACTCTACACAAGTCACTACACAATTTCCCTTACTCCCTACACTAGTTGAGATCTGAATCCTTGCCTACTTTTTAAATGACTTAAAGGTGCTTACACCTCATCTCTAACTACTTTGTAAATTCTTTATGGTCAGTTATCACTTGTTAGTAACAACCCTATTTATCTCCCTTTCTTTATTTTGAACAATCTACATCCATCCTTCATCCCTTTGTATCAACCTCTTTTCTGATTTTTACTCATACACAAAACCCATCTACCAATCTGATTTATCTTCAATTGTCCAATATATATTTTCTTACTTACTTTGCCAATTACCTTCTTCTTTCCTTGTTGAGTCCACTTTGGGCTCTACACCCTAATTTTCCTGGATCTTCTTTAATCTGTTTGAATTTTACTTAGTCACTTTTAAGCTTATTTCTTCAACCCTGAAAGACAGTCTTGTTCAACATCTGTATCTGGAGAATGATTTTCAAATCCCTGAATTGCTCCCCAATTTTTCCTCCCTGAATATAACCTCTGGCCTACGTCACTCAATCCAAAATCTTTCAAATCACCCACATTATTTCCGATTTCTTCTTACTCATCTCAGTTCCTTCTCCCACAACCTTTCCCCATGGACAGAAGTCAAATGATCTTCATACTTTTCTTAGGAACAGTGGGGCAGTCTCTCAGCAACTGGAGACCTCACAATTCAAATCAGCTCTTGATGTAATAAATTCAGTAAGAATTTATTAAATATCTATTGCCTTTAAAACATGAGGGTGATACAAAGGTAGGAGCTGGGAGAAATTTGGGTGAACCCAGAGCTCTAATGGTTCAATTGGACTAAAATATACTGTGTGAAGGGGAGTAACATATTTATTTATTTTAAACATTTCTTTCTTTTTAAATTTTGAGTTCCAGATTTTCTCCCTCCCACTTCTCCCTCACCCGCTGAAAAGGCAAACAATATGATATCAATTATGTATGTGAAACCATGCAAAACACATTTACATGTTAGCCATATTCCCACCAAAGAGGGATAAGGGGAGAGAGAAAAGGAGAGAGAGAGAGAGAGAGAGAGAGAGAGAGAGAGAGAGAGAGAGAGAGAGAGAGAGAGAGAGAGAGAGAGAGAATTTTACTTCATTTTGCATTCAGGTCTGGAGGGGGATAGCATTTTTTCATCATGGATCCTTTGGAATTGTCCTGGATCACCATATTGATCAGAGTAGCCAAGTCTTTCATCACTGATCATTATTACAACATTACTGTTACCATAGATATTGATCTCCTGGTTCTCAAAGGGCATAATTCCAGACTGTTCTCCAGAATGGTTGGACCAGTTAATTACTCTACCAACAGTTCAATAGTGTACCTATTTTCCCATGGCTGCTCTAGCATTTATCATCTCTGATACATGTGAGGTGGTACCTCAAAGTTGTTTTACTTTGTTTTTTCCCTAATGAATACTGAGTTAGAGTACTTTTTCATTTGACTATAGATAACTTTGATCTCTTCTTCTGAACATTTATCCTTTGACCATTTGTCAACAATGCAATGGCTCTTATCTTTATAAATTTAGCTCAGTTGTCTACATATTTAAGAATTGAGGCTCCTATTAGAGAAACTTACTATATATTTTACCTCATTGTCTATGGTATCTTCTAGCAAAATGCAATTCTCTGATTCTCTTTTAATTAAGTCTCTTTTTGCTTTTGATTTATTTGAGATCATGATGATTACACCTGCCTTTTTTATTTCAGCCGAAGAATAATAGATTTAGCTCCTGCTCTTTCTTTTAACTCTGTATATGTCTTTCTCTTTCAAGTGTGTCTCTTCTGTTCAACATATTGTTGGGTTCTGGTTTCTTATCCATTCTGCTACCTTGTTTTCCATTTTATGGGTGAACTTATTTCACTTACATTCATAGTTATGATTATTATTTCCCCCTACGTCCTATTGTCTTCTGTTTAGCTTTCTCTCTCCCTCTTTTTTTATCCTGTCCCTCCTTAAAAGTCTCTTTTGCTTCTGACCACTGTCTCCCTTAATCCAGCCTCCCCTTTATCCTCCCCCATATCTCTTATCCACTTCCTCTCCTGTTTCTTTATTGGGTAAGATAGACTTCTATACCCAACTGAATGTAGACACATACACACACACACATACACAGAGAAATCTATCATACACACACACACACACACACACACACACACACACTCCATTTTTGTACAAATTCCAATTCAAACACTGCTTATCACCACTCCCCATTTCCCCTCCACCATCACAGCTGACCTTTGTGGACCTCTTTTATGTGAGAAACTTTTCTCCATTCTACATTTCACTTCCCCTTCTCCCAGTTCTTCTCTTTTTCCCCTTTCATTTTTTTGAGATCATTCTGACACAATTGATTCATGCTCATGCCCTATGCCTATGAAAACTCATTCTAAATGCCCTAATAATGACAAAGTTCTTAGGAGATACATCCCCTTGATTGATCTTTCATGGTTACCTTTTTATACATCTCTTGAGTTTTTGTTTGAATATAAAATTTTCTATTCAGCTCTGGTCTTTTCATCAGGAATGCTGACAAATCCTCTATTTCTATTAAATATCAATATTTTCCCCTTAAAGATTATACTCAGTTTGGCTGGGTAGGCTATTGTTGGTGTAATCCTAACTCTTTTGCTTTTGGAATATCATATTCCAAGCCCTCTGCTCATTTAATATGGAAGCTTCTAAATCTTGTGTTCCTGACTGTAACTCCATGATGTTTGAATTCTTTTTCTTTTTTGACTGATTACAATGTTTCTAGGAATTCTGGAATTTGGCTATAGTGTTCATTGGGAGTTCATTTTAGGATCTCTTGCAAAAAGGGATTGGTCAATTCTTTCCATTTCTATTTTACCCTTTGGATCTAAAATATCTGAGGTAGTTTTCCTTTATAATTTCTTGAAATATGATGTCTAGGCTTCTTATTTTGATCATGGCTTTCAGGCAGTTCAATAATTCTTAAATTATCTTTACTTGATCTATTTTCCTTGGCCATTTTTAAAAATTGAGATACTTCAAATTTTCTTCTATTTGTTTTTTCTTTCTTTTGACTTTCTTTTATTGTTTCTGGATATCTCATGGAGTCATTAGGTTCTACTTGTCCAATTCTATTTTTTTTAAAATTTTTTTTAACGTTCTACAATCACTACCATAAAACTTAGATTTTTACCCCCCCACCTACCCTCTATCACCCCTTTCTTCCCCCAAATGGCATACAATTCTGTATATGATCTACATATACTTTCCTGTTGAATACATTTTAGCTATGGTCATGCTATGTAGACAAGCTAAAAAAAAATGAAAGAAATCATATACAAATCAAAACTTAATACACACACACAAACATGATCTGCTACATTCTATGAATGAATTTCATAGTTGTTTCTCTGAGTGTGGAAGGCATTTTGACTTAGAAAACCACTGGGAATTTTTTTTAAGTTCTTGTGTTATTATGAAGTTCCAAGTCTACCAGAAAAAACACTCGCACACTGCGGTCGTTGCTGTGCACAAGGTTCTCCTGGTTCTGCTCCTTTTGCTCAGGATCAGATCATATAAGTCCTTCCAGGCCTCCCTGAAGTCTTCTTGATCATCATTTCATATGGTGCAATAATACTCCATTACATTCATATACCATAATTTATTCAGCCATTTCTCAATTGATGGGCATCTCCTTGATTTCCAGTTTTTGGCAACCACAAAGAGTGCTGCTATTAATATTTTTGTACATGTGGGACCCTTTCCCATTCTTATGATCTCTTGGGGATACAACCCTAGTAGCAATATTGCTGGGTCAAAGGGTATGCACATTTTTGTAGCCCTTTGGGCAGAGTTCCAAACCACTCTCCAGAATGGTTAGATGAGCTCACAACTCCACCAACAATGAATTACTGTTCCAACTCTCCCACATTCTCTCCAACATTTATCATTTTCCTGTTCTGTCATCTTTGCCAATCTCATAGGTGTGATGTGGTACCTCAGAGTTGTTTTGATTTGCATCTCTCTAATCAAAAGTGATTCAGAGCATTTTTTTCATATGATTATAGATATCTTTAATTTCTTCCTCTGAATATTGCCTGTTCATATCCTTTGACCATTTATGAACTGAGGAATGACTTACATAGTTGTATATTTGAATCAATTCCCTATATATTCTAGAAATGAGGCCTTTATCTTCGAGATTAGCTGTAAAAATTCTTTTCCAATTTACTATATCCCTCACAATTTTGGTTGCATTAGGTTTGGTTGTGCAAAAACTTTTCAGTTTAATGTAATCAAAATTATCCATCTTGCATTTCATAATGGTTTCAATCTCTTCTTTAGTCAAAAATTCTTCCCTTCTCCATAAATCTGATAAATACACTATTCCTTGCTCCTCCAGTTTGTCCATGGTATCAATCTTTATACCTAGATCATGTACCCATTTGGACTTTATTCTTGTGTATGGTGTCAGGAATGGGTCTTTGCCTAGTTTCTGCCACATCCAATTTTCCCAGCAATTTTTGTCAAACAGTGAGTTCTTATCCCAGAAGCTGAGGTTCTTGGGTTTATCAAACAGGAGGTTGCTATATGCTTTACCTACTGTGCCTTGAGTGCCAAACATATTCCACTTGTCTACCCATCTGTTTCTTAGCCAATACCAAGTGGTTTCGATAATTGCTACTTTATAGTACAATTTAAGATCTAGTAGTGCTAGGCCACCTTCCCTAGCATTTCTTTTCACTAGTCCCTTTGATATTCTGGACCTTTTGCTCTTCCAGATGAATTTTGATATTATTTTATCCAGCTCTAGAAAATTATCTGATAGTTTAATTGGTATGGCACTAAATAAGTAAATTAATTTAGGTAGAATTGTCATTTTTATTATATTAGCTCGGCCTACCCACGAGCAACTGATGTTTTTCCACTTACTAAAATCTGACTTTATTTGTGCAAAAAGTGTCTTGTAATTGTGTTCATATAGTCCCTGGGTTTGTTTTGGCAGCTAAACTCCCAAGTATTTTATAGTGTCTACTATAGCTTTAAATGGGATTTCTCTTTCCATCTCTTGCTGTTGGACTTCATTGCTAATATATAGGAATGCACAAGATTTGTGTGGGTTTATTTTGTATCCTGCAACTCTGCCAAAGTTGTTTATTATTTCAAGTAGTTTTTTTACTTGAATCTCTGGGATTCTCTAAGTATATCATCATATCATCTCCAAAGAGTAATAACTTAGTTTCTTCTTTGCCTATTCTTATTCCTTCAATTTCTTTATCTTTTCCAATTGCTACAGCTAACATTTCTAGTACCATATTGAATAATAGTGGTGATAATGGACAGCTTTGTTTCACCCCTGATCTTATTGGAACTGCATCTAGCTTATCCCCATTTTATATAATGCTTGCTGAAGGTTTTAGATAGATACTGCTTATTATTTTATGGAAAGTTCCTTTTATTCCTATGTTCTCCAGTGTTTTTAGTAGGAATGGGTGTTGTGTTTTGTCAAAAGCTTTTTCTGCATCTATTGAGATAATCATGTGTTTTTGTTAGTTTTGTTGTTGATATGATTGATAATACTGATAGTTTTCCTAATATTGAACCAACCCTGCATTCCTGGTATGAATCTTACCTGATCATAATGTATTATTCCCGTGATAAGATGCTGTATTCTTTTTGCTAAAATCTTCTTTAAAATTTTTGCATCTATATTCATTAAGGACATTGGTCTATAATTTTCTTTCTCTGTTTTGTATCTTCCTGGTTTAGGTATCAAAACCATATTTGTATCAAAGAAATAATTTGGGAGGACTCCTTCTTCCCCAATTTTCCAAAATAGTCTATATAGTATTGGAATTAACTGTTCTTTAAATGTTTGATAGAATTCACTTGTAAATCCATCTGCCCATGGAGATGTTTTCCTAGGGAGTTCTTTGATGACTTGTTCCATTTCTTTTTCTGAGATGGTGTTGTTTAAGTATTCAACTTCCTCCTCTCTTAATCTGGGCAATTTGTATTTTTAAAAATACTCATCCATCTTGTTTAGATTATCGAATTTGTGGGCATAAAGTTGGGCAAAGTAATGTCTAATTTTTGTTTTAATTTCCTCCTCATTGGAGGCAAGTTCACCCCTTTCATTTTTAATATTAGTAATTTGATTCTCTTCTTTCTTTTTTTAAAATTAAATTGACCAAAGGTTTATCAACTTTATTAGTTTTTTTCATAAAACCGACTATTGGTTTTATCTATTAATTCATTAGTTTTCTTAATTTCAATTTTATTGATCTCTCCTTTGGTTTTCAGTATTTCTAATTTCGTATTTACTTGGGGATTTTCAATTTCTTCTTTTTCTAGCTTTTTCAGCTGCATGCCCAAGTCATTGATCTCCTCTTTCTCTATTTTATTTATGTAGGCATTCAAAGATATAAAACTTCCCCTAAGGACTGTTTTTGCAGTATCGCATAAGATTTGGTAGGTTGTCTCATGATTTCCATTCTCTTGAATGAAGTTGTTAATTGTTTCTATGATTTCTTCTTTAACCCATCCCTTCTTTAGGATTAGATTATTTAGTTTCCAGTTGATTTTTGGTTTATCTTTCCATGGCCTTTTATTACATATAATTTTTATTGCATTATGATCTGAGAAGGATGCATTGATTATTTCTGCCTTTCTGCACTGGACTGCGAGGTTTTTATGTCCTAGTGCATGGTCAATTTTTGTAAATGTGTCATGTACTGCTGAGAAAAAGGTATAACGCTTTTTATTCCCATTCAATTTTCTCCAGAGTTCTATCATATTTACCTTTTCCAGAGTTTTATTTACCTCCTTAACCTCTTTCTTGTTTATTTTGAGGTAAGATTTATGAAGTTCAGAGAGGGGGAGGTTGAGGTTCCCCACTAGTATAGTTTTGCTGTCAATTTCTTCCTTCAGCTCCCCCAACCTCTACTCTAAGAATTTGGATGCTGTACTACTTGGAGCATACATGTTTAGTAATGATATGGCTTCGTTGTCTATGGTGCCTTTTAGCAGGATATAGTTTCCATCTTTATCTCTTTTGATTAGATCTATTTCTGCTTTTGCTTTGTCTGAAATTAGGATTGCTATTTCTGCTTTTCTTACATCAGCTGAAGCACAATATATTCTGCTCCAACCTTTGACTTTTATCCTGTGTGTCTCTCCCCATTTCAAATGTGTTTCTTATAAACAACATATTGTTGGATTATGGCTTTTAATCCATTCTGCTATCCATCTCCATTTTATGGGAGAGTTCATTCCATTTACATTCACAGTTATGATACCAATCTGTGTATTTCCCTCCATCCTCTTTCCCACCGTTTGTTTTTAGTTCTCCCATCTCCCTTTCCCTCCTCAATAGAATTCATTTTTCACCACCTCCTCCAGCAGCCTTCCCTTCCTTCTTTTAGCCTCCCTCCCTTTTACTCCCCTTAGCCCTTATTGCTTCTTCCTTCCCTCTTAGCTTCCCTCCCCTTTCTTCCCCCTTCCCCTCCTACTGCCTACAGAGCTACTTAGGATTATCTACTTAAGTTTATAGTTTCCTCCTTGAAACAAATCAGATGAAGTACCTCTCAAACAATGCTCATCTCCCTCCCCTCTTTCCCTCTACTGTAATTTTGTACTTCTTCCTGTGATGTAATTTACCATTTTCTGCTCCCTCGTTTTCACACCTCCTATTACAATCCCTTGGCATACTTAAATCATATTTTTAACATGACATCATTTACTTTATGCCCATTCCCTGCGTGTTTATGCCTTTTATATTTCATAATAGATGCACAATTCTCAAGATTAACAGGTATCATCTTCCCTTATAGGGAGGTAAACAGTTTGCCCAAATTGTGCAACAAATTTTTGCTTTTCTTCCACCCGTTTACATTTTTATGATTCTCTTGATACCTGCATTTGAAGACCGAATTGTCTATTAAGTTTTGGTGATTTTGTCAGGAAGGTCTGGAAATCCCTTACTTCATTGAATGACCTTCTCCTTGCCTGAAATGTTATGCTGAACTTTGCTGGGTAATTGATCCTTGGTTGTAGTCCCAACTCCTTTGCTTTATGGGATATTGGATTCCAATTCTTTCGATCTTTTAATGTAGAAGCTGCAAGGTCCTGTGTGATCCTGACTGTAGCTCCTTGATATTTGAATTGCTTCTTTCTGGCTGCCTGTAGTATTTCTCCTTCACTTGTTAGTTCTGGAATTTAGCAACATTATTTCTTGGGGTTTTGAGTTTGGGGTCCCTTTGGGGAGGTGAATGGTGGATTCTTTAGATAAATATTTTGCCCTCTGAATCTAGCACTTCTGGGCAGTTTTCCTTGATGATTTCCTGAAAGATATTGTCCAGACTGTTTTTTTCAATATGGCTTTCTGGCAGGCCAATAATTCTTAAATTTTCTCTTCTGAATCTATTTTCCAGGTCAGTTGCTTTTCCAATTAGATATTTTACATTTTCTTCTATTTTTTCATTCTTTAGATGTTGTTTGACTGATCCTTGCTTTCTCATTGAGTCATTAGTTTCTACTTGCCCAATTATAACCTTTATCGAATTGTTTTCTTCAGTTAACTTTTGCACCTCCTTTTCCATCTGTCCAATTTTTCCTTTTAAGGAGTTATTTTCTCCAGTTAATTTTTGTACTTCCTTTTCCATTTGTTCAATTTTCCTTTTCAAAGAGATGTTCTCATCAGTGAATTCTTTTTTTATAATTTTAAAATCATTGGCCAGTTTTTCTTCTATTTTCTTCTTCAGTTGTTCCAGGAGAATTGTTTTTGCATGTGAGCAGTTTATAGTCCCTTATGAAGCTTCAGATGGAAATACAGTCTCAGTACTGACCTCTTTGGTATTTGTGTTTTGGTCCTTATCCCCATAGAAAGATTCTATGTTTTTTTTGCACTTATTTTGCTTTTTTTAAATTCATGATGTTGATCATGTGTTGTGGCTTCTGATTCTTTCAGTTAGAAACTGCAGAACTTGGTGTTGAGCTGATTTGTATGAAAAAGCTAAAAGCAGGCTTTTGTTTTGTCTTTCCCCGATCAGCCCTGGGGTTAGCTTGTTAAGTGTGGGGGAGGAATGGTCTGATCATGGGAGATGTCCTCAGTTGAACTGAGGCAAAGGCAAACTCAGGGGATGGTGATCCTAGCTTCCCTATTGCCTTCCTGTTTCCCCTGGAGTGCTGAGGCACACCATGATGCTAGTGCAGGTTCCCATCCCTCCTGGAGCTCCTCTCATGGTGCTGAGGCTTGCCTGGGTCCTAGTGCAAATTTTCTCTGCCCTGGGTCTTCTGTCCTTCTGGTTTGCCTCTGCCACAGTAGGAGGAATCCCCCTTAGCTATTTTCCTAGCCTCAGGTGTTATGAGACTATTTGCCCCCTCTGCTGTTCCTACTGATCCAGGATTTTTCTGGGGAAATATTTTATGGTTCTTTCAAGGTCATCAAGGGGGGAGGAGAGAGCATTTACTGATCACTCCATCATCCTGGTTCCTGAAAGTTCAAGTAGGTGACCTACCAATGTTTAATCTGTGGGATGAAAGTCTCAGGAGCTGCTGAGCTGATATCTGGTGCTCTCACTGACTTAGCTTTGCTCATCTCCTCTAATTCTAATTTTTAAGGAATTATTTTCTTCTGTGAGCTTTTGTGCCTCTTTTTACATTTGGCCAATTCTGTTTGTAGAGGAGTTCTTTTCTTTAGGGAATTTTTGTGCCTCTTTTAACATTAGCCATCTCTATTTTTGAGGTGTCATTTTCTTCAATTTTTTTAATGCCTCTTAATGAGCTGTTAATTCTTGCTTTGCAATTTTCTTACATCACTCTCATTTCTTTCCCCATTTTCCTCTACCACTTTTATCTCTTTCTTTTACTCTTTTAGGAATTTTTGTTGGGCTTGTGTCCAAATAACATTTATGTTTGAGAGGCTTTGATTGTAGTGATTTTCACATTGTTATCTTCTTTTAAGTCTGTCCTGGTCTTCCCTGCTACTGTAGAATCATTTTATGGTCAAGTTCCTTTTTTGTTCCTTGCTCATTTTACCAGTCTTGACTTTGACCTTCATGATAAAGTTGGGCTCTGCTCACCTGGGGGTTCAGAGGCACTGTGCCAAGCTCCAGGCTTTTTTGTGCTTCTGTTTTCAGAGCAAGTTCTGGGGGTCTGCAAGGTTTTGGTGCTTTTAAGGTGGTGTGATTCTGGGAGAGTTGTGGTGACTACTCTTCTGGTCTGTACTCTGGTTTTAACTCAGGAAGGGCCTTTGCTCCCCTGCAGCCTCAAATGCTAGCACTCACATTGGCCTTGGAATTCTGATCAGGTCCCCTGTTCTCTTGTGACTGATTACAAGCTTTCTGCCTTGGAATTGTGACCCAGGCATTACAGGCCTTTCCTGTAGACTTCCTAAGTTGTCTTAGGTGAAAAACATATCTCCCTTTGATCTTTCGTTGACTCTGTTGCTGCCAAATTTGATTTCAGGAGTTATTTCAAAGTTGTTTAGAGGGAAATATTGGGAGAGATCAGCTGGATCTTGGCCTGTACTTGGCCATCTGTTCTGAATCTTTCCAAGGTTTGATAAATGTCCATCTCCATGTTTTATGCCTTTCTTGGTGTTTCTGATCAGAGAGTCATTTCTGTTGTTATAATTTTTCCCCTCCATGGGCTGTTCTATACCCATTCCAGACTTGGCTAACTTGGCATGTTGAGGCTTGGTCCCTGGTTTCCTATCCAGTGAGTCCTTGGCTGACTGGGATGGCCACTTTATGAGAGGGCCCAACAATGCTCACTTCACTCTCAGTTCAGCTCATTCTCAAGACTTTTACAATAGCTCTTCCTTCTCACTTTTGTGGGTACACTCCTGGCTTTTCTTTTCAGTTCCCCTTTATGTTTTGTCTTCCCTTGTTAGAATTGCACTCCTTGAAAATAGGGACCATTTTTGTTTTCTTGTGGTTTTATCCTCAGTGTTTAGCACAGTACCTGGTACATATAAAAGACTCTCTCTTTCTCTCTCTCTCTCTCTCTCTCTCTCTCTCTCTCTCTCTCTCTCTCCCCCCCCCCTTGTCTGTCCTATGGATGGGAGACATCTGGTTGAAAAAGTATCTATAAGGTAGTATTTTACTCCACTGAATAAAATGCCTTTTCACAATCAATAAACAATAGACAAAGTAGGAACTCATATTCTCTACATCTTTTAGTCAATTATGAAATGCTATAGAAGTGGCCCATTGTGGAAAATACTTGACAAAGTCTATTTGTTCTTTATTCATGCCATTATCAAGAATGCCCTTGCTTCATGTATAAAATTTTGTTCAACTTTGAGAGCCACACAGAAGAAATGGCCTTTTCTAGGTGGGGCTGAGATCTCAACTTCCCACCCCATCATTAGAGAGTTTTCTCTTGTGTTTCATAACAGCCTTTCCAAGGGTGGAATGACTACAAACTTGTACACTTTTAAATCTGTCTCTTCAGATTACGAATTTAATATAGTGAACTCTTGAGTTACATATGTAGAAAGACTAGCATAAAGATTTTGTATAGATGGAAAAGTAGTGATAGATGGTTATTTCTGTTCCTTTGGTCACATTTTCCCACTATTAATAAGATCTGAGAATTTTTTCCAAGTCTTTTGTACCCTTCCGTTTTCCAGATACCCATCTTTCAATACCCTTATAATTGTATGGCTCCAAGTCCAGATTTCTGCTCTATACAGTTGGTCCAATCTAGCTTGTTTTTCTTTTCTTCATTCTTTTTTATATCATTTCTACTTTCTTTATAAGTATATCCATGTTCCTTGATAAAGGAAATAGTTAAAATACATTGTTAAATAAAGGATAATAAAAATGTCTGTTTACACACCTTTTCCAGCTTCCTAGTTTTTATTGTCCGTCCATTTTCACCTCTCAGTGAGTTTGGGCTGAAAGAGTTAAACTTAAATTTTAAACTTGTTAAAAATGATTCTGATGTCTTTTTTGTTGCTCATTCCCTATCTTTGATTATCAGTTGCTTGTTTAAATCATTCAGGATTGAGTTGTTTCAATTTAGACTATATCCTGTTTGATTATTTTTCTTTCTTCATGCTTTTTATTACTTCTGATCTTAGCTCTGACAAGTTCAACGGTCTGACTATATGCAGACTGGATAACTTTCATATCAGTAACAAATCTTTTCCTGTCTGTTAAAGTAAAATTCATTTCAAATTAATTTTGTGATGTTATTCTGTGCTTGCCTTATCTAGCAAACAACCGATTTTCCCTCCTGAAAAGCTGCTCATAAAATAAAATCATGAGGCTTCTGTATAATCTGCAAGTCAATCAATCATTCATAATCAATCAGTATTTATGTTCTAGTCACTGAGGGCACAAGTACAGAGAATAAAACAACCTCTACTCTCAAGATGACATTCTAATGGGGAAGACAACAGGCACATATAAAAATAAATGCAGGACAAAAAGAAAGTGAATAAATACAAAATAGTTAAATGCCCTGCTATTTGGGAGGAAAAGACCTAAAACTGTGGGCAAGGCAATCAATAATGACTCCATGCAGAAACTGGGGCTTGAACTTCATTTTCAAAGAGAAGAGGGATTCTATAAAGGGGAGGTGAAGAATAGGGAAAGGTCATTGTCAATAGTTCTGAGGTGGGAGATGAATTTTGAGGTATGAGCAATGGAGAGAAGACCCATTTGAATGCACAGAAGAATGCTGGAGAGGATGTAATATCCAGAGAACCTGTAATGATAAGTTGGGGTCAGGTTATAGAAGATTTTAAAAACTGAATAGAGGAGCTTATATTTTATTTTAGAAGCAATACAGGGCCAAGAGAGTTGATTGAGTAGTGTGATGATGGGCAGGATATGTGCCAAAAAGGAAAATTCCTTTGGCAGCAGTGTGTTAGATGGCAATAGTGAGGGAGACCAAATCGGAGGGCATTGCAATGATTAAAGTGTGGTAGGGTATGACAGAAGTTTGAACTAAGTAAACTGTGTGAAGGAAGAGAAGGGAAGTCATGAAGGGAGAAGTGAAAGTTTTCATTTCTTTGACATCTCTCATTAAATTTTCCTGAATTATGCTTTCCCATAAATGCCTTCACCTTTTTCCATCTTTGCAGAGAAGTCACCAAGTATCAGAATGTATCCAACTTCATTTGGAAGACCTATCCTTTTCTTCATAGAATTTCTCTATCTCTTCATCCTCAGCAACCAATGATGGCATGTAAACTACAATCATGTTCATGGTGATGATTTTAGTATATGTTTATTAACATTGAGTTACATAATGGTCAAATATGTCAGGAAATAATACTGTGATAAAACACATTCTGTCAGCTTCAAGGGCACAAGAGATGGCACACTTATGTCAGGAAATAGCTCATATTCCCATTTAGCTAGAGTATAAGGAATGTGCATAGGCATAATATAAAATAAGCCTGGAAAGATGGGTTGGAGGTAGGTCATGGAGGGCTTTAAAGGACAGGAAAATGAGTTTAAATTTTATCCCTTAGGATAAGATATATACTCAAATACCCTTCTTTTTCAAGACCAGAGTCAAGTATTTGATCATTTCAAAGTACATGGACATCTCCTGCCTGAGAGTATTTCTTTAGAGATGGACAGAAAGAAAAAGGGAGCAAACAGACACTGAAATTCTAAACTCTGCTCTCTTCTCAGTTCCACCTCTTTTTGCCCTGCTGATAAAGGGTTATATTTTTGTGTTCTTTACATCTCCCACCTTGGGTCAGAATGCTACTGACTTTGGGCTAGCATCTTTCCTTCTAGTACCTAACACTGTGACAAGCACATATACATTTTCAATAAATATTAGGTTTAGTTGAATTGAAATGAGAAAATACTAATAATTCTGTTTATGATATTCAGAGTCCAAAATAGCCCAAGTAGTCTCTCTCTACTCTTTCTTATAAGAACCTTCATCTTTTCCTTCGGAAGGGAGGAGACAGTGTAGTATGACTAATGAATCGGGTGGAGACTACTTGGAACTCTCTGGCATTTGGGGAAACAGGTAGAAAAATGGCATCCTCTCCAAGTCTTCTCTTGGTGCCTATGATACTGTTTCAAGAATATTAATACATGCTCATAGCCAAAAATTGTATCAGTGCCCTATATGCCTAAAGCTTACAAGGTTAATAACAGTAATAATGACAATTTTAATGATAAAAATAGTTATGATCCCCGGCATTTCTATAGCACTTTAAATGTGCAAAATGCTTTACATACATTATCTTGTGAGCTTTAAGACAATTTTATGAAGTAGGCACTGCTCATGGATAAACTGAGCCTTTATAATAAAAAATGACAATATTAGCTAATACTATATAATAGTGGGCAGTTAGATGGTGCAGTAGATAGAGGGCTAGACCTGGAGTCAGGAAGATCTGAGTTCGAGTCTGGCCTCAGACTCTGGGCCAATTACTTAACCCTGTTTGCCTCAGTTTCCTCATCTGTAAAATGAGCTGGAGAAGGAAATGGCAAACCATTCCAGTATCTTTGCCAAGAAAACCTCAAATGGGGTCATGAAGAGTTGGACAGAACAGAAATGAGTGAACAACAGTAAAAACATCTAATGATATCTAAATTAATTTAGTTCAATTCTGTACCAATAAAACTCTCAAAAGAATATTTTATGGAGATAGAAAAAAATAACAGAATGAAAAAAATTCATCGGGAGGTACAAAAAAAGATAAATCTCGAGAGTAATAATGGGAAAAAACAGAATGGGAAACAAGGGAATCTATTAGTACCAAATCCCAAATTGTACTACAAAGCAATTTTAGTTTAAAATGACAGTACCGGTTAAAAAAGAGAAGGAGAGAGAGATGAATCAGTGGAACATATTACATGCAGATGTGAAGTAGTACAGAAATACAGCAGGATAGGGTTAGTAAACCCCAAGAACCCAATTTCTGGAGGAATGCTTCTTATTCTCATTTCTTCCTCACTCATTTGACCAACACTACTGGGAAAACTGGACAGTAGTCTGGCAGAAGTCAGACTTGGACCAAGAGCACCACATCCCAAGACAAATTCCAAATGCGTATGTAATTAGGTTAAATGAGATGACATATGCATAGCATTTTGTAAACCTTCAAGTGGTAAAGAAATACTAGTTGCTATTATTATTATTTTTAAGAATTTTCAACATTCATTTTTGTAAGATTTTGAGTTCCAAATTTTCTCCCTCTCCCTCCTTCACCCCTCCCCAAGATAGCAAACAATCTGATATAGGTTATACATGTATAATCATAATATAAACATATTTCTCCATTAGTCATGTTATGAAAGAAGAATCAGAACAAAAGGGAAAAATTATGAGAAAGTGAAAAGAAGTGAAAATACTATGCTTTGACCTGTGTTCACATTTCATAGTTCTTTCTCTGGAGATGGATAGCATTTTCCATCATGAATCTTTTGGAATTGTCTTGGATCATGTTCTTCTGATTCTGCTCACTTCATTCAGCATCAGTTCATATAAGTCTTTCCAGGTTTTTCTGAAGTCTGCCAGTTCATCATTTCTTATAGGACAGTAGTGTTCCATTACACTCATATATCACAACTTGTTCAGCCATTCCCCAATTGATGGGCATCCCCTCAATTTTCAATTTCGTCCATCACAAAAAGACCTGCTATAAATATTTTTATACATAATTTTTGTCCTTTTCTCTTTTTCATGATCTCTTTGGGATACAGACCTAAGAGAATTATAGCTGAATCAAAGAATATGTAGAGTTTTACAGACCTTTGGAAATAGTTCCAAATTGTTCTCTAGGATGGTTAGATTAATTCACAACTCCACCAACAATGCATTTTCCTACATCTTTTCCAACATTTATCACTTTCCTTTTCTATCAAACTAGCCAATCTGGTAGGTGTGAGGTGGCACCTCAGAGTTGTTTCAAGTTTCATTTATGTATTTATGCATTAAGTTGCATAAATCAATCATGATTTAGTGCATTTTTTTCATATGACTATAGATAACTTTAATTTCTTCAACTGAAAACTGTGTGGTTATATCCTTTAACCATTTCTCAATTTGGGAATGACATATTCTTATAAATTGACTCAATTCTCTGTATGAGAGAAAGGAGGCTCTTATCAGAAATATTGGCTGGAAAAATTGTTTCCCAGCTTTCTGCTTTCCTTCTAATCTTGGCTTCATTGATTTTGTTTGTGCAAAACCTTTTCAATGTAATGTAATCAACATTCTTGATTTTCCATTTCATCATGTCCTCTATCTCTTCTTTGGTCATAAATTCTTCCCTTTTCTATAGATCGGGCAGGGAAACTATTCCTTGCTCTCCTAATTTTCTTATGGTATCGCCCTTTATGTCTAACTCATGTACTCATTTTGATTTTATTTACAGATATTAGTCTATGCCTAATTTCTACCATACTATTTTCCAGTTTTCCCACCAATTTTTGTCTAACAGTGAATTCTTATCCCAGTTTCTGAGTTTATCAAACAGTAGATTACTATAGTCATTTACTACTATGTCTTGTGTACCTAATCTATTCCACTGTTTTACCATTCTATTTCTTATCCAGTACCAAATAATTCTGATGACTATCACTTTATAATAGTTTTAGATCTGATAAGGCTAGATCATCTTCCTTTGCATTTTTTTTCATTAATTCCCCTGATACTCTTGACATTTTGTTCTTCCAGATGAATTTCATTATTACTTTTTCTAGTTCTAGAAGGTAATTTTTGGTAGTTTGATTGGTATGGCACTAAATAAGTAAATTAATTTAGATAGAATTGTCATTTTTATTATACCTATGAGCAATTATGTTTTCCCAATTGTTTAGATCTGACTTTATTTGTATGAATACTGTTTTGTAATTGTGATCACATAGTTCCTAGGTTTGTCTTGGCAGGTAGACTCCCAAATACTTTATACTATCTAGTTACTTTAAATGGAATTTCTCTTCCTATGTCTTGCTTCTGGGCTTTGTATGTAAGATATAGAAATGCTGATGATTTATGTGGGTTTATTTTATATCCTGTAACTTTGCTAAAATTGTTAATTGTTTCAAGTAATTTTTAAATTGAGTTCATCAAATCATCAGGGAAGAATGAAAGTTTTGTTTCCTCATTACCTATTCTATTACCTTTAATTTCTTTTTTTTCTGTTATTGCCAAAGCTAACATTTCTAATTCAATATTGAAAAAGAGTGGTGACAATAGATATTTGTGTTTCACCCCTGATCTTACGGGGAAAGATTGTAGCTTATCCCCATTACAGATAATGCTTGCTGATGGTTTTAGATACTACGTGTTATTTTAAGGAAAACTCCATTTATTCCTGTGCTCCCTAGTGTTTTTAATAGGTATGGATGCTATATTTTGTCAAAAGCTTTTTCTGCATCTATTAGATAATATGATTCAGATAATAACAAATATAATTTGTCAGTTTTGTCACTGGTATCGTCAATTATGCTGAGAGTTTTCCTAATATTGAACAAGCTCTGCATTTCTGGTATAAATCCACCCTGGTCATAGTGTATAATCATTGTGATACGTTTCTGTAATCTCTTTGCTAATATTTTATTTGAAAATTTACATTAATATTCGTTAGG
The DNA here is from genome assembly GCA_023548195.1 of Bettongia penicillata ogilbyi. Lineage (NCBI taxonomy): Eukaryota > Metazoa > Chordata > Mammalia > Diprotodontia > Potoroidae > Bettongia > Bettongia penicillata. Next base: position 4,746,475 of record JAJHZJ010000433.1, on the reverse strand, counting down.
GAAATTGGCCTATAATTTTCTTTCTCTGTTTTAGCTCTTAAGTATCATATTTCTGCAATGAAAGGAATTTGGTAGGATTCGTCCTTTGACTATTTTCCCAAATAGTTTATATCATATTGGAATGAATTGTTCTTTTAATGTTTGGTAGAATTCACTTGTAAATCTATACAACCTGGAGATACTTTTCTTAGAGAGTTCATTAATGAATTATTCAATTTCTTTTTCTAAAATGGGGCTATTTAAATATTTTATTTCTTCTCTTAAACTGGGCAATTTATATTTTTGTTAATACTCATCCATTTAACCTAGATTGTCAGATTTGTTGGCATACATTTAGGCAAAATAGCTCCGACTTATTGCTTTGATTTCCTCTTCATTGTTGGTGAATTAATCTTTTTCATTTTTGATAGTGGTAATTGATTTTCTTCTTTATTTTTAAAATCAAATTAACCCAAAGATTATCTATTTCATTATTTTTTGCATATTACCAGCTCTTAGCCTTATTTGTTAATTCAGTAGTTTTCTTATTTTCAATTTTATTAATATCTTCTTTTATTTTAATAATTTCTAATTTGGGATTTAATTAGGGATTTTAAATTTGTTTTTCTAACTTTTTTCAGTTGCATACCAAATTCGTTGCTATGTTCTTACTCTATTTTATTCATGTAACCATATAGAGATACAAAATTTCCCCCAAGAACCACTTTGGCTGCATCCCATAAATTTTGGTGTGCTATCTTATTATTATCATCCTTTTTCATGAAATTATTGATGGTTTCTATGATTTGTTGTTCGACTCATCCATTCTTTAGGATTAGCTCATTTAGTTTCCAATTAATTTTAATCTATGTTTCCACGGCCTTTTATTACATTTAATTTTTATTGAATCATTCTCTGAAGGGATGCCCTTTCTATTTCTGCCTTTCTGTATTTGATTGTGAGGTTTTGTATTCTAATGAATTATTGATTTTTGAGTAGGTGCCATGTACTACAAAGAAAAATGTATATTCCTTTCCATCTCATTCAACTTTCTCCAGAGGTCTGTCATATCTAACTTTTCTAAAATTCTATTCACTTCCTTAATATCCTTTTTTGTTTTTTTGTGATTAGATTTATCTAGTTTTGTGAGGGGGAGGTTGAGGTCCCACACCATTATAATTTTGCTATCTATTTCTTCCTGTATCTTACTTAACTTCTCTAAAAATTGGATGCTATACCACTTGGTGCATATGTGTTTAGTACTGATATTACTTCCTTTTGTATGGTACCTTTTTGGCAAGTTGTAGTTTCTTTCTTTATATCTTTTAATTAGATCTATTTTTGCTTTTGTTTTATCTGAGATCAGGATTTCTACCACTGTTTTTTTTTCTTTAGCTGAAGCACAATATATTCTGCTCCAGCCTTTTACCTTTACTCTGCTTCCCTCTGCTTCAAATATGTTTCTTGTAAACAAATGTACTGTAAATATATTTTGTAAATATATCTTGTAAATAAAAATATTTCAGGATTCCAGTTTTTAATCCACTCTACTATCCATTTCCATTTTATGAGAGAGTTCAACCCATTCACATTCACAGTTATGGTAACTGTATTTCCCTCCGTTCTATTTTCCACCATATTTATACTTTTCTTTTTCTCTCCTTTCACCAGCATTTTGCTTCTAACTACTCCCTCCTCAATCTGTCCTCACTTCAATCTCCTCTCTGTTCTTTTCCCTTTCCCCTCCTACTTCCCTATAGGGTATGATAAATTTCTATACCCAACTGAGTGTGTATATTATTCCTCTTTGAGTCAAATTGATGAGAGTAAGGTTCAAACAATTCTCACTCCCTACTTTCCCTTTACTGTAAAAGGTCTTCTGTGGCACTTCATGTGATGCAATTTCCTTCCCCCCTCCTCTTCTCCCAATATAATCCTTTATTTCTACCCCTTACTTTTTTTTTGTATCATCACATCAGAGTCAACTTATACCCACACCCTCTGTCTATATGTGTTCCTTCTATCTTCCCCAATACAGATAATGTTCTCAAGAGCCACAAGTATCATCTTTCAGTATGTGAATAGTTTAACCTTATTAGTAGCATGTTTTTTCTTCCCTGTTTACCTTTTTTATGCTTCTCTTGAGTCTTGTATCTGAAGTGGAATTTTCTGATCAGCTTTGTTCTTTTCATCAGAAAAGTTTGAAAGTCCCTTATTTCATTGAATGTCCATGTTTTTCCCTGAAAGATAATGCTCAGTTCTGTTGTGTAGTTTACTCTTGGTTATACTCCACACTTCTTTGCTTTCCAGTATATTATATTCCAAGTCCTCCAATTCTTTAATGTAAAAGTTGCTAAATCCTGTGTAATCCTGACTGTGGCACCTTGATATTTGAATTGCCTCTTTCTGGTTGTTTGCAGTATTTTCTCCTCAACCTGACAGTTCTGGAATTTGGCTACAATATTCCTTGCAGTTTTCATTTTGGGATCTCTTTGGTTCTAGGATATCAGGGAAGTTTTCCTTGATAATTTCTTGAGAGATGCTGTCTAGGCTCTTTTTTTGATTATGACTTTCAGGTAGTCTAATAATTTCTTAATTATCTCCCCTTGACCTATTTCCCAATCAGTTGTTTTTCCCATGAGGGATTTTATATTTTTCTTCCATTATTTTATTCTTTTGATCCTGCTTGCTTGATTCTTGATGTCTCATAGTGTCATTAGCTTCCACTTGACCAATTCTAATTTTTAAGGAATTATTTTCTTCAGTTAGCTTTTGTAACTCCTGTTCCATTTGGACAATTCTACTTTTTAAGAAATTTTTTTATTCAGTGGATTTTCCCCCCATCTGGCCAATTGTATTTTTAAAGAATTTGTTTTCTTCAGCCAATTTTTGTCCCTCCTTTTCTAAACTGTTGACTTTTTCTTGAATAATTCTCATTTCTTTTCCCAATCTTTCTTTTACCTTTCTGATTTTTAAAATCCTTTTTGAGCTCTTCCAGGAAGGATTCATATTCCCTTTTGAGGTTTTGCATGGGGGCATTTTGACACTGTTGTCCTCTTCTGAATTTTTGTTTGGATCTTCCCTGTCACCATAGTAGCTTCTGTGGTTAGGGCTGTTTTCTGGTTTTTACTGATCACAGATGGCTTGGAAATAAGTTTGAGTAGCCATAGGCAGGGCACAAGTCCTGTAATGTCTGATGCAGAAAAACGAAGAACTCACATTTCTACAGCACTCTAAGGCTTGGGAGATGCACTTCTCACGATAAGGTGATCAATTAACAATGATAAGAGCTTACATTTCCAGAGGACTTTAAGGTTGCCAAATCAATTTACATCTGTCTGTTATCATTATTATTATTAATTCTCACAACAACTTTCAGAGGGAGCTGCTAATATTCCCATTTTACAGATGAGGAAACTGAGGCTGAGGGAGGTTAAGTGATTTGCCCAGAGTTACATAGGTAACATGTGATGGAGGTAGGATTTGAATTTAAGTCACCACCACTACTACTCCTACTAATGGTGGGGTGCTCATGCTTGGGCCCCAGCCCTAAGATTATATCTCTGGAAACCTTCCAATCTCTCTAGTCCTGGGTGAAAATTTTCCCTTGTTGTAGAACATATGCCCTTATCAGAACAGACACAGGGATACTGGCCCAAAGATTTTTGTCTCTGGCTGACCCAAGGACTCTCTCTCTTGACAGATCCCCAAGGCCCATGCCTTTGGCAACTAAACAAAACAAAAAAAAAAAACAACATAAACTTGTCTTTTCTCCCTGTGTGGTATAAACAAAGTTGTCTCTGCTGACACTGTGAGCTTTCCCAGTCATAGATCACTGATGCCTGCTCCCAATGACACCTGGACCCCTTGAATTACCTAATTAGCATCTTTAACATTCCTTTCCCTGCCCCTTTTTCTGTATTAGCTTTAGATTCACCCCCATTAAGTTGTAAGTTCCCCAAAGGAACTTTGCCTGCTGTTATTGGTGGTACAATAAACTTTTTGCCATTTGACTGAAAGAAGCCTTGAGTGCGTGAATTTGTTCTAGACAACTCTACCTTGGCATTCTCGGGGTCCCAGCACCCCAAACCTCTTTACTGCTACTGGTACTACTAGTATTACTACTACTACTACTACTACTACTACTATCTACTGCTGCTACTACTACTGCTGCTGTTTCTACTGCTTCTGTTGCTACTGCTACTGTTGCTGTTGCTAATGCTGCTGCTACTGCTGCAGTTACTACTACTACTAATACCACCACCACTACTACCATTATTACTACTACTTCTACTACTACTACTACCACCACCACCACCACTAGTGACAACACACAGTGGAGAGAGTGCTAGGTTTGGAGTGAGGAAGACTTTGGCTCAGATCTTACTTCTGACATTTCCTATCCCCTGCATTCACCTCAGTAGGCTCCTTACCCTGAAAATTCATTCTGCCACTGGACTTCTCACCCTAGAAGTATCCTCCACTCCCGTGGTCCCTTCCTCTGAGTGACTGATTCCTCCCACTCCTGATTCTATGGAATTTCTTGGTCACAGCTGCACCAGGGACCTTCTCTCCCCTTCTCCCTCCATGCCTTCGATTTGCTTTTCTTTTTTTGTCATCTCTCATTAGAATGGAGGCTCTTTGAAGACAGGGATTATCTCTCTGCTCATGTTTATATTCCTAGCACTTAGCACAGTGCCTGCCATATACTAGGCACTTAATAAATTATTGATGACTTAACCCTAGCTTTTGAGGTAAGAACTCAACATTTGACAAAAGTTGCTGAGGAAACTGGAAACTAGTTTGGAAGCAATTAGGCATAGACCAACATTTCACACTCTATACCATGATAACGTTAAAATGGATAAATGATTTAGACATAAAGGGTGGCATAATTAAATCAGGGGAGCATGGAAAACTGTATCTGTCCGATATACAAATACGGGATGATTTTTTGACCAAACGAGATAAGAGGATACTGCAAGTAAAATAAATGGTTTTGATACAAGAAGTGAAAAAGGTTTTACACAAATGAAATTAATTTAGATAAAATTAGTAGGAAAAAAATAAGTTGGGGAAAAAGTTTAAGAATGAGTTTTTCGGATAAAGGCTTCATTTCCAAAATATACAGGACACTGAGCCAAATTCATAAAAATAAGAGCCATTTCCCAGTTGATAAATGGTCAAAGGATATGAACAGGCAGTTTTCAGAAGAAATCAAAGGTACTTATAGTCACATTAAAAATGCTCTAAATTGCTACTGATTAGAGAAATGCAAATTCCCTGAGATGACACTTCATACCTCTCAGATTGGCTAATGTGACAGAAAAGGAAAGTGACAAATGCTAGATGGGTGTGGAAAAATAGGGACACTAATGCACTATTGGCAGAGTTGAGAACAGATCCAACTATTATGGAGAACAATCTGGGTATAAAAGGGCTATAAAACTGTGAGAAATGGCAAACCACTGAAGTATCTTTGCCAAGAAAACTGTGTGAGAAAACTTTGGCCCAGCAATAGTAGGTCTAGATGCCAAAGAGATCAAAGAAAATGGAAAAGGATATATTTATAACAAAAATTTTTATTAGCAGTTTTTTTTTTTGTGGTGACAAAGAGTTGGAAATAGAGGGGATGCCCATCAATTGGGAAATGACTGAACAAGTTGTGGTATACGATTGTGATAGAGTACTATTGTGTTATTAAAAATGATAAAGAGGAAAATTTTCAGAAAAACCTTGGAAAGAATTATATGAGCTGATGCTGAGTGAAGTGAGCAGAACCAGAACTATGTTGTTACATAGTTACAACAACGTTGTAGTGATGATCAACTGTGAAAGACAACTACTCAGATCAATACAATGATCTGAGACAATTTCAAAGGACTCATGACACAATTGAAACTAATTTAGACAAAATTAGTAGGAAAAACGTAAATTGGGGAAAATGCTATGTACCTTGAGAGAGAGAACCAATAAAACCCTGGATGCAGATTGAAGAAAACTTTTAAAATTTTTTTTATTATTTTGATGTTTTATTATTTTCTTTTGCAAGATGGCCAATGTGGAAATATGTTTTGTAAGATTTCACATGTATAAGCAATATCAAATTGCTAACCCTTTCAAGGAGGGCTGTGAACAGAAGGGAGGGAAATGATTTGGAACTCAGTTTTAAAAATTGTTAAAAACTTTTTTTAACATGTAACTGGGAAATATTTAACAGAATAAAAAAATCATCTAAAAGGAAAAAAAAGTACTTGCTGACTTTCTCCCCAAGCCATGCTCATGAGAACAAATGGTACGGTTTACTTTTACAAGTATCAAAGGATTTAGAAGGGGTCTTAGAAACCATCATTTGACTTATGAGGAAATTGAGGTCCAAACCAAGACTTGAACCAATATCTTCTGAATCTGTGCTTTTTTCATTACACGATGGCAGACATAGGTCAGCCCCCTTTTTGGGAAGAGTTCCTAAGACCAAGAGAGGCCTGAGTCACTTTCCTGAGATCACACAGGTTTTAAGAGTCAGCAGGCCCTCTGACTCCTAATCTTGTACCAGTGAGTACTAATCTTGTGACAGTGATCAAGCCAGCAATCTCTCTGAGCCTTGACTTTTAAAGTTAGATAATCCTCTTGTGTTACTCAGGTTGTCTCAGGAGTGTAGTAGGGGAATGCTTTATAAGCTGCTATATAAAAATTAATATCATCATTATTATGACTCTAAACTTCCTGTCTCAAACTTTCTTGGAGGTTAGAAGATGAAATTTATTTGATGAAAGTCATTTCAGGTGTCAGGCCTCAGTTTCCTCATCTTTAGGGTGAGAGGTGTAGCCTCGATCTCTGAGGATGTTTCTAGTTCTAAGCCTGATGTAGCTTAATTCTTATTAGAAAGTAGTTACTTTTATTTTATTAAAACCATGAAAAGACCTCAAAGAACTTGCAAACTGCATTGCTTTTGGAGTCAGAGGCCCTGGGTTCAAATACTAGCTCTGATATTTACTGTGACTTTGGGCAAGTCAAAATAACAGATTGAGAGCCAGAAAGGATCTTAGAGGTCATCCAATCCACTCTCCTCTCATTTTACACAGAAGGAAACTAAGACCTGGCCAGGAAGTATGGAGGGGGCATTTGAACCTGACTTCCAAGCCCAGCACTCTATCCAAACTCAGGATCACTCACCTTGTCTATAAAAGGAGATCATTGGACTGGATACTCTCCAAGGTCCCTCTCTAATCTAAACTTTAGGGTGCTTGGGACCCTTGCAGAGGTCCCATGGGGGTGAGACGCAGGAGGTTGGGAAGAGAGCAAAGGAGGGAGCCCATACCTGGATCCCAGATGAGGAGGCAGAGGCCATACTCATGTTTACGGGAGAAGCGTCCTTTTGTTGCCATGGGAACCTGGCACCGGGAGAAGGCGGAGTTAGGGGTGGGTCTGGAGTGGGCTCCCTCCTGCTGCTGAGGGGTGGGGGCTGGCGAAGGAGGAGGGAGCCGGGAAAAATTCTCTTTCCCACACCCTTCACGACTGTCGACTTTACTTTCTTCTTCTGTAAAATAAAGGGGTTGGAGCTGATGGTCTGGGAGGGCACCTTTGCTCGCTGAGGCTCAGCGCAGGCGCCCTGCCCTCCCTGGTACCCCCACTGCTGGTGCCGAACCATCTGAGCGTCCCCTTCCTCTTCGGGTCCAGTATCTCGTAGGTACCAAGGGGCATACAAACCCTCCCCCCCGAGGAGAAGCTGACCTGGGGTCCCCACCCCATGAGGACAGGCCAACACAGTCACCTGTTGGCTCTTCCTTGGGGCCCAAGCGACCCCGTAAGCAGAATCTTCCCTTGGAAGCCTATTCTTTCATACTGGGGTTATTTCTGAGCACTCTGGAAATTCTCCGCATCCATCTTTCCTGGGGAAGCCCAGATCAAGACGGAGTACTCTATTAAGATCTGGTCAAAGCTAAGGAGGGGGTGGGGAGGGGAAGGAGGTCTGGAGTGGGAGGGAGAAGCGACCCGAGACAAGAGAGGGAGGACCCGAGGAGTCCTAGCATTCCTGCCATGTGGGTCATTTGTGGATCTATTCTGGGAGGAGGTCATTTGAGTTTATGGGGGTATATGGGGGTGAGCGAAGGCAGCCTTTGTCCGGTCAGGACACAGTCAGGTAGGCTGGAGGCCACACCTGAATTGGCTGAAAGGAAGCTAATTTTCATCTCCCATATATTTGGTAGGCAGGTGCCAACGGAGAAGAAAAATTTCCACAGTGGAAGGCTTTGGTCACCTGGAGGTTAGTGGAGTCGCTCTCATTTTGAATCCATTTGTAAGATAGATGCCTTTCGGAGACACAGGCAGAAGTCCTATGCTGAATTCACATTTAAAAAGACTTCCATTTCTACAGAGCTTAGATGGCAGATCGTTCCTCCCATCTCGGGCCACAAATGCTTATTGATGTTTGTGCAAAAAACAAAAAAAAAGTGCAAATCCAACCAGAGGCTTATTGCTCTTTATTCCCTCCAATCTAGCCAGTAGGGCTGCTGGCTGCTCTTCACACCACGTAGTCCTTCTCTGATCTCTTAGCCTTTTACCAGACTGGGACCCTACAGAACATGCTCTCTTTCTCTTCTGTAACACTTAGAATCCCTGGTTTCCCTCAAAGCTCAGCTCAGACACCACTTCCTACATGAAACCTTTCCTGATTCTCCCATCTGCTGAGGCTTCCTCCCCAATATTATTTCCTATTTTCATTGTTTTTATTTTGTGCTTACTTAAGTCTACCCAAGTCCTCCTTCCCTGCCAAAGAATGTAAGGTCCTTGGCTGCAGGGACTTATTTTTTTCCATTTTTGTCTTTGCACAGCCAGCAGTCAGCTCAAGGCCAGACACATAGTAAATGTTCAATAAATGATCCTTGATTTATCGGCTGTGTATTTTGAACTGACCTTTGAATTCATTTAATGGTATCTAGACTCTCCTTATTTTACAAATGAGGAAACTGAGCCCAGACAGGTGACATTCCTTACCCAGGGTCACACAAATGACAGTACTCAAAGCTAGTACTTTAACTCAGTTCATAGAATCATAGATTAGAGTTGAAAGGGTCCTCAGAGGTCATTCTTCATTTTACGGATGAGGAAACTGAGCCTCAGAGAAGATGTGACTTGCTCAAGGTCTTATAATATATGAAATAATCCCATGTCTTTTGACTTCAAAATCAGTGATCGTTTCCTGGCCCACGCCTCTTCCTGCCCTATCCCACTGACTCTCACCTGCACAGCTCTAAAGATATCAAACTGATGGGACTGCTGAATTCTGTTCTTAGAAAAGGAATGTTTTAAAAATGAAGGTTGGTGAAATTGAACCAGCTTCAATACTGTAAATTTATTTAAAAGGGCTCAGAAAATAACACATTGGAGCCAGATTTCGACAAGGGCTGGATAATTTTATGACAAATGTTTATGAACTGGCACACAATACAAAGGCAATGAAAGCTCATGCCCTGAGACTTGAGGAATTATTTCTCCCCTACTTTTCAGAACCGCTGAAAGAGGCATTCAGTGCAAGTCTATTTGGATCTTATGGTGGGAGGGGGCAATGGGCATGCCATCAGGAGTTTCATGTTGGATTCTTGGCTCTACCTCCTGGAGCCTTTGTCACCTTGGGCAATCATCCCTTTTTCTGGCTCTTAAATTTTCTTGTTTGTAAAACGTGGGGGTGGGGCAAGTTCAGTGATCTCCAAGATTCCTTCCAGTGATCTTGTGGTTGCGATGAAAAATATTACATTGAATATATCACAAAGAAAGGGAATGGTGTTGATGTCTCAGGAAGTCAATTGATTTGCTTATAGTAACATGTTGTTCAGTTGTTTCAGTCATATTCAACTATTTGTGACCTCATTTGGGCTTTTCTTGGCAAAGATACTGCAGTAGTTTGCCATTTCCTTCTACAGCTCATTTTAACAGATGAGGAAACTGAGGCAAACAGGATTAAATGACTTGCCCAAGGTCACAAAGTTAGTGTCTGAGGTCTGATTTGAACTCAGGTCTTCTTGACTGTAAGCCCCAAGTTCTATGCACTATGGCACCACCTAACTGCCCTCATAGTCACATCAGTAGTAAGTAAGAATTAAGATTTAGAACCCAGTTTATAGGATCATAGAGCTGGAGTTGGAAGGACCTTGGAGATCATAGAGTCTAACCCTCTCATTCTACAGTTAAGGAAATGAGACCCAGAGATCCCGTGACTTGCCCAAGGTAACACATGTAGAAAATGTTAGAGACGGAATTCAGACTTATGTTTTCCTCTCATTTTTCTGACTGCAGGTGGAGTGTTGTACTCACTCTACTGTGTGGCCTCCATAATGGAGGTCATCTGGCCCAAGCTCTTTCATTTCACAGGTTTCCCTGTTTATGGACTGGATTCATTAAAATTGGGCTTAAGTCTGTTGGATAATCTACAAGACCAGCTTCCTTTACTGAGTCTAGAACAGTCTAGTTGATCATCTCTGGATACTCGCTGTGGGATGCTTGCTGGCTATCTTCCTGGTTATGATATCAGAAATTCTGGTAATAAAATACCTGGAAAATAGCCACAACAACATTCCTTATTTCCATGTTTTATGCAAAATGGTAAGAGTATTAAAGGGTCTTGGTTTTAGGACTGACAAAAATTGCATAAGATGGGCTACCAAATATGGAGGACCAGGATGCTTCAGTCCTTCCAAGTACTCATGCAGATAAGTCCTTCACTGGTTCAGATCGCGGCCCAGTCACATCTTTTTATTTTATGCAATATTTTTTCACATTCTCCCATAAGTCCTTTATATACTATCCCCTCTCCTCCCCCAATCCTGGAGGACTTCTTATCCTTTTAGGTCTTGGGAGGATTGGTGGAGTGCTTGGACTGTCCATTTGTTATTATGGTTCATCCAGTTGTGTGCTAGTAAATGTTTAACCACCAGCTCTCTGGGGAGAAAAAGGTATGCACAACATGCTCAAGTTGAATCTGCATTTAAAACATTTTCTCCATCACTTTCTTCAATCAATCAATAAAAAAAATAAATAAATCAGGCCCTGATTTATAATGCTTGCAGGTAACCAAGGTATAAATACTTACACTGAAAATTTAACAATTTGCTCTCAAAAGTCATGAGTTGACTCCAGCACATCCCTCTTGCCTCCTTTCTTCCTGGTCCTACATTTCCTCAATGATATCCCTCACACTCCTCCTTGAATGTAAGTCATCTTCAGAAATACATAATCTCTTTTCACTGATTTTTAGGTTATCCACGATGTAGATTCCTGTCATTTGGCACAGAAGAAATGTGTACTCCTTATAAAGAGTATAACATACTCTTGATATACCTTAGCTCTTCTCTTTAGGTAGTTCAGGAGAAGATGAGCTCCTGTGAGAGTTTCCTAAGTGCTAGAGGAGAGAATCTTTGAGAGACAAAATTCAGAGTGAGTGAAATTTGCAAATCATAGAAAGTACTTCTTCCTTTTGTGATTTGATGAGATGTTAAGTAGGCTCCCTTTAGGTCCCTAAGCTTCATAGTTGCTCCTGAGCTACTAGCTTAGCTCCAGGCACATAGTAAATGCTAAACAAATACTTGCTGAGAACTCTAATACTTTGATGGATCTGTGAGGATGTTCTCTGCGAACTTTTTTCAACAGTAGAGGTCATGATTTCTCCAGCTCTGCCTATGCTGATGACTCTTGCTCATGTTCTCCCTTAGTATCCTTAGGAAGCCCCGCCCCCCCATATGGAAAGAGTCTTACTCTAGTTCTTTTGCTGTCATGTGGGCACCATTTGAGTCCACAAGTTGTCAACTGGCTAACCCTTAACTCTTGCTACATGTCCAATGTATTGACTTCTCTTGTTATATATCACTCTGAGGAGGTACAGGGGATAGATTGCTGGAGTCAGGAAGACCTGGGTTCCAATCTGGCCTCAGATACTTGCCTGCTGTGGGGCTCTGGACAAGTCACTTAATCTTGTTAAAGCTATTTGCTTCAGTTTCCTCACCTGTAAAAGGAGTGGGAGAAGGCATGACAAACCTCTCCGGTATCTTTGCAAGAAAACCCTAAATGGGGTCATGAAGAGTCAGACCTGACTGAAAAAAAAAAATGACTGAGCCGCCACAAGGGGTTACTGCTTATTCATGTGCCATCAAATACCTTTCCCTTACTCCTTGCATGCCCTGCAACACTAATTCTTTGAAGACTATGATATTCTATGATTCACCATCATAGAGCATAATCAAGACAATGTTGATGCTACAAAGATGAACCTTGAGAAGCTTGGGGGTCATGAAAAGTACCATACAATTTCCCAAATGCAATCCTGTTTCCTTCCCTTGCCTATCTGCCATGTCTGTCCAAGACGCAAGTATTTATGGACCGGAACCATGGGTTGCTCATCTAAATGTTACAGTTTGAATTTTCTCAGTTTATTTGCTGTTTGTAATGTTTTATCTCCTTCAATCAGTATAGTTTACAGTAAAACAGCTCTAAAATCTGTCTCCTGCTTAACTTAATAATTCATGACTATTTAATGAATGAATTAAGTATTATAATTATAATATTATAATTAAAGAATGAATACTTAATAAATACTCTTCCCCCAATTCATTCTTTCATTCATTCTTAAGCAGAACAGGGTAGTAAAGGACAAAATAAACATCCTTGAGAATTTTCCTCTCTCTGAAACTCTTATTGGTGACAAAAAGTGATGAACTTTTCTCCACCCTATCAGCTCTCAGTAAAATAATGCCTCTCTTCTAATCACCATATCCCCCAGCAAAGTTGAGAAGCCTGTCTCTCATTATCCGTGTTATGACATCTGTAAGAAGTTTTTCTTATTGTCGTCTGTCTCTACCTTCTTCTGTCTTCTATCTTCACGTTTTCTAGTCAACAAATGAGTTTTCTAGCTTAAAGGAGGCCTTCTTGGGTTAATAACACATCTCTCCCTTATGATGGGAAACTTAAAAAATCCTCTTTTTTATCATGTATGAACAATCCCTGAATCCTTATATACTCATCCTTAATCCTCAGTTATTTAATTTAATGTTTCTCAACTTTAGCTTCCAAAGTTCTAAAATGGAAATGTGCAAATTTGTTGGTAGAACATAATACAAAATAATTATCTTTTGCCTCAGTCAGGTTTTTTCCTCTTGTCCTGTTGGAATTGCGAGTACTTCTCATAGGACTTTTATCTGCCGGTCTCTGCTGCTTCTCAAGTTGATTGTATCAGTGTTCCAGGTGAAAATATTCTTTTTTTTTTCCTTGCTTATTTCATTGACCAAAATGTCCACATAACAAAGGAGCAGTGTGCCTGTATAGGACTAAGTTTTTGGCAAAGCTTTCACATCAGGAGTACCCCTCAAAGATGAAATCACAGAACCATATTAAACAACGAAAATTAAAACAAACATGATAATTCTCTCTGATTGAGTCCTCCAATTAGCGCAGACAGTCAGCTAGATCATCTATTGCTGTTCCCCTTTCCTCCCTTTGTTCTTGTTGGCTAATGGATAGAGCTTGGCAGGGCCCATTAGTGTACAAGGCTTATATATATTCTGTAATCAGTCTGGGGAGTGCTTTCATTCTTGCATTCTGAGGCTGAAATTCAAGCCATGCTGTGCTAGCAGATGTTTATAAAGAGTTGTGAGAAAGACTTAAGAACCATACTTTCTCCAAAAGGATTAGGCACTTGCCTGTGTATGGGGGAGTTGGGGTGAAGAGGGTAAGCTCTGAAAGGCTTAACCAGTTTCCTCTTAGGAGAATAGAACACACACACACACACACACACACACACACACACACACACACAGGATTGACATCTAGTAGGACTCTGTGGAACAGCACTGTAGAATGTTTGGAACAAACTCCTTGAGTGCTTAACACTCACCCCAACTCCCACTACACTTTAAGGACATGTTTTCAGATCCGTTTGTTAGTGTTGGTGGTTGAGTTTGGATAGACCTCTGGAGAGCTTTAATTAGTGTTATTTTTAACAGCTCAGATAACATGAATCCTGGAAAGAAGGTTTTTCGAAATCTCCTCTTTCCATGTGGCTTATCACTCTAGCTCCAAAACACTCAGCAATACCAGGCCATAAAAATAATTAATTCTTGACAACACGAGGATAAACATAACAAATGTCAGGCCTTGGCCAAGCAAATCGTCAATAACTATTGACATTTCTTCTTATAGTGTCCATTAAAGCCACGCCATATTTATTAAGTCTGCCTTCATTATGCTGCTCCATTAACTTGGTAATTCCATTCTAATTCCACAGAAATTTTCACAGTTAGATTTAGTTTGAGTTTTGTATTTATATTTTGTGCACATGCCCAGAGGTCTTTGGGCACTGAGCACATTTTAAATAAATCAAATAAATAATGAATGAAGAAATTTATTTTATGAATGAGGGTAGGAGAGAAACAGGAAGTGAGATTCAAACATGGTTTTTGCCAAATCACAGGATTTCAGAGTTGGAAGGGACCTCAATGGCCATTTTGGCCAACTTATATCTGAATCTGAGTGTACAATATACTCCATAAGCAGTAATTCTGATTTGTCTTGAAAACAACTAATGAAGGAAAACCCACCCCACTGAGGCAGTAGCCCATTCCACTCTGGGACAGCTTGAATGGTTAAAATTTTTTTCCTGAAATGAAGCCTAAATTTGCTTCTCTGTGCCTTCTCCTCATCCCCTGGCATTTTTGCCCTTCAGGATAAATCCATCTTCTGGGTAATGTTCCTTTCAAATACCCAAAGAGGCTTTCTTGTTCTTTCAAATCTCTTTTTACCTAGGCTACACAGTCCCATTTCCTTCTCCTGATCCTGATGAGCCAACAATTCATAGACCTTCACCAAATTGGCTGACCTTCTTGGGATTCCCTCCATCTCATCAATGCCCTTCCTTTACGGTGACCTTGAGTACTGAACACTTGACCAAGATGGAGGTCGTGGGGATTTTCACTTTCTTTGTCCTGGAAGCAGTAACTGTCTCTGAAGAGCTCAAGTTTGCCTCAGCCTTTTTGCCTGTCACAGCTCTCCACTGAGTCAAATTAACTTGAAGAGCAACAACAAAGAGAGAAACTGTGGCTGCAGATCCTGGTCCTAAAGGCTCTTTGGGTATATTACAAGTACTTAATGTCAGCTCCTACAAAACAACGGGCATGTATGCAGCACTTGGAGATTGTGAAGCACTTTACATACAGGATGTCACTGTGGAATTTCAGCAGCCCTCCAAGGAAAGCATTCTGTGCATGATGAGCCTCATTATATGAAGAAGGAAACTGAGGATCGGAGACATTCCATGACTTGACCACTGACACACAATTATCCTCAGGATTGGTGGTTGGCCGGCCATTAGTCCTGGTCACTTCACAGCTGGAATACGCTCAGTTCTTGATATCATAGGTTCTCTGTGTTTAGTTCCAGAGACAAAATTTGAGCCCAGGAAAGAGTCCTCTCTTTCCACTATATGTTGTACATGAATATATCCAAGACTATATTTTTGAATTATGTGTGGAAGTATATATATATATATATATATATATGTGTGTGTGTGTGTGTGTGTGTGTGTATGTATGTATGTATATGTGTAGAGGCAGCACTGTATAGTTGTTAGAGAACTGGGCTTGGGATCAGAAAGTGTTAGTTGTATGTCTTGCATCTGACATTCACTAGCTGGATGACCTTGGGTAAGTCACTTAACCTTTAGTTTATGTTAGACAGCTCTCCAGGATCAGAGGTTAAGAGCTGAAAAGGACCCTAGAAGACATCTAGTTCAATCTCCTCATTTTATGGGTGAGGAAACCAGAGCCCAGATAATGGAAATGATTTGCTCTGCTGAGATCATATAGGGAATGAGTGACTAAGGGAGGATTTGGACTAAGGTCCTCTGACTCCAAAGTCATTGATGGTTCCTTTGAACTACCTGTCTTCTCCCCCACCACCCACTTTTTGGGTCACAGTAGCTTGCAATGTGTGTTGGTGGAGGGAATTCCTAGACTAGTGATCTCCAAGGGAGATGAGGTCGCCTATGATCTTTCACAGATTTGCCTATTTGGGAATCCTTGACTAGAATAAATTATTTGAATAATTCCAGCAAGGCAGAATGGCTCAGTGGATAGAAAGCTGGCCTTAAAAAGGCCAGGCTTCAGTCCTGTCCTCTGAAATATGTAGGCTGTATCACTTTGGGCAAGTATTTCATCTCTCAGTGTCCCAAACAACTTTTTAAGATTCCAAGTTAAAAAGCAGGTCGGCATCTGATTAGAAGAGGTTTTCTCACTAGCAGTGTCCTACACAGATGAAATCATAAGTCTGGACCAAAAAAAATCATAAAGACATTTATACCCCTCATAAAAGCATAGAAATGAACTCAGAAAATCTATCAATACTATATGTGTTATAAAGTATTTCACCAAGAGTCTGGCTTTTGTGCCACTATAAACACAATTCAATAGGGATGCTTTGTCACAACATTCACAATGAGGGGAACCATTCTGGAGGTAAAGGAAGGAGGAGCAGTTCAGGGATAAACAACATTAAATCCAAGAAGGGAATCATAAAGACCATGGTCTGGGCGTGGGCGTGGGGGTTGGGGTGGGGGTGGGGTAGCTCCAGATTGGGTGAACATCTTCTCATACTGCTAGTTTATTGAGGATCACAGATTTGGAACTGGGATGAGCCTCACTCAACTCCCCTCCCCCCCCGCCTTTATAGTAGCTGAAACCCAAAGAGATTCAGTGGGTTTGCTTGCCCAAGTTGCCCATCACTGGCAGAGCTAGTGATTCAAACTTAGGTCTTCGGAGTTTGGATTCAGGAGTCTTTCATTTCTTACTCTATATATAATCAAGGACTGCTACCACTGCTCTTCTTCCCCTCTCCTGATAAGACTCTGCCATGGGACCTGCTTTCTCTCTCCTCCCCAACAGGGATGAGTGCTCCATCACTCCCTCTCTCCTGATAACTCTGCCCCTCTACATCATTACTCCCTACTGCCTATCTCTCATCTCAATTATTGTTTTCCCCAGGTGAAAATATGCCTAGTTCTGACTGTAATATATTTTCAAGCTAACGCACACCAGAAAATTTCTTATGTGATCAGTGATATGTGTATAACTCACTGAAGAAATGTGCATGCTACATGATATATATTATATACATGCAGGTCTGTGTGCATACGTATATAAACAAATTCAATACCCATCTCAACCTTTATGTTCTTAATCAAGTAATTTGTTTATTTAATTGCTTTTAGTAAAAAACTTTAGGTACAGAAGACCTGAGTTCAAAACTCAGCTGAATTGTCTGTTGGTCCTTGACCAAGTAATTTCAGTTTCAATTACTTCACCTATAGAAGGTGATTGGATTAGGGATTTTGGTGACCTATGGATTCATACTGAGAATAATGTAACTTTTTACATTTAAATATTCATAATTGAAGGAAATGTTGAATTTCAATTATAGGTTAGTGAAAATAGCTGTATTTTTCCCTATACAAGTTCTCAATCCTCCCTCCCTCTAAATCTCTCAGAAGAGTCCTTGTTGAGAACCCCAGGGTTAGATGACATTTAAGCCCCTTCTTTTCTAAATTCTCTCATTCTATGATACATTGACCCTATGACATCAAAGGCATCTTTAAAGCCTTGGGAGCAAAGGAGTAAACACAAACTTCATTCATTTCCTCAAGATTGACAAGTCTGTTTTTGAGCTTTGAATGAAAAGGAAAGATCATTTCTTAAGTAAATGACTCTAGATCCTAAGTCTTAACACAACTTCTACTACTTTTTATCAATGAAAGCTGGGACATTAGCTGTCACTGTGTGTATAACATCCCATCTACCTTCATGGGAGGTGAGGGGTTTGGCTTCTGCACAGGTCTTCCAGTGATGATTTGAGGACCACTTGCCAAGAATGAAGTAGAGAGGATTCCTAATCTGGTAAGGGTGGGATGTCTTGTCCTCTCAAGTCTTTTTCTACTTAGATATTCTAGATTCCCATGATTCCTGCCAGAATCCTGAACCTCACATAAAAAGTGACCCATCATTCCAAGTTCACAGTGAGTGACACAGGGGAAAGAATGACTTCTAATTCTCCCAGAAGGTTTTCAGAGCCCCCTCTCCTCCCCTCTAGTTCTGGATGCACCATCTAGCACCTGCAAGTGTGTTCTATGTACATGATTTCTCTCATGCAATGCTTACATCTTCCTCCATTCCCCTCTTAGAGGGAACAAATGATGTGACTGGGATTCTTGAGTGTACTTTGTGCTTTGTACAGGGTTTTCACTGAGAACCAATGGAAAATACAGATGAATTTGGGAAGGAGGTGTTCAAATGAGCTGTTCTTTTACAAAGAGAAGGATGATTTAGATGGTAATAATATCTACCAGCTGCATAGTGATTGTCCTTGGGATCCACCTAACCTGAATGGCGAACAGTAAGCCAAAGCAGAAAAATGCCTTCCATCTGGTGATAGCTCAGGCTTCAAGGAAGGCTCTCAGCTCCAGTCACCTGTTTCCCCTGCCAAGAGAATGGGAGGCTGACGAATGGTTCTTGTGAGATCAGCGCATGAGATCATCCCTTAGCACACTTCTCTCAGCGTTTCCATCATCTCCAGGACCATTTCTGACACCTCGCTGATTGATCAGGGCTAATGAACTTGTCCCTTTACTCCATTTCATGGTGGCCTGGAGTTCATTTACATGTAAATCATAAGATCATAAATATCAAGATCGGAAGAGGGTAGGTTTAGAGCTGGAAGAATCCTCAGAGGACATCCAGTCCAACACTCATTCTACAAATACAGAAACTAAAGCTGAAAGCTGAAGAGCCTTGTCCAAATTTACATAGGGAGGATCATAAGAGCCCGGATTTAGACTGAGAAGGGATCTTGGAGACCATTAGTCCAACCTCTCCATTTTACGGATGAGGAACCAAGGGCAAGAGAACATAATGGACTTGCCCAATGTCCCTCAGGTAGGAAGGAACATTGATTTGGAATCATAGATTTGGAATTAGAAAGGACCTGAGAGATCATTTAAACCCATCCCCCACCTCATTTAAATGGACAGCTAGGTGGCTAAGTGGCTAGAACACTGGGCTAGTAGTCATGGAAGACCTGAGTTCCAATCTGACTTCAGAAACTAACTAGTTGTGTGACCCTGTGCAAGTCATTTCACCCTTTTTTGCTTCAGTTTCCTATCTGTAAAATAAGCTAGAGAAGGACATGACACTCCACCTTACTATCTGCCAAGAAAACCCCAAATGGGGTCACAAAGTAGAAAAGAACTGAACAGCAGATTCTCATTTAAATATGAAACACTCAGGCCCAGAGAACTTAGATGACATGGTCAGTGTGTCACAGGTGACTCAAGGTTACTCAAGTAGTGAGTTACAGAGCCCAGATTCTCAAATTCAAAGTCCAGGGGCTCCTTCTACTACCCAAGCTGGCTTTTGTGGGAATGGGCTGAACCATCTCAAAAGGTGGGTGAGGCGAACCCATTTCTACTTAAAAATGAGACCCATATACTGTAGTCAAGATAACCCACTAAAGGCATGAATTATAAAAGAGAAAGTAAAAACCACACACACACATACATGTATGAATACAAATTCATATTCCTGTGAATATGAATGAATTTAAGATCTTCAGGCTATTTTTCCTCAGCATAAACAATTATGAAAAGTGAGAGAGGCATTCCTATGGAAGCCCTTCAGGATGATCAGTAGGACAGAACTTTGGGAACTGGAAATTCTTAGAAAAGGAATGAATTGAAATTCTCTTGGTGGGATTCCCTCCCAAGGTAGGACAACCAAAAATAGGTCTGTGAGATCAAATACCTTTTTTTCTTTCCCTAGATGTTTTTCAAACACTTCAGGAAAAGTCCAGAGCCCTGCATTTTCCTTGTAGATTCATTTGATCCTAGGAGGTCACCTTTATAGTGACTATACATACATTCATATAGTAACTTTATAGATGCATCTGTAATACATTTTAACCCACTTTAGAAACCACATGGGCATTGAAAGATGGAAGACACAGCACTTATCCTGTGCTCACAGACGATGCCCTCCCATCCTCACAATAAGCACTAATACATTCTGATACAAAGTACAACTTGACATTATTATTACTGTATTTTTAAGTAACGCTGTGGGCAGACTCATGAATCAGTTTCCCTCTTGTTTTCTTTTCAATAATGTGGTTTTCATGGTAACATTTTCTTTTGACTTCAGTGCTGGTCAGTATCTGTTTTAAAATCCAGTTAAAAACTGGAACTTGCGTTCCAATTTCAAAGGGGGCAAATCAGCAGGGATAAGTCATTTCATGAGCTGAAGAAGAATCTTCAAAACCATATAAATAAAAGGAATTGGGAATGAACTTTGAATAAAAGATCCATAAATGAGTCTAGCAGCCTCATTTACGCTGTAATGCACATACCAGCATGATGTCATTATCAATTAGCTGGAGTATTTTCTCTCAGCCATCTATGTGGTGTATGGAGTCATTTGGTTTATGGTAATGATTACAGCATGTGTGTTTGCGTATGCGGGAGAAACACTAAGGCAGAAATGCCCACTCAAAGGAATGATGGAGAAAAGACATTTATGCTTGCAGTGAATCAGCTCCACTTTATTGAATGTAATTTATTGATATGAGGCGAGACGAGGCATGGGACCCTGCTCATCTAAGCTTGTTGAGGAGAATACACTGGCAGGGTTGTAAGCAACTAGTTTTGAGTTTGTTAGTAAAGTGAAGAGACTGGATTTGGAGTCCGGAAGACTTGAATTAGAATCCAGTCACAGACATTTATTAGCTGGTCAATCCTAGAGGGAGGTATGTGGTGCTGGATCTGAAATAAGGAAGACCAGAGTTCAAATCCAGCCTTAGACTTTATATGATCCTAAGCAAGTCCCTTAACTTCTCTCTACCTCAGTTTCCTCAACTGTAAAATATAGCGCCTACCTTTCAGGGTTGTTGTGACATAGAATAAGATAGTATTTGTAAAGTATTTTACAAACCTCAGAGTACTATGTAAATGCTGGCTATGTAAATGCTATTATTATAATAGTTATTTATAATATTATACTTAAATATTATACACATAATTATAGTATTATAAAAATTATTTGTAATAATCACTGCTATTATCATCACAACCCTTCTGGGGCTCAATTTTCCCATCTGCAAAGTGAGAATGTTCAACTTGGTGGCCTCTAAGGTCCATTCTAATTCTAAATCTAGGATTGCATGATCTTATGGAATAAACGTCAGATGAACAAATATTAGCTCTTTGAACCTGGGCCCCAGGCAACTCCCTAAATTGCAGCCGAGTCCCTAATTTGAATTGGCAAAGGGCATTTCCATAATAGGATCTCCACAAAGATGAAATTACATGTTTGGATTTACCATTTAATTAACTGATCATGTACATTAAAATAATGTACATGGAACATATTGGCTTTTCTTCCTTTCTTGTTTCTTTCTCCCCCTCCCCTCCCTTTTGCCTACTGCTTTTGAATGTAGGAGTTTGTCCGGATCATTAGGGAATTTGTCATTTATGTAGTCTTCATTTGTTATTAGAAGAACACAAATAATTATGATCACTGTAAAACTGTAGGCAATGAAGAGAAGGACAAATGGGAACAGATAATACATTATTACCAAGTGAGAAACGCTTTCAGGCTTATCAATGATATTAACAAAATTCTTGTTTGTTGCCTTGGAAATCCACATTTTTGAAAAAAGGAGGATGAAAACCCTCCTTAGATTTGACTTTGTGAAAGCTGGCCTTATGGGTTAGGCAGTTGTTTCCATGGGTAGCAACAAATAGCAATGATAACACTAATAAAGTGTTTTTAAAGCCATTAACATATATTATCTCACTCCTTCCTCATAATAGCCCTGCAAGGTAGGCGCTATTATTCTTGATTTTTTTAAAAATTATTTTATTTGTTTTCAGTGTTCTAAAATTCTGTCCTTGTTTTTCACACAAGAAACTTGAGGATGAGAGGATCTGTCCATGGTCATGCATACAGTTCTTAAGTGACTATGGCAAGATAGGAACTCAGGTCTTCCCGACCTCAAATCTAGGGCACTCTACATGTATTGTACCACCCAGATGCCTAGAATAATAGACAATGTTTGCCTAGCATTTTAGAGTTTACCGGGGTAGCTGTTATCTCATTTGGTCCTCACAAGAAATTAATACCCAGTCTTTGGATGGCTTAAAGGGAAGCACAGTTCTGTGTATGGGGGGTGCATCAGGATGACAGTGAGCGTAGCTATCTTCTCACAATGGGGGACTCCACTTATGAAATCATTTGCTCTAAGTCACCTGCTGGACATCAAGTAGGACACTGTTCTGGAGGCCATCAATGTGTCCATGTGTCCATTGTACGTGAGGAGACGGTCTCTGTGTTTTCTTCAGGACAATTCTATTAGCAATCCTAATGGAACTTTGGGTAGACTTTTCCCATTGGACTGAAAAATTAACTCATTAACTTAATTGAGCTAAAAATTAATCTTTGGTGCAATAGGGATGCAGTGTGGTATGTGGATAAAAAGAGTCAGGTTTGGACTAAGGAAGACCTAAGTTCAAAACCTACTTTGGCTACTTACTACTTGTGCAACCTAGCCCAGGAAATTCACATCTCAGTCTTGGTTTCCTTCATAAAATGGAAGGATTGTACTAGATAATTTTTAAGATCCTGAAAAGTATTAGCTTTGTGACCCTGGCCAAGTCATTGTCCTTTCTGGGTCTCAGTTTCCTTCTCTGTAAAATAAAAGGTTGTCCTGGAGGATTTTCCAGTTATCTTCTCATTCTAGATCTGTGATCTATGAACCAATATTGTTTTCTAGTCTAAGAAGTTCTTAAGTTAAGATTGGAGACTGGGACTCCTATCCTTATAGAAAAGATAAAGAGAAAGATGGATAAGAATCATGATAATTAACATTTATGTAGTGCTCACTATGTGCTAGGTACTGTGCTAAGCTCTTTATACGTACTATTTCATTTAATCCTCATAATAACCCTGGGAGGTTGGTGGGATTATTACTTCCATTTTAGTGATGAAGAAACAAAAGCAAACAGAAGGTTAAGAGACTCACCCAGCTAGTCACATGTCTTGCAAGTGTTTGAGGCCAGGGAAGGTAGGTGGCACAGTGGATAGAGCACCCACCCTGGAGTCATGAGTTCAAATCCAAGCCTCAGACACTAGCTATGTGACCCTGGACAAGTCACTTCACCCTGTTGATTTCAGTTTCCTCATCTGTAAAATGAGCTAGAGAAGGAAATGTCAAACCACTCCAGTATCTTTGTCATGAAAACCCCAAATAGGATCTCAAAGAGTTACACACAACTAAAAACAACTCCACAACAACAAAAGCTTCCTGACTCTAGACTGGACACCCTATCAACTGCATGACTTAGATGATGATAGCTGGCATTTATTCGACTCTTTAAACTCCATTTGAACCATGCAACAATCCAGTCAGATAAGTGATACAGATATTATTATGTCACCTTTACAGATAAGGAACCTGAGGCAGACAGAAGTTAAGTGACTTGCCTGGGGTCACACAGCTAGTAAACATCTGAAGCTGGCCTTGAACTAGAGTCTTCTTGACTCCAGGACCAACACTCTATCCACTGAATATCTAGCTAACCATCTAGTCATCTCTATGTAAGTATATATATAAATAAATATATATGCACACAAATATATACGCATGTATTATACACATGTGAATGTTTCTACATGTGCACATATGTGTACACACATATCTCTCTCTCTATGTATATATATGTATGCATGTATATGGTGGTCCAAACCTGTGTTTGCTTCTGTTGGTGTAGAGAAAGCCTCATATGGAATCTTCCTCCACCACTGTAGTTCAGTGACTTGTCTCTAACTTATGCTCTTAGAGAATATCCTGGGGTCCTGAGAGGTTCACTAACTGGCCAGTCATCACATCGCTCATGTCTTTCAGAGAGGAAGGGGAACTAGATGGCTGATTTCATTGGTATAAGGGTCTCTGGAATGAGGAAACTCCCTGAACCAAAGCAAATCTGCAAATTTTCTGTAACTCAGGCTCTTAGAATGTTGTCCAGGAGGTAAGTGGTTTGCCTTGGGTCACATAGCCAGTGGACGTCAGGGATGGAATGGGAACCCAAGCCTGCCTGTCTCTGAAGCCAGCTTTCTATCCACTATGCCATCCTTCAGATTCAGCCCTGGAATCCATGCTTTCTGACCCTAAGGGTTAGTCTGAATGAATAACGAAACCCTCTTATTCCTTTTGCCTCCTCCGTATACATATATACATATATACACACATATACATACATATATACATATTTATATATACATTTTTATATACACATGCACACATATATGTATATGTATACTTGTCATTTCTTTGTCAGATTGTATTGCTGTTACGTAATTATCATTTTTGTACATTGTCAGGTTCGGAGTGAAACTCACTATTGCTCAGGAGTCTGCTGAAGCCAACTCTAACTGACTTAGGAGAGTCCATTATGAAATTTCCATTGTAAGCATTTACCCCTTGGAATCAGCACGTTACAAATTGGGACTTGATTTATTATTTCATCAATTGTTTAGACTTAAGAAAGTGATGGAGAAAAGTTAGCAATGCAGGTTAAACTTAAAAATGTGTCTTGATATATCTCTTTCCTTCAGAGAATCTGGTTGGTAAACATTTAACAACTCCCTAGGTATTGTAGAATGTTATATGCTTGGAGCCAAGTGAGACTTGAGTCAAGTTCAGTCTCTCATCTTTCCTAGATATGTCATGGTGGGTAAATCACTTAACATTTCTGAGTCTCAATATCCTCATCCACAAAATGGGGAATAGTAATGTCTGCTGTAATTACCTTATGGGCCCATGAGGCATCTGAACTAGATTATGTTTGGAGAGTGCTTAAAAAACAAACCACCCCTTAAATGTAAATAGATATATGTCAGCTATTCCTCAAAAGCTCCAGTGAACTTGATATCTCTCTGATGATAGTGTTCCCTCTAATAGTGTAGATCATTCCCTGTCTGCCCATCTTGCGCACATCATCCCTTCTTTGCCATATGGAATCCACCCATGAGACTTTGAGAGAATATTAGCGGAGCATGATGGCTATCCTCTGGTCATTTCATCCTCACTGAGTGCACATGTAGTCCAACCCTAACATTTTACAGATGAGTAAACTGAGGCCCAGATGGATTAAGTCACACAGGTAGCAAGTGTGATTTGAACCACTGGGATTTGAACCCAGGACCTGTGATTCAAATCTTGTTCTGCTTCTCTGTATTACACTGCTTCCTCTGTCCTGGCTCTCTGTTCTATCTCCATTATTTTTTCTCACCACAGAGTCAGTCAGGGCAATTTCCCTATAACAGCTGCCTTGGACCTAGAGCTGCTGAGTCAGTCTGAAAACGCTACTCTGACAAAACCCAACCCCACGACCCAACATGCATTTTCTTCACAATTTCCTATTTTCAAAGATACATTTGTAATTCAGAATCTATTGGCAGAAACAACCCCAGGGGTAGGAAGAAATAACACTCTTATAGACACATGTCATCCAAAATAATTTTATAGCAATTGATTAGAAAATCATAACAAGATGAAGGAGACACATGAGGAAAAATATCTGTTAGATTTCCTGGGCAGAGGCATCTTTTTTGCACACAGTATATTTTCTCACAAAATTATTTATCCTGGGATCAAAAATAGGCAAATGTTGGCTCAGTTCTCTTTTGAGGAGATTCAAGAAAGCTGTGCTCCATTATTTGTTGCTTGTAACAGCTTTTTTTAAGCTCTAAATTTGAAGGCTCAAAAATGTAATATTACCCGGGAGGCTGTAGACTCTTCTCAGACATGCTAAAATATAGGCTAAGGAACAGAGGATTTTGGAGATGGAAGGAAATTTAGCCCTTTGGCCTTTTCTGGCTCAGAGGTGCTAAGAGTCTGCATTGGTCTAATCCCCTTATGTGGAGATGAAGAAACTGAGGCCCAGTGAAGTTAGGAGGCAGGAATCAGGAACACCCAGCTTTGATTCCTGCCTCAGACATTTCCTGGTCAGATGACCCTGGGCAAGTCATTTTACCTTGCAGACTCAGCTTTCTCATTTATACATGGGAATTAAAATAGCACCTATCTCACAGAGTTATTGCAATGATTAAATTCAACAAGATTGTATATATATATATATATATATATATATATATATATATATATATATACATGTATCTATCTATATCTATCTATACACATACACACGTGTGTGTGTGTTAACTTATATCAATGTTAGCTAACATTATTGTGCCTTACCCTGGATCATATTACGAGTAATGAGAGAACCCTGAGTGGAACTTCTGTCTTCTGACTCCTACCTAGGCCAAAGTTTCCAAACCATCTGGCTAGTATGAAGGCCTCTTACAATCTAATGTCATCGTCCAAGACCATGTAATCTCCCTGAGGGCAGAGATCGTACTTTTTGGAGGGGGGAAGGGTTGGTTTTTATTGTTTAGTAGTTTTATGACCTTGGGCAAGTCACTTAAAATCGCTTGGACTCAGTTTCCTCACGTATAAAATGGGGAGTATTGATAAGATATTTCTAAAATTATTTCTGGTTCTGAATCTGTGATTTTGTGACCTATCTCACCTAGCACAGTGTCTAGCATAGTGGGTGCTTAATAAATGCTTGTTGAATTGAATTAAATGGTTCTACCATTTTGTGGTGTTTTGTGCCTTGAATATCTTTTTCGTTAAACCTACCCTTCCTTTAAACTTCTCTCCCCAGCCCTCTCCCAGAACTCCCTTGACTCTTCTCACTTCCAAACCCAGGGATATGCCGAGTCTTCTCGATTCTACCCCTATTATTTCCTTTGATTGTCTAGATTTTTATTCCTCTAAATGAATGTAAAAGTGATTTTGTTTAGCTTTGTAAAGTCTCCCCTTGTAGTTTGATTGGTGTAATACTTAGTTTGTAAATTATTGAGTTATTACCATTATTTTTAATTGCACTAATATAGGGGTACATGTTTCTAGCACTGCCCAGCCATGTACACTGAATGTCTCATCAATTGCTCAAGTCAGTCTTTTTTTTTTTGAGGAGTGTTTTGTAGTTGTATCTGTATAGATGTTGAAGGAGTCTTGGTAGACTGAATCCCAGATAGTCTATGCATTTTTTAGCTCTTTTGAATGAGAGTTTCCTTAATATTGTTTGCTTTTGAGTTTTGTTATTGCTACATAGAAATACTATTGATTTCTGGGGGGTTTTCTTTTATCATTCAGCTTTATAAGAGCTATGAGTTAGCTCCGTCTTTTGCCTATTTCTCTAGAATATTCTAATTAAACAAGTAAATTGTTGGCAAATAGAGATACTTTTGTTTTCTCTGCCTATCCTTATAGTTTTTTATTCTTTGGTCTTCTTGTTATTGTTAGTACAACACCTGGGGTAGACTTCCTCTTACAAACTCAACTTGCTGTAGCAAGTCAGGTGCCAGAGAATGGCTATTGTTATACCTCTCAGGCCTCTGAAGGTAGCCCAAAGGCATTTTGGGAGGTGTCTTTCTTGTGCAAGGATTCTCAACTTTTTTATGTCATAGACTCCCTTGGCATTCTGGTAAAGCCTAGGAACTTCTCAGAATGTTTTTAAATGAATAAAGGGAATTATAAAGGAAACCAGTTATACTGAAATACAATTATCAAAATTCAAAAATAAGTTCATGGACCCCAGGTCCTGTCAATAGGGCTATTGTTCACAAGCCCGCATTTCTGTGCTTCTCCCACCCCCATAGTTATCAGTAGATATTTATTACTCCTCCAGATGTAATTAGCTTTTAGAAATACCTAAATAATAGGTATTTAGCATGGTGGCATAGTTGGCACAAAACAACCCCTCAAGAGTCTGTGGTACACTCTTGCCCAAGTATAGAAGAAACAAAGAAAAAAATGTTTTAAGTTAAAAACACATGTGGAAAAGGGGTAACTCATAGTCCTGGAAATCAAATATTTCCCTTAGGTAATGGTCCCATTTGTACTGGGCTCCTTGTACAACCTTGAACCTGACTTTCCTCAATGTATGTAGATTGTCCTTGGCCCTCAGTGCAGACATTACAATAGATACTGACAAGAGTGAAAAAGTCCAAATCCTCCAGGCCCCTTAAGTTCATGAGACCCTTGTGCAGTCAATAGGTATGGGGGGAAGAAGCCAGGAACAAAGTCAAGGCTGATGGGCTCTCCTAGTCTTCCTCTTCCTCACTCCTCTTTCTCTAAGTGATGCCTTCTTAGGGAAGAAGTTAGAAGTTTACCTTCTCACAATGCTTTTAAATTTATTTCTTTTAGATGTATAGTCAATAGTCTTCAAAAGACCTTATTAACAATGACAACATTTCATGCCAACATTAGAATCCCTTTGGAGGTATTTGTTTTTATTTAAATTTTTATTTTTAAATTAAAATTTTAAATTGATTTTTAAATTGGCCCCACTCTCAGATTCTCAGATACCCTGAGGAATTTGTGGGAATCTTTATCCCCTACTGCCATGGACTCCAGCCTTCACCAGCTGTTTCCTTCCATTATCTCAGTATCTTAATTCCAATAAACTATTTAACATCAATTGTTTTTTACAAAGAGATAAATGTATAGCAAGAGCCTCAACAACATAATCCTTCCATACGCGATGGTAACAGTAATTATAGCTAACAATTCTATAGTGCCTACTGTGTGCCAAGTCCTATGCTAAGCACTTAACAGTTATGATCTCATTTGTATCTCACAACAACTCTGGGAGATAGGTGCTATTATCATCCTCATTTTACAGAGGAAGAAACTGAAGCAAACAGTGGTTAAGTGACTTGCTTAGGGTGATACAACTAGTAAGTATCTGAAGCTGGATTTGAACTCAGGTTTTCCTGACTCCAAAGTATATCATCTTGGTGTCTGGTGTGGCAGAAGTTAAGATTATAAATCGTAATAGCTCAGTGCTTATATAGCATTGATCTGTCAAATTCACATATGTTATGTGGTTGCTGTAGGCTGGAGTTACAAGCATCATTCCTGAGGATCTCCACTTGCTCCTTTATGCTAGATTGGAACAAAACCAGGCCTGGATTCTGATTCCTGGATTCCTGTGGTTTGCTCTCCCAGCCAAGTCTGAAATTCCACTCCCTGTACCATGGATGGAGAAGGACAAGGGCAGAGGCTGCTTTCTCAGGGGCCTTATGACCTCTGAAGAGAAGAAGGCCTTGTGTCACTTATAGAAAAATTTCTCACTTGACATTGTGAGTAAAGGTGTCACCATCTTCCTCCAGACAAGAGATGGTCACTACTGACTCATACCTTTTTGGGGGTTTCTACAGTTCTGCCTCTTTAGTCAATGCAAAAAGGGCTCCTCCCAATCACTACGGTTGGTCAAACATTACCAGATATGGAATGGTCAGACATGCTCCACTGTCTCTTCAAGACATTTCCCTTATATATCACCTCAATTATCTAGAAAGCAGCATCAAGGCCTTTCTGCATGGTGTGATGCTGTCCCAAGAAGTCTGGACAGATGCCTGATCCCCATTTTTTATGGATCCCCTTTGCGTTTATATCATTGTCTTTTTTCAGATGTGCCTACTTTCTCCTCTTCTCCCAAACTAATAAACCTTATATTATAACAGAGAAAAACAAAGAAGAGATAATGACTTAGACTCTGTCTGGCAACGTATACAACATTCTATTCCTGTAGCTGCCTGCCTCTCTGTTGAAAGGAGGAAGGCATTTTCTTTCCTCTATGGCCAAATCTATTCATTACAATTTCTCATAGTCAGGCTCCATCTTAGTGTTCTCTTTGACATTTTTCTGGTCATATATGATATCTTATTTCAGTTTGCTTCACTCTGCATGAGTTTATAATCTCCCCAAGTTGTTTCATTTTTAGGAGTTTCTCATATTCATTTTTTCATATGGAGCAATATTATTCTACTGTCTTTATATGCCACAGTTGGTTCAGCCATTTCCCAATAGAGAGACTTTCCAGTTCTTCACCATAATATCAGTGCTGCTATGAATAGGTGCTATATTTTTCTCTCTGATCTCTAGGGTATGTTACTAGTAGTGTGTGTGGGGGTCCCTTTAGTCCAAAAAACACCAACCTTTATTGTTAATTCAAAATATTAGAATCATTGATTTAGAACTGAAAAGAACTTGGAAACCATCTGATCTAGTCCCCCTCATTTCATAGATGAGGAAATTGAGACTCTTGCCTGAGGCTGCAAAGCTAGTAGAGGAGAGAGGTAGAGATGGAATTTAGTTACTCTCACTTCTAGGCAAGCATCCTAGACTATCGAGGATTCATAGTGCTTATTCTCTATCTGAAAAGCAGAATAATTCAGTATAAAGCCCATGATGGGTGACTAGACTGTATATCTAGCCCTCATTTGCTCAGTCAATCAATCATTTAACAAGAATTTATTGTGTTTGGTCCAAGACTGAATCCACAGAGGATGGACATTGAAGACTCAAGGAATTGTTTAGTGTTTGTATCCTTTTTTGCATTGGTGTGTGTTCTCATGTCATCTGTTCTCATTGAAAGAAAGTTGGTTGTTCTGGGGGCTGGGGAGGTGGGAGAAATACTATAGGCTGAGGGATGGAGGAAATGCTTGGTCAGATGATTCTTTTCATTCTTACCTTAATTTTTTTTTTAAGATATGATCCCATCCTATTCAATTCACTCTGTGCTCTCTGTCTCTGTGTGTGCATGCATGTGTATATGTATGTGTGTGCACATGTGTGTGCATGTGTGTGTGTGTGTGTGTGTGTGTGTGTAATCCCACCAACTACCCAGATACTGAAACGTTTTAAGAGTTACAAATATTGTCTTTCCATGTAGGAATGTAAACAGTTCACCTTTGGTAAGTCTCTTACGACTTCTCTTTGCTGTTTACTTTTTCATGCTCCTTCTCATTCTTGTGTTTGAAAGTCAAATTTTCTTTTCAGCTCTGGTCTTTTCATCAAGAATGTTTGAAAGTCCTCTGTTTCATTGAAAGACCATATTTTCCCCTGAAGTATTATACTCAGTTTTGCTGGGTAGGTGATTCTTGGTTTCAGTCCTAGTTCCTTTGACTTCTGGAATATCCTATTCCATGCCCTTTGACTTCTGGAATATCCTATTCCATGCCCTTTGATCCCTTAATTAGAAGCTGCTAGATCTTGTGTTATCCTGATTGTATTTCCACAATACTGGAATTGTTTTTTTCTAGCTGCTTGCAATATTTTCTCCTTGACCTGGGAATTCTGGAATTTGGCCACAATGTTCCTAGGAGTTTCTCTTTTTGGGTCTCTTTCAGGTGGTGATCTGTGGATTCCTTCAATACTTATTTTGCCCTCTGGTTGTAGAATCTCAGGGCAGTTTTCCTTGATAATTTCATGAAAGATAATGTCTAGACTCTTTTTTTGATCATGGCTTTCAAGTAGTCCTGTAATTTTTAAATTGTCCCTCCTGGATCTATTTTCCAGGTCAGTTGTTTTTCCCATGAGATATTTCACATTCTCTTCCATTTTTTCATTCTTTTGGTTTTGTTTTGTGATTTCTTGGTTTCTCAGAAAGTCATTAGATTCCATCTGTTCCATTCTAATTTTGAGAGAACTATTCTCTTCAGTGAGCTTTTGAACCTCTTTTTCCATTTGGCTTATTCTGCTTTTGAAAGCATTCTTCTCCTCATTGGCTTTTTGAACCTCTTTTGCCAATTGAGTGAGCCTATTTTTCAAGGTGTTATTTTCTTCAGCATTTTTTGGGTCTCCTTTACCAAGGTATTGACCCGTTTCTCATGCTTTTCTTGCATCTCTCTCATTTCTCTTCCCAGTTTTTCCTCCACCTGTCTAACTTGATTTTCAAAATCCTTTTTGAGCTCTTCCATGGCCTGAGCCCATTGGATATCTATTTTGAATGTCTGGGATAGAGAGGCCTTCTTCTATGTCTTTACTTGATGGTAAGCATTGTTCTTCTTCATCCAAAAGGAAGCATTGTTCTTTCTCATCCAAAAGGAAAAGACAAAATATCTGTTCATGAAGAGAGTAACCGTCTATGGTCTTATTTTTTTTCCCTTTTCTGGGCATTTTCCCAGCCAGTTACTTGACTTCTGAGATTCCTCTCCACCCCCACCTCACTAGTGCTTGGGGTCTGAGATTCAAATGCTGCTTTCCAGCCTCAGGGCTTTCAGTGGGGTGGGTGGTACTTCTATTCAGTATGAGATTAAATTCAGGTTCTCAGGTGGGGGCAGGGCCACCTCACAGGGCTCAGTTCCCTCAGGGGGTTTATGTGGAGACCTTTGATAATGGATCCAGGGTCCTGCTTGCTTTGGGAGCCCCTGTCAGCTGCTTCCCCCACTGCTTCCTCCCAAGGGGGCCTGAGTTATGGAGACACCCCACTCCCCTCTTGGCCGGCCAGATAGGGTCTCTCACTGACCTGTAGCACCTGTGGGTTGAGGGACCTTTGTGGCTGCTGGAGATTCCATCCCTGAAGCCTTCTCGGATCTGCTCCTCTTGGTGCCATGTGGCCAAGGCAGGGCTGGGCTTTGCTCCGGGTCCAGTGCGTGATGGACCTTTGGTGCCGGTTTTTCAGGGCTCTCTGGAACAGAAATCTCCTCCACTCCATTGCTGTGTGGCTTCCACTGCTCCAGAATTTGTTGGGAGTTCTTTTTACAGGTAATTTATGGGCTGTGGGTTTGGAAGTAGCATGTGTGAATCTTTCTACTCTGCCATCTTGGCTCCTCTGATTCTTTTCATTCTTGATTTAACTGAAAGCTCCCTTGGAGCAGGAATCCTTTATTATTCAGCTTTAAATGTCCCCTGGTACTTGATACTGTGGATTTTTTACAAAATAGGAGGTCATTAAATATTTTTTCAATGAATAAACAAAGGGAGAAATGATTTTGGTAATCAAATGATATTTGTTTCTATCGTGAGTAAATAATGACTCAAGTTTTTCTGATACCTTGAGACTACAGTGTGGCATACAGAGTAGAGGGCCAGCCTTGAAGTTAGGAGGACCTGGGTTCCAGTGCTGTTTAAATGACTCTGGGAATGTCATTTAACTTCTTATTAACCCAGGTAACTCTCTAAGACTACAGGTAACTAGACAGCTAAGGGGTACCACAAGGCACAGAGCACTGGACCCGGAGTTAGGAAGACCCGAGTTCAAATCTGATCTTAGACACTTCTTAGCTTTATTTCAGTTTCCTCATATTGAAAATGGGAATAATAATAGTACCTACCTCTGTACGCTGTTGTGAAGATCAAATGAGGTAATTTTTGTAAAGTACTTACCATAATATGGGTATAAATGTTGATTCCCTCTTTCCCCTTTCCTTCAACATGCCTTATTCTGCACTAATAACCCATCAACTCTCCTAAGAGTCAGGGACCATGCTTGATCAACTTGAAATGATGATTGATCTGTAATTATCAGTATTTATTAATTACAATATAATATATAGCATATATATTATATATTATACACAATATAATATATAAATATGTAATTATTAATTAGTATTAATCAGATCCATGAAGCCCTTTAAAGTTGTTCCTTTTTCATTGTTGTAGTCATGATTGGCTATTTATTGTTCTAATTCTGCCTACTTCATTCTGCATCTGTTCATATAAGGTTTCCCAGATTTCTCTGAATTCTTCGTATTATCAATTTCTTATGGAACAAAAATATTCCATTACATTCAAATGCCACAGTATGTTCTGACATTTCCCAACTGATCAACAGCCACACAGAAAGAACTCACTTTGCATATGAGAAAACTGGGGCCCAGAAAGGTCAAAATGAATTCTGAGAGGTCGCTGAGGGAGCCAAGGAGTGGCCCAATGGGCTCCCAGATCTTTCTTCCATTTCCAAATCCCATACTTCTCTGTTACCTATACAGTTAATGACCTGCGACTTTAAGTTGCATTGATTAATGTGTTCTATAGACCCTCTTGCATTGATTGCTGTCTATTGCATCTTCTTTTCATCCCATTTATTATCCCCTAAGTGAGTACTAGTTGAGACAGATAGCACTTTGTGGTCAATATTCAAGAAAATCTCTGCTCTTAATATTGACACCTAATGTTGAGTAGTTGACTTAATTTTGGATCCCAGCACTCATCCAGGAAATGAAAATATGCTTTCCTGGTGTTATAGCCATGCTTGAAAGATGTTGATACAGACCTGTAAGTACCTAGATGTCAATCAGAGCATGGCTTAGTTTGTTTTGATGTTGTGCCAAACATCTTTACAAAGGCACTGGGGGCAATGGAAAACATCGACCCAAGATAGACTTTCACTGAGATAGGAGCCAGGAGTCTTCAATTGTGTGACCAGAACCATGGCAATGAGTGTGGGCTGGGGAGGGGGTGTTACTGGTAACTGAGACCATCTTCTAGGAAACTAGACTTTTGAAAGTACAAAAAGTGGAAAATAATGATTTTAAAATATAACACAATTTAAAAATTGGTCGCAAAGTATATTTTGTAGGTATTTTCACTCTTTTAGAACCTTGGCTTGTTAGTTAACAAGTGTTCAGTTCACTTAAAAATAAAATTTAAGAGTTGGAAAGGGAATCAGTGGTGACCTAGTTCAATTTATACATGAAGAGTTCTTTCTATAACTTTCTTTATATGTAAAATGGGGATATTATCACTTGTATCTACTTCACAAAGTTGTAGCAAACTTCAAGTGAAATGTTGAATGGAGAGTATCTTTCAGCTTTTAAGGTGTCATACAAATGCCAGCTACTACTATATTACATGATGTCACCACTAGATTATAAGGTCTAGAGTGGCAGGAACTAAGTCCTAGCTGAATTTCATACCTCTCCTAGTAATTGGCACAATTTGCTCAGAGAAGACACTCAATAGAAGTTTTTTTAAATGAATAAACTCTGTAGCCTTAAAAATTAGCTCTTTCCACTTTTATGTGGATGTTTTGCATCTTGTAAGAAAGTGGAACACACTGTTTAAGTGGAATCAATAATCTACCTTCCAGTTCAATTGTGAAAAATGTCTTTCTCCTGCGTTAGGGCAGGTCCACCAATGAGGGCAGGGTGATTGAGGCTTTGCCCTGTGACACCAAATTTCTGAAGGTTCTAAGAGCACCCATATTCTTTCACCAGTATAAAAAGGGCTGAGTTTGGTTAACAAGATATTGGTGAAAGAACTTCCAAGGTCCTAAGGTGTCCAGTCTTGGGAGCCTTGTATTTTGCAGCCTTCATACATCATTGAGGGACATTGCTGAGATATCTCCCTCCCAATCGGAATTGATCTGAGGGCACGCTTTGTAAAGTTTGCCCTGGGTGCTGCCTGCTAGTTATGGTTTTGCATTAAGGTCACTGGTGAACACTCCAGTTGTTCTGAAATGTCAACAGATCCTTCTGTGACCAGAGCTCCAGAGCTATGCTGAGCCAGCAGAGACTGCAGGGATCTTATGTAACAACTTAATTAAAAAAAAAAAAAAACAACAGACCTGTATTCTGTGTTTCCATAAACTGAGTACGAGGCTATTACATTATTTCAAGTCTTTCAAAGATGTTTCTCTTAATGTTAATTAGAATATGCAAATAAGCCTAAATACCTGCCTTCATTCTTTTTGTGAGTTTTTTTAAACTAATTCTTGCTGGTTAATAATTGCAGCTAAATATTTTCTGTTAAGTAAATAACAAATTAGATTCAGATGGAGTTCAAACCCAATACTTCACATAGACTTTTATTTTTTCCTTAAGCTTACTTTAATTCTGTTTTGATTTTTACAGTCTATAATAAACTGAATATCTTTCCAAACACCAGCCTTCTTGCCAGAATTACTATGTGCTAGATCAAAATCTCTTTGTGAAAAGAAGGCAAATCTCAACTTTTTGGAGAGGAGGAGAGAACACTATGTGAGAAATATGGAATCATCGGTAAATATTCTTACACTTACTATGATTCAGATATGGAATAAGGCCCAGAAAAGATTTGGATTATTTTTACAGTCCTTGGAATTAGCTCAGTAATGGTTTGTAAAATTATAATTTCATAGTCATTATTAGAGATTTCACATAGTAGAGACTCCAAATCCCATGAGGAAAATTGCTTTGTGTGAGAGAGGGGAGGAGAATATGGTAACAATTTTATAAAAGGAGAAAACAAACACATTTATTTTGTGTTGTAAAAATGAGAATGGAGCAGTTTTTAATTTGTAATGGAATACTGTAATCTCCCAAGAATTGAAAATAAGTATCATTCAGAGGGCAAGGGAGAGGCCCAAGAGGGGTGTGAGCAAGATGCCCACATGTTAAAAATATGGAATAACAAAGGAGATATGTAAAGGATGTCATCAAAGAAACGTATTAACAAAAATATATGAGCCAATCTTGTGATGAGAGCAAGGGATAGATAGATAGATAGAGAGAGAGAGAGAGAGAGAGAGAGAGAGAGATGGATAGATAGATAGATAGATGGTTAGATTATCATATAGTCACATGGACAGACACACAGACAGAAAGACAGACAGATGATGGATAGACAGGTAGATGACAGAGATAGATAGGACATTTATTAAAGGATTACTACATGCCAGACATTGGACTAAGCACAGTGGGTACAAATATAAACAAGCAGGACAATACTTGCCTTTAAGGAGCTTATATTCCAAATGAGAAAAGACAACCACAAAAGGGAGCTGGAGAGCTGGAATGGAAAGCATACACATGAAGTAGCATGGCTAGAAATGTCCTGGAAAAAAAAATGGAGGCCTAGACTCAAGCAAGAAGATGCCAAAGTTGGTCTATCACAGCCCATGCAAGAACCAGTGTGGAGTCCTATTCTCAGATGAGGAGGGCATGGAGACGATGCCATGGCTAGGGATGAGGGCATGGAAAATGAGTGAGTAGCCCTTATTCTCTATTTATATCCTGGACATATCAAAGGTGCTTGAGGAAGGATACTACCACACTGGGTGGACTCAGTGAGGTGAACTTATTGGAGCACGTGGTCAACAGTGGTGTAGAATGGGCATTTTGGTGATCTGCATCATTGGAGGGAAAAATCAGTTGCTCAGATCATCTATTCTTTGGATAGTTGAGGTATTTGAACCCAGATCATTAGGAACAAAATAAAACAGGAATGGAACACTAGATCAGGATGAGGTAGTATATCTACAGGCTACGTGTGTAAGATGCATATTTACATGGTTTGTCCAAATGTAGCTGCAGAGATAGGCATCTCTCTCCAAGAGACTTGGGTTCTTGCCTGGAAGAGAGGAGTAGAAGTGGGGCATGAGGCTGGTTGCTCTGTTTTCTTTTAGAAGAAGGTATCAGATTAGAATTTCAATTACGTTTATTTACTCCACCCACCTCCACAAAATGGTTCTGTTTTAGGGTCAGTCATCATCATCATCATCATCATCATCATCATCATCATCATCATCCCCTTCTTCTTCTCCATCTCCTCCTTCTCCTCCTCTTTCTTTCCCTTCTCCTTCTCTTCCTCTTCCTCCTTCTTCTCCTCCAAAACAACAAAACTGTTCCCTCTCCTGGTTGCTATTCCTTAAAGGGGGAAGGCAACCTAAGTTGACATCTTGACTTCTATCTAACAAATTCTTGTACGCAACAGACCATTTAGAATAGTGAATAAGAATCAACCTACTAATCCAAGCAGGTATTAAAGAGAAATCTGAAACGCTATACATATTAGAACACATATTTTTTAACCAAAAGAGAGACTTCCATTTCATCCAAGGGGAAATCCTCTGAAGTATCTAGGGAGACAAGTTGGACACCAAAGGCAAGTTGAGATGCTGGTTTCCCTTATCTTTTTCTTTTCCCTCAAGTTTAGAATCATGTGTCTGGAAGACAGTCTAGGTTCATGCACCTCTTTCACAATGAGAATGGAAAATCTCTCTCCTCTCCCAAGCTCTTGAACCAACTGTGCCAACTATACCCCTACTTAGTCACATATGACCACTTGGTCATGCTCTCGACCAATCAGAAGAGTCTATTCCAAATGCTTTACACCTGAAACTTAAGTTACATAAATCTTTGACGCTTACTAACTATCTGACCATGGGCAAATAAACTCACTAAGCCTAATTCAATTCAATGATCATGTATTAAGTACATAGTAGGGCATATACCAGGTACAGGGATAGGTAAATCTACCTCTGATCAAGGAGTTTGCATTCTTCTGGAGGAATACAATTGGAGTATAGTAAACAAATATAAGATATATGCCAAATAAATGCAAAGTGACATCTGTGAAAGATAATTTGGATTCAGATTGTGATGGACTTTTAATGCCAAACTAATAAGTTTAGCATTAAAAGAGGCTATAAGGGGCCTCTTAATTAGAGAAGTAACATGGCTAAACCTAGGTTTCCTCATCAGTGAAATGAACATAATAGTGTCTTCTTCACATGTTTGCTGTGGGGATCAATGAGATAATGTATCTAAAGTACTTTGCAAACTTTAACATAATATATTAATGTCATATACACTTACAGCATTATTATTATGAAGACTATGTGTATTCGGAAAATCAAGATAAAATTCACTGGTATGTGTTTCAAATTTCCTTTTGAAGACAAAACAAAACTCAAGTCTGACCAGATTTCAAGGTGCCTGAAGAGAAAAGAAAAGCCTTGATTTTAATTTCCCCAAATACTGAAATGACTGTGCACTGATGCTTGGTCATCTGTTGATACCTCATCTTGTCTTGGAAGTGACTCAGGCTTCTCAAAGTCTCTGCCAACAAGTTCTGTTAGGTCCTACAAAGTTAGAAAAGCTTTGAGTATGGCTTGCTACATGTCAACAGTCCAACGATCAGCCTACGTCCAAGTGGCTCAAGAACAGCTTTGTTTCTTGGTGATAAATGTTATCTATCCCAGTTACTAAGGAGGACAATTTGCTAAAATTGTGATGTGTGTTTCTGAGGGAGAAACCTTCCCATGCCAACATCAAAGCTATTTGGATCACTGAATTATTGAAAGACATGAAAACTATATTAACTTGCTGCCCAGTGGTGGTCATCTTCTCCTTCTTCTACTCCTTCTTCCTCTCCTTTTTCTTCCTCCTCCTCTTCTCCTTTTTCTCTGCTTCTTCCTTCTGCACCTCCTCCTCCCTTCCTTCTTTAAATTATCACAGAGTTTTCTATTTCCTATTTGTCATTTAATTCTGTAAGTGTTCAGGACCAAAATAAAGGTGCCACTATTGTATAATGATATATTTTACAAGGGGAGTAAAGCTAGAACTCACAGAAACCTGTCTTCTAGGTCAGTTGTGAAGATTAATGAGTTAATATTAGAAAGTGCTATAGGGCAGCTATTCGCTTACCTAAAACAGCATAAAATTTTTATTTTGCTTTTTATGCTTCCTGAAAATCCCTTCAGTCTGCCACTAGGCTTTCAATGATGCATGTAAAGAATTTAGGACACGATGATGAATCTTACTCAAGGGCAATCTAGATAGCACTGGAACTTATGCCATGTTGTAGATATTAGGCAAAATGAAGTCAATGTGATGTGGTGAATTCAGACAGCCTGAAAATCTTCAGATAAAAGAGTTTATAACTTGCACACTGTTATTACTTAGAATAGAATTCCAGCAATGAAAATGAAATTATGCTTATAATTAATCTTATTTTGTCAAGAGATGACCCTGGATTTTAGAAGCCTATGTCAGTGGAGTGCAAACTTGAGTAGCTCCAATCATCCCAGAAGGCTTTTATGGTGATGATGGCAACAGATTCTGGGGGACAACCCATTAAAGGGTAGGACTCTCTTGACTGTCACCTCCTCTCTGAGATCTATGGAAACCAGGGAATTTCTCCCAGCATTTCTACTTCCTAGGCAGAAGCACCAGAACTATCAAGGAGATTGTGGTACTCTGAATGACTGACTCTTTCAGTTGAACAGGATCAGGGTAAGGGCTAGTAGCACTACTTGGTGGTGGAATAAGTGCAAAAAGGCTCATCACGAGTAGTTTAATAGCTAATAAGAGCTAACATTTATAAAGGATGTACCTACTATGTGCAAGGCACTATGCTAAGCACTTTTTACAAATATTATCTCATTTGAGTCTCACAACAATGTGGGGTATTATTCCCATTTTACAGATGAAGAAATAGAGTGAGAAGAGGTTAAATGACTTGTCCAGGGAATATCTGAAGTTGAATTTGAACTCATATGTTCTTGATGCCAGGTCCAGCATTCTCTTCACTGTACCATCTAGCTGTCTAGCTTGTTCATAAGTTGGCAAAGGCTTTGCCTATGGAAGAAGGGAGTATTCCTTTATATAGGACAGCTAGTAAGTGTCTGAGGCCACATTTGAACACAGGTCTTCCTGACACCATATTCAGTGCTTTATCCACAGCTCCTCCAGCTGCTTATGCCTACTCATTTGTTTATAAAATTAGTTTGTCCTACTTGTTAAGGCTATATTTT
The DNA here is from genome assembly GCA_023548195.1 of Bettongia penicillata ogilbyi. Lineage (NCBI taxonomy): Eukaryota > Metazoa > Chordata > Mammalia > Diprotodontia > Potoroidae > Bettongia > Bettongia penicillata. The sequence continues at coordinate 4,706,037 of JAJHZJ010000433.1, read as the reverse complement.
GTCTTGTTTCGAAGTATAGGAAAAGGATAAGGGTCAAAAAGGTTAGACTGTATTACCCCTGGGACAGAAGAATTCTACTACTTAGTGGGAGTGAGAAGAACTGGGCAAATATACTGGTATTCCATAGTCTCCCTTTAAAGACCAGTTCAGATCCATTAAAATAATCTAAAGCTGAGAACAGGAACCAAGTAAAGTAATGTAATAGTCAAGGGCTCAAATATGCCCAGATTCATAAGAGACATGTGGCTATATTTAGTGCTTAAACTGAGTAGCAGAAAAATCATAACAAGATGTTTATTGTCTGAATTATGACTAATAGCTCACTATGAAGTAAAGAAATAGGTTGGACAGAAACAGTGAAATAAAAAAAGCTAATATTTATAAATAGAAGTTTATGTTCATTAAAAAGCATACATTGCTCTATAAGTTGTCTTATATTCCAAGGAAATTGGTTATTGATAAATCAAACAATTATGTAATTTGTTTTGTGGAAAGCAAAAACTGAATCTATTAAGTTAGATACTACCATTTAAGAAGTTACCAATGGCCAATACTGCCACAGTCGGGTTATGGGGTTGCTAATCTTTGCCAAAAAAAGAAAATAACTCTTGCTGATAGTCTCCATTCAGGCTAGTAGCCTCTTTCCCCTCAAAAAATGACCATAGGAAACATAAAAATTCAAATAACTCTCAGGCCTTAGGGTCAGCTAGATCAGAATGGCACAGTGGATGAGACTTTGAGACTGTTGATTGAGTCCCAACTTGGGTTTCGGGGAAAGATAACGAACTCAGTTCTGGACATATTGAGTTTAAGATGTCTACTGGATCCAGTTTGAGATGCCTGAAAGGATTGTTCTGGATTCCCTTAGTCTTTGCTTCCCTAGTTTAAATATCTTTCAACTAATCCTTAGGTACTAGGATCTGGAGGTGCTTGGGATCCTCCAGTTGGTCCTCTCAGTTCTCTTCTTGACTCTCTATTCTATCAATGTTCTCTTATCACATGTGATGCCCACAACTGAATATGGCATTCCAAATGTGGTTTGAAGAGTGTAGAGAACAACTCCCTCATCTCTGACCCACCACCTTTCCTAAAGAGGCCTGAGATTGCAGGAGATTTCTTGGCTTCATAGCTCACTATTGATTCTTCCCAAGATTGAAAGTATATTAAAGCCCCCAAGTCTTTTCACGTAAGCATCCATGCCTCCCACATCTTGTACTTGATTTTTTGGAACCTAAGTATAAGATGCTATGTTTGCACCAATTAAATTGTTTCATTTTACTTGAACATTTTACTTTTGGGAAATCAATGACTGGATGTGGTAAGATGACCTGGGTTCAAGTTCTGTCATTTACTGTCTATGGGACTCTGCATGTCAATCTTCTCATTTGTAGAATGGGAGAGAAGGCCTAGAGGAGCAGTAAAGTTTCTTTCTGCTCTAAATCTATGGTCTTCTACTCTGTGGTCCAATTCTGGAACTCAGAAGTTATGTGGTCATGGCCTTTGAAACCTAACCACTGTGTATACACTGATTATACCTAGTGTCAGTGATTAGAAGTGAAAACAGACTAGGTGGGAGGAATTAAAGAACATCTTTAGGTCTGGCCCCCAAATTTCAATCCATTAGAAGGGACAGAAACATTACAGTAACCATGAAAAACAGCAAGGTCCTGATGCTTGTTCAATTCAATTTCCTCTTGTAAATTCAAATGTTTGTAACAATGGTCCCAGTCATAGAGGAGACAAGGCCTCCCATCCTCTTTCTCTCTCTAAAAAGTTCCTGTGGTCACCAATCTCCTGCTCCTTGAGGCCAGAAGTCCCTGGCATGGCTCTGAACTGATATGAGTTCATGGGAAGTTCCTTGGGTCACCAGAGGGAAGCCAAGATCATAACCCCAAGAAATCCAAGTCAGGCATCCATTGGCCCCTGTGTTTTCTTAGGCAGATGGGTCTTACAGATGGGCAGAGTATGGGGAGGTGGGTAATACAGTAGAAAGATTTCTGATTCTGGAGTCTGAGAATCTGGGTTCAAATCCCACCTCTGATACTCCTTTGGTGACCTCATACAAGCTGCTTCATGTCCCTAGTCCTCAGTTTCCTTATCCATAAAATGAAGGGGTTGAACTCAATGACTTCTGACCTACCTTCTATCTGTAGACCTATAAAATCATCTCTATAGTATGACTGATGGTCTGCTGAAAAGCATTTGCAAGTACATTCCTTCCCTATGAATCCTAGGAAGTTGGATTATTGAAGGCAACTATCTAATGTAAATAATGATTATTGACTATTGTTGTTGCGTTTGTCTTTTGTTTTCAAAGAAGACCATGAAGTCCTGAAGATGATGTCATGATTTGCAAGTGAATTGAATTTAAGTGAAGCGGGGACTGTGTAAACTCACTAGCCCCACTTTCTCCTCTGGAACTTGTCTGGGTCCAGGAGCAAAATATAAGTCATGATAACTGAAGATGGCCTCCATGGTGATTATTAATGGTTAATTATTGAAGACCAGTATACAAATATAAATATCACAAGTACAGGTAACTGGTCCATTAATATCTTTGCTTGAATGGACAGAGTAGGCTAAATAAAGAATAATGTATCTTCTAGCTTTAAGTGTACACAATCCAACGACTTCTGCAAAGGGTTTGGGAGAGAAGTTTAAAATTAAAATTTTAATGAATCTTTTTTATACGCAGTATTTTTTCCAGATATATCCCACCCTTCCTGAATATTCCTTGTTAAAAATAAATCAGTTAATCAAAATAAACTGTCTGCCAGTATATGTAACATCCATATTCATAGTAATTCCCCTTCTTTCTCTCTCCCCTCTCCCTAAAAAGAAGATCAAAATATTTCCTCATTTCTTCTCCAAGTCATTACAATTACAGATCATTACAATTACCCTGAGAAAAAATATGGAAAAAATATTAATTGTTAAGTAGATGTGGAACATTTTCTAAAATAGTAGGATATTGGAAATCAACTCTCCAAAAAGGTCTTAGAGAAGATTCTTTACATTTTTTGGTATTATGAGCCCCTTTGGTAATCTAAGGATTCTTCTCAGAATCATATATGTTGCCTATATTCACAATGGAAGAAAATAATAAATTTCAGTTAGAGATTAGTGAAAAAAATGTATATTTCTCTATCCAATTCAGAGAGACCTTGAAATCCAGTTGTAGCTTCTGGGCTGTGGGCTTCATGTGAAGGGCCTTTGTTTTAGAGGAACTTTGTCCATCCTCACATTTTCCTAGAGCTCTTATCTAGACTTCTCCCTTCAGCCCCAACCACATTCAAGGTCACACTACAATCAGTTGTTGGTATCTCACATGTCTCCTTCTAATCTGCATGCCGGATGTAAGCAAACACCATGTTATTTTTTTCAATTTTCTTTTCTCAAGGCCTTGTCCTTTGTAGCTACTAAATAAGTGCACAAATCAACATGCTATTATTAAGCACCTACTATGTGCAAGATACTGTGCTAAAGTCTAGGGATACAAAGAAAGGCAATAGACATTCCCTGATTGTAAGAAACTCATAGCCTCGTAGGAGAGATAACATGCAAACAACTGTATACTACAAGATATACACAGAACAAATTAGAGATGAGGGATGGAAGGTACAAACATTAAAGGAGATTGAGAAAGGCTTCTTGCAGAAGGTGGAAATTTAGCTAAAGGGAGAGAATTTCTAGGCATGGACAACAGGCAGTGGAAATCCATACAGTTGGAAGTCTAAGGAGTAATTAGGAGGGCAGTGTCACTGGGTCACAGCATGTGGGGAAGATTGGGAAGGGAGGAAGGGGCTACTAGATTGTGAGGAGCTCTAAGTGCCAAACTGAAGAGTTTGTGTTCAATTTTAGAGGCAATAGGGAGACTCTAGAGTTGATTGAATAGGAGAGTGACATAGCAGGGCCTTCATTTTAGGAAGATCAATTTGATAGCTTAAGGGAGGAGTGGGGAAAGACATGGGCAGCTACTGGAGTAGTTCAGGTGTGAGGTGAAGTAGATCTGCACCAGGGATGGTGGCACCACTGGAGGAGAGAAAGGGACACACTAGGGTAGAGTTGGCCAGATTTGAAAACATTGGCTTTGAGTTGTGTGGAGAGAGTAAAACGAAGAATGACATCTAGACTGCAAACCTGAGCAGCTGGAAGAGTTATATCCCATGGAGAGTAATATGGTATTTAAAGAATGGGGAGAGCTTTGGGTTAACATAATGAGTTCAGTCTTGGCTATGCTGGGTTTCAGGTGTCTACATGTTGTTCAAGATGTCCAACAGATAATTGGAGATGTAACATGGGAGGTCAGAAAGGAGATCAATATAATAAATATATTTTTTAACTGAACTGAAATTTGACCTACTTGTAACTGACCTACTTGTGATTTTTAATCCAACTTGGGCCCAGAGGGAGGAGAATGTGGACCAGGCCAGAAGTGGACTGATTTCATTTGATTAGGTAGCTAGCCACCACATCCTCACAAAAGTCATCCTCTGGAGTCTCATTCTATCATGGAAGTAACCCTGGGTTCTTAAAGTCTGTTTCAGGACCATGCAAGTACTAGGAAGACCCAGCAAGCTAGAAAAGCAACAGATACTATCTGGGTCCAAATTGTGTGTGTGTGTGTGTGTGTGTGTGTGTGTGTGTGTATGTGTTTATGTGTATGTGTGAACTAAGTTCAAGGAAGCCCATCTCTAGATTTCTGAGATTTCTGGCCACCAGATAATAATTTTTGACCATCAGAACCTCTCTGAGATTTGAGTCAATGTTCTTTCTGCTCTACTGGGTCACCACCCAATCCTAACTGGAAGTATGAGATGGGATGGCACATTCCACTATAGTGTTCCACACCACTATAGTATTACTTAATATACACTAGTTGATTGACTGGCTAACCTACTATTAGGGTTCCTCCTTCTACCTTCAAGCAAGACTGTACAAAAACCCTCTTTGATAACTGGGCATCTGTGCTATTCATTAAGATTCTTTTCTTTTTATTTATTTTTATTTTTTTGGTGTTCTACATTCACTTCCTTAAAATTAAGATTTTATCCCCCCCTGCTCCCCCACCATTCCCCTACTACCCTCCAACCTCCCCATGACAGCATACATTTCTGTATAGGTTCTACATATACTTACCTATTGAGTACATTTTCACAATAGTCATGTTATGTAGTTGAACTAAAATAAATGAAAGAAATCATATAGCAAATCAAAACATACACTAAAACCCACACACATACAAACATGATCTGCTACATTTTGCAAATGACTTCCATATTTCTTTCTCTGAGTGTGGAAGACATTTTGTGTTAGAATACTACCATTGGGATTTTTTTTTTTTATTTTAGTAAGTTCTTGCATTATTACGAAGTTCCAAGTCTACCAGAAAAAACTCTCACACACTGTGGTTGTTGCTGTGCACAAGATTCTCCTGGTTCTGCTCCTTTCGCTCAGCATCAGATCATATAAGTCCTTCCAGGCCTCCCTGAAGTCTTCTTGTTCATCATTTCTTATGGCACAATAGTACTCTATTACATTCATATACCATAATTTATTCAGCCATTCCCCAATTGATGGGCATCCCCTTGATTTCCAGTTCATGGCAACCACAAAGAGTGCTGCTATAAATATTTTTGCACATGTGGGACCCTTTCCCATTTTTATGATCTCTTGGGGATACAGTTCTAGTAGTGATATTATTGGGTCAAAGGGTATGCACATTTTTGTAGCCCTTTGGGCATAGTTCCAAACCATTCTCCAGAATGGTTGGATGAGCTCACAGCTCCACCAACAATGAATTAGTGTTCCAACTCTCGCACATCCTCTCCAGCATTTATCATTTTCCTGTTCTGTCATGTTTGCCAATCTTATAGGTGTGATGTGGTACCTCAGAGTTGTTTTGATTTGCATCTCTCTAATCAGTAGTGATTTAGAGCACTTTTTCATATGATTATAGATGTCTTTAATTTCTTCCCCTGAAAATTGCCTGTTCATATCCTTTGACCATTCATCAATGGGGGAATGACTTGTATGGTTGTACATTTGATTCAGTTCTCTATATATTCTAGAAATGAGGCCTTTATCCCTGAGCTTAGCCATAAAATTTTTCCCCAATTTTCAACATCCCTCAGAATTTTGGTTGCATTCGGTTTGGTTGTGCAAAAACTTTTCAGTTTAATGTAATCAAAATTATCCATCTTGCATTTCATAATACTTTCTATCACTTCTTTAGTGAAAAATTCTTCCCCTCTCCATAAATCTGATAAATACACGATTCCTTGCTTCTCCAGTTTGTCCATGGTATCAATCTTTATACCTAAATCACGTACCCATTTGGACTTTATTCTTGTGTACGGTGTCAGGCATGGGTCTATGCCTAATTTCCGCCACACTATTAACCAGTTTTCCCAGCAATTTTTGTCGAACAGTGAATTCACAGAAGCTGGGGTCTTTGGGTTTATCAAACAGGAGGTTGCTATATTCTTTGCCTACTGTGTCTTGAGTGCCAAGTCTATTCCATTTGTCTACCCCTCTATTTCTTAGCCAATACCAAGTGGTTTTGATAATTGCTGCTTTATAATACAATTTGAGGTCTGGTAGAGCTAGGCCACCTTCCCTAGAATTTCTTTTCATTAGTCCCTTTGAAATTCTGGACCTTTTGTTCTTCCAAATGAATTTTGATATTATTTTATCTAGCTCTAGAAAACAATTATCTAATAGTTTAATTGGTATGGCATTAAATAAGTAGATTAATTTAGGTAGAATTGTCATTTTTATTATATTAGCTCGGCCTACCCATGAACAACCGATGTTTTTCCGCTTAGTTAAATCTGGCTTTATTTGTGCAAAAAGTGTCTTGTAATTGTGTTCATATAATCCCTGGGTTTGTTTTGGCAGGTAAACTCCTAAGTATTTTATAGTGTCTACCCTAGCTTTAAATGGGATTTCTCTTTCTATCTCTTGGTGTTGGATCATTAAGATTCTTTAGGCACCTTAGCATATTAGGCAGTTTCTGGTGTTCAGAATAAAAGTACCAAGTCTGCTAAATGTTTTGTCCTCCGCACACCATCGTAAAGGCCAAGAAAAAGAGGTTAATAGATAGGAACTAAAATTTCCTGAGTTTGTACTATATATAGCTCATGACTTAATGTTAGCAGGGACTCTGTCTTCCTCCTTCTTTCTCCCCTCCTCTACATGTCTTTAGAGAAAGTGCATTGGGATTAACAAAAGGTTGGTATATTTTATCAACTGGAGGCAATACAGAAACCATTAGAAAGGATTACTTTTTTTAAATGATTGAAATGAGAAGGATATTCTTGTACTGGAAAACCAATATTTTCATTTTGGAAAGTACTTTCCCTTTCTCCTATCTAAGAAATCTTCTGGGAAGACCTAAAAGAGAACAGAGAAAACTGCTTGAGAAATGTACATGATTACTATAAAAATATAAATGAAAAGAAAAGCTAATGGGAAAATAAATTCAGATGAAATGAAATGACCAATCTTGGTCCTGAGTAACAGATGATAAAACATTCCTTTCCTCTTGGTAGAAGGGTGGAGGGCTAGGGGTGTGGAATGTTGCATGCATTATCAGATGAGTTTGTATTTGTTTTTAGTCTCAGTGAAAGGTCCCACTTGGTGGAATCATGACAAAAAAGGTAGCAAGAAAGCCCCATTGGTTCTCTCCCTTTTGCTCTAGGCCAGAGATGTAGTCACTCATTTTTTATGAAGTCAAAACATTGTATCTTTCAAATTTTCAAAAGTAACCCCCACCCACCCAACTTATGATGGACTTGGCATGTCCTTTTTAATCTTCAACTCAAGCCTCCTAAACAGTGAGTTATTACTTGTCCTGGCCTAGAGGACTGATGAGAGTCTCCTTCTCTGGCGGCTCTGCACTTACACTGATTTTCAGGGTAATTTGGTACTCTGGGGGAACTAAGCACCATATTGATCATTTTTACCACTTTGATTACTTATCTTTATTTTCCCAATTTCCCCCAAACTTTAAGATCTTTCCATTTTCCTTCAGTCCTTCCTCTTCAGTTTCTTTAGTGTGCTGCTTAGTAATTCATAAAATCATATTAATTAGTGATGGGGACATTATAGACCACCTAATGAGAACCTGTTATTTTACAGAGGAGGAGACTGAGGCTCTAGAAGGCTAAGTGACTTAGGAGGATAAATTTGTGATCTAGAAGGCATCTTAAATATCATCTAATACCTTCATTTTACAATTGAGAACCCTGAGGCTCAAAGAGATTAAATGACATTTAAATCCATAGTCAAACAGGAGGCAGTCAGGATTTGAACCCAGATCACACAAGTATCAACTGTTTATGTCAGCATGCCAGTGGCTGGTCTTGGTGGATGAGATTCTGGATCACGTAGATGAAAACATACCTAGGGAATCATATCACAGGCAGCTTCATTTTCAAGTCCAAGGGTTAGTAGTGTGGATACTGACATTTTTTAAAAATAGACATGATTCCCCTTTGAGATGAGCTGAGTAGATTTTCCACACATCTTTAGTGCTAAAATTGGAAGTGACCCCTAGTCTCCCTTGCTTTATAAGTGCTGGAAGGATGGCTTAATGATCGTATCATCTAATTCTTTCCTTTTAAAGATTGGCAAACTGAGGCTCATAGTAGGTAAATGAATTGATAAGGTCACATGGATTGTAAATGACAAGCAACAATTGAATTGAAATCTGCTGATTTCTAAACCAAAAGTCCTCTGCCAATCTGTATTATCTCTTGTGGTTGTGAAACAATTGTCCTTTGGGACTTCATCCATGGATAGTTGGTTGGTTATTGTCCTTTGTTCTTGAAAAGGACCAAAATTACATCACTGTATTAGGGTCAAAGTACAGTGCGTCTGACTCTCTGATCAGACCAGTACAAGCTCATGGAATAGTTAACAGCTAAGTGAAATTTTTTTTTCTCGGACTTGTGAGGCCCACAGAAAATTGATCAAAATAGTATGACCCTTGGGTCTGGCCTTAAATCAAACATACAAAAAAAAAAAAAGCACCAGAGGGAGATTATTGGCATCACATTTGTAGCCTGTTGGAAAGCAGGAAGTGTTAGAAATCTTATTTGAAGGCTTAGTCTCATGAGATTTCTATCCCACTTTAGCATATCCTAATGTTAGATGTATTTAGAGAAACAAGGAAAGTTGGCCTCAGAAGTGGTCCCAAAAAACCCCTATGACTCATACATAAAGTGCTTTGCAAGCTTTAAAATGTTATATAAATGTGAGTTATTATTAATATTTTTTTCACTCCTGCTTAGAGTCTAAATTTGTTTGAATTGAGGGCAGCCAAAAAAAATCGTGCCTATTCTGATGACAACTTAAGACAAAGTATGGGGTACCGGATAGAGTGCCAGGCCTAGAGTGCCACCTCCGATGTGACTGTTACACTTGGTAAATCATCTAAGTTCTCTCAACCTCAGTTTACTCATGGGTTGAACTGGGATAATAATGCCTGTGGCACTTACCTCACAGGGCTGTCATGAGGCTCCAAGGAAATAATGTATGTAAATGGCTTTGTAAACCTTAGAGTGCTCTATAAATATACACTACTATTATTGTAACTCATGGCCCACAGACCCCAAACCCCTGTGGGCTAATACAGACTGAATTCAATCCTGGGAGCTGACTCAAGAAGGTAATTTTCTCTTTTGGCTCAGTCTGTTTCTATCCAAAGCTTATTCTGGGAAATCTCCAAATACAATATAGCTCAGGCATAGGTTGTCTAAGCTTCGCTAAATGTGGGTAACTAAGTGTCAGAGTCATATATAAGCCTTCAAGGTAACCATATGGGCAGATGATAACCTTAGTTTCACTGCATTGATGATGCAGAAGATACAAAAAATTCTCAGAAATCCATAAATACACAAAACATAAGTTAATCTAGACATTCTCCTCAGAATGAATTGAAATGGGTGTTGCCACTGGGGCAACTCTTTATTAATTCTCTTGAGTTCACCCTCCTAACATTTGGATTGTGCTAGCAGTTTATGTTTTATTTGGAAGGCAAATCTACTTTAGAGTAGTCAGGTAGGCAATCGCTTTCCATCAGAGCAGTGCTAGATAAATAACTCATGTTCTTGTAGGGGATGGCAGAGCACAGAACCCTTGCTTCCCTAAGTCACAAATCTCCTTCATTAGTCTTCTAGCTTTAGGGTTTAGATGGCCCACACTCATCTTTCTTCTCTCTTCATAAGATCTAATCCCTGAACTCAAACTTAGGAACCCTGAAAGTCAAGAGTGGTTTGGTTGGGAGTTGGAAATCCCCAAGGCTGGTGCTACTAAACAAAACTCTCCTTTCTTTTTCTAGAAGACTAGATCCTAGAATCTAGGATCAGGCTACCTGAAAACTCCTGTGGTTATAAGGGCAGGTTCCAGGGGTTATTTGTGAGGCAAATTCCAAGGCTGGTGCTGACCAGGAAATCTCCCTTCCCTTGCCAGAGGGCAAGATTCCAAGAACAGGCTGCCCAGAAAATCAAAATCTGTCATGCCACCTGGGAGATAAATGTTCAGGAATATTATTCACAAACTCCCATTTTAGGCAACACGGGCTTAAATATGACTACTTCTGCCATGTGTTTCTGCAGATACTCTACCATTGTCCTGGATATTACCAAATCTTGGATTGGGAAAAATCCACTGTCAAGAACCCTCTTCTCAGGCTGGGTGGCCAAGCACATGCTTAGGAGAGAGCCACCATCAACTGCTTCTTACCTCAACTCTGCTCCAGAAGAAAAGTAAAAGAGAGACACTAAAGAGGCCAGGAGGCTCAGCAGAGTCCACTGTTCTCTTTTATAATCTAGTACCGATAGGTGATTCAACAGACAAGAGTCTCATTCCAGCCAATCATTGTGGAGGAAGATCGAGTTATTGAAAAACAGTCAGGAGATGTTAATTATCCTCTTAACCAAGCCATAATGCATATTTCCATATTTTACAGAACAAGATATGATTAAAGTGATTCAATTAGACTCCTATTAATCCTCCCTTTCATCTTTTTATTTATCAGAGGTGATTTAATTGCATGAATCATACAATTTTAGAATCACATATTTACAATGTAATCTTGAGTCCTTAGGGAATGAAAATGAATGAATGAAGAAATAAAAAAAAAACGTTCATTTTATGCACCAAGTAATGGGCTAAACATCATCAATAGAAATAGAAAAGTAAGACAGTTCTTGCCTTCAGGAAGCCTGAATTCTAAAAGGGGAAAAACATTGAATAAAGTTGAATATGCCATCTTAATTCTTTGACCATGGTGTTCAGGCAGTATAATGTTCTTAAATTACCTTTACTTGGTCTGTTTTCCAAATCAGTTCTTTTTGATATGAAATACCATACTTTTTCTATTTTTCCAGTCTTTTAACTTTGTTTTAATGTTTCTTGTTGTCTTATGAGGTTATTGAAATCTATTTGGTTCATTCTCATTTTTCAGACTGGAAAAATAGAAAAAAGTATAGTGTTTCATATGAAAAACAACTGATTTGGAAAACAGACCAAGTAAAGGTAATTTAAGAACATTGTACTGCCTGAATACCAGGATCCTGGCCTGGTTTTAGGTCTAAGCAGCATTAGACCAATGCTGGACTTAGCTAGTGTCATTCAGCTAGTAATCTCGGTTGATTTAGGGTGACAGGTAGAACTTCAGGCTTCCCTTTGGTCTGAGATTCCTTCCCTGCCTGTAGATTACAGACTAGATTAGAAGCTGAAACCGAGACTCTATGTCACACTACTGCTGCTTGCTTCTGAACTTGTTTCTCTCTAGGTCCCAGTAGGTGGTCTATGACTACACCTGACCTTTAAACACCACCCAAAGTGCCATTACTCTCCTCAGTTCTCCCTGGATCTGTGATCTTGAACTAAGCAGTGGGTGACAAAGTTTGCAGATGGCACATATTCCCATCTCAGTGCCTTGGTAAAGGTAGAAAACCTCCCCTTGACCATGCACAACCTTCTTCTGGCACCACAGTGCTGCTCCTCAGCACTGGCTAGGCCTCTGCTCTGCATACATCTCTGTCTATGTCCTTATACCAGCTGGAAAAAATGACTAACTGATTTTTCCTTGGATTTCCCTATCAGGATTGATTTTGGTGTATTTACTCTATCTTTTTGGAGAAGTTGTGATGGGAAGCCTGCAATACTGCTTACTATTCCATCCTCTTGGCCCTAACTCCATCAAAACATTTATAAAATATTTTTTAGGCCTTAAGATAAAAACCATTGATCTAAACATTTGAGAGGTGAAGAAACCAAGTTCCAGAGGGTTGAATTAACTTAGCCAAAGTTATAAATCTAGAGATCTGGAAAAGCTGAAATTGGCACTCAGGTCACTGGACTCTCAACCATCATTTTTTGGACATTGGACCCGATGTTAGGCCCAGTGACTTCATCGTAGTGGTGCTAGAACCCAAACATGAGTCATAGGTTGCTGCTAAAAAAAGAAACATGGAGGCAGGCATCCATTCAATTCCATCTTATCCATGTTTTGCTTTTGATTTCTCATTGGCATTTTTTCTTTGCCTCTCGGCTTCGAGACTGGAGTATGAGATGCCTCTGGAAACAAAGGCGAACAAGTGGGAGTGGGAGCTTTCCGCCAGAATCGTGAGCACGAGCTTTGTGCTGTCCACAGCAACAGCTGTGTCTGATTTCTCATCTACAGGAAGGTCAGCCACAGAAAAGGGCTGGGGACACTGCATTCAGTCTCAGGCCTTTGTTCTCCTCACAGCCTCAGAGAAGGGAGTGTTAAGAGACTGTGAGGTGTGCTTAGTGGGATGCTGCTGAAGATCAATGGTTCAGGTATTAATTGCTGACAACTTAGAAAGCATTTTCCATCCTTCAAAAAAAGCCAATTCAGCTTTCATTAAAGATCTTAAATCAACAGTCTTCTATAAGAATTTGAATGACTTAACTTTCAGCTCTAGGGAGTGAGAACTTTAATCTACAGATTCATAAATGTTCTTCTTTGCAGGGGCGGGGGGATGAGTGTTGGTTTTAAAAAAAATAACAGTATATGACATAGTAGAAACCAACAACACTGACTCTGGAGTCAATGGACCTAGGTTCAAATCTTGTCTCTGATGCTGTTACCTTAAGCATATCATTTAAGCTCCCTGGGTCTCAGTTTCCTCATCTGTGAAATGGAGTATTGAAATGAAGTATTGAAATAGATTGTTTCTGTGGTCTGTTCCAACTTCAGGTCTTTGAACCCATGCTCATTTACCATCACAATATGACCAAGCCCTGTTGTGCTTGCTAGGAAGTAGGGCTCTAGGTAAGAACATTAGGCAAGACGAACAACCTACTAAGGACCTCTCTTTGTCAGCAGACTACTCCTGATCCACTGATATTCTACCTGTACTCCTTCCCCAATGATTATCATCAACTTCTCTCACTCTGCTCATTGCAGAGATGGTGAAGCTCCTGGCTGCCTTCTCTACCTAAATTATTCACTTCCTTATTCTCATCCACTTCAACCTTTTGCCTGTCTCTTCCAGCATGTTCTATGGAGCTCCTTTTAATGTCATGATGTTTTTGACCATCCTTTTTAAATATGGTTGGACTTTCTCTCATATCATTCCCCGTTCATTAACTCTCATGTGGTGGGGGAGGCAGAATGCTCCTTCTTCCCCCCTCACCATTTCTAAACTTTTCCTTGACCAGTATTTAGTAACCTCTTTTCCTTTACAACATCCACATTTATCACCCAGTTTCGGTATGGTGGTTGTTATCTATGGATCCCCATTACATTCTCCTTCCTTCTTTAATGAATTTAGTGTACAGTGTACAGTTATTCTGTCTTCTTTGTCTTTTTTCCTTCCTACAGATTGAGATTGGGAAGGAAGGAGAATATAGATCCAGGAGCAATGATGACCAGAATGAAGTCCTTCAGGATGGATGCAGGAAAATCCACAATGATGATCCTTCAAATACCATAAATTCCTAATTATATAGCTTACTCAATTGCTAATGACCTTCCCTATTCCAATGCTCTAGTCCTCCACCTTAGCCACACACAAAGATGGTTTTGCCCTTGATATTACTGTCACCCACATGAGCTTTACTTTCTTGCTCAAGAATTATCAAATTAAATTAGAAGATGGCGGAGTAGAAAGACTCACATATGCTAGCTCCAAATTCACAGTCCATAAATTTTCTGTAAAAAGAACTCCCCACAAATTCTGGAGCAGTGCAAGCCATGCAGCAATGGAGCAGAGGAGATTTCTGTTCCAGAGAGCCCTGAAACACCACCACCAAAAGTCCATCGCACACTGGACAGCAGAGCCTACCCTTGCCCTGCCCTGGCCGTGGGGCTGCAGAGGAGCAGATCCAAGCAGGTTTCAGATCCACGAAGGCCGAGAAGGTCCCTCCACCCACAGGCGCTACAGGTCAGTGAGAAAGACTTCTGGGCTGGTCAAGAGGGGAGTGGGGTGTCTCTGTGGCTCAGGCCTCCTTGGGAGGCAACGGCAGAGGCAGCGGCAGAGGTAGCAGAGGCCCAGAACTCCCGGAGCAGAAAGGAGCTCCGCTCCATTACTGAAGGTCTCCGCATAAAGCCCCTGAGGGAACTGAGCCTGGGAGGCAGCCCTGCCCCCACCTCAGCACCAGAACTTAAGCTCACATTGAATAGCAGCCGTGCCCGCCCCTGAAAGCCCTGAGGCTGGGGAACAGCATTTGAATCTCAGACCCCAAGCACTAGCTGGGCAGATCTAGGCAGGGGTGGAGAGGAATCTCAGAAGTCAAGTAACTGGCTGGGAAAATGCCCAGAAAAGGGAAGAAAAATAAGACCATAGAAGACTACTTTCTTGGGGAACAGATGTTCCCGCCTTTCATTTCTGATGACGAGGAACAATGCTTGCCATCAGGGAAAGACATAGAAGTCAAGGCTTCTGTATCCCAAACATCCAAAATAGATATACAATGGGCTCAGGCCATAGAAGAACTCAAAAAGGATTTTGAAAATCAAGTTAGACAGGTGGAGGAAAAACTGGGAAGAGAAATGAGAGAGATGCAAGAAAAGCATGAAAAACAGGTCAATACCTTGGTAAAGGAAATCCAAAAAAATGCTGAAGAAAATAACACCTTTAAAAATAGACTAACTCAATTGGAAAAAGAGGGTCAAAAAACCAATGAGGAGAAGAATGCTTTCAAAAGCAGAATTAGTCAAATGGCAAAAGAGGTTCAAAAGCTCACTGAAGAAAATAGTTCTCTCAAAATTAGAATGGAACAAATGGAGGCTAATGACTTCCTGAGAAACCAAGAAATCACCAAACAAAACCAAAAGAATGAAAAAATGGAAGAGAATGTGAAATATCTCATGGGAAAAACAACTGACCTGGAAAATAGATCCAGGAGAGACAATTTAAAAATTATGGGACTACCTGAAAGCCATGATCAAAAAAAGAGCCTAGACATCATCTTTCATGAAATTATCAAGGAAAGCTGCCCTGACATTCCAGAACCAGAGGGCAAAATAAGTATTGAAGGAATCCATCAATCACCACCTGAAAGAGACCCAAAAAGAGAAACTCCTAGGAACGTTGTGGCCAAACTTCAGAATTCCCAGGTCAAGGAGAAAATATTGCAAGCAGCTAGAAAGAAACAATTCCAGTATTGTGGAAATACAATCAGGATAACTCAAGATCTAGCAGCTTCTACATTAAGGGATTGAAGGGCGTGGAATAGGATATTCCAGAAGTCAAAGGAACTAGGACTCAAACCAAGAATCACCTACCCAGCAAAACTGAGTATAATACTTCAGGGGAAAATATGGTTTTTCAATGAAATAGAGGACTTTCAAGCATTCTTGATAAAAAGACCAGAGATGAAAGAAAATTTGACTTTCAAACACAAGAATGAGGAGAAGCATGAAAAAAGTAAACAGCAAAGAGAAGTCATAAAGGACTTACCAAAGGTGAACTGTTTACATTCCTACATGGAAGGACAATATTTGTAACTCTTAAAACTTTTCAGTATCTGGGTAGTTGGTGGGGTTACACACACACACACACATACACACACACGCATGCACGCACGCATGTGCACACACACATACACATATGCATGCACATACAGAGACAGAGAGCACAGAGTCAATTGAATAGGATGGGACCATATCTTAAAAGAAATTAAGGTAAACGGTGAGAGAGAAATGTAGTTGAAGGAGAGAGGGTGAAATGGAATGAGGTAAATTATCTCTCATTCAAGAGGCAAGCAGCAGACTTTTTAGCGGAGGGAAAAAGAGGAGAGCTGAGAAAAAAAACATGGTTTACTCTCATCACATTCGACTAAAGGAAGGAATAAAATGCACACTCATTTTGGTATGAAAACCTATCTTACAATACAGGGAATGGGGGAGAAGGAGATAAAGAGGATGGGGGGGATGATGGAAGGGAGGGCAATGGGAGGAGGAAGCAATTTGAAGACAACATTCTTGGGGAGGGACAGGATCAAAAGACAGAATAGAAACAATGAGGAGCAGGACAGGATGGAGAGAAATGCAGATAGTCTTACACAACATCACTATTATCGAAGTCATTTGCAAAACTACACAGATAGGGCCTATATTGAATTGCCTGCTTTCCCAAAGGGAATGGGTGGGGAGGGAGGGATGGGGAGAAAATTTGGAACCCAAAATTTTGTGAAAATGAATGTAAAAAGTTAAATAAATAAATTTATATTAAGAATGAAAAAAAGAATTATTAAATTCATTTATGCTATCATAAAGAGACTTTTATTATTCCATATACTTTCTCAGATCATAAATTCTCCTGTGGTTACATTCCCCATCACTTTCCAATTTTAACTCTTTGATGAGTCAGTTGAACTTTATACCCTGAATCTTTTGTCACCGTTTCCTGTTGCCTATCATGCCTTGCTAGACTTGGCCATATACCTTCTCCTCTCCTTCTTATGTGCTGCCCAACAGAAATGAATGAGGTCACAGAACCATGATGATTTTGGATCCCCTGTGAACTTGTGCTGTCTAATTTCAACTGGACCCTCACTGCAGCAAGGCAATCCTTCTATTCCCCCTTTATCAATTCTATATTCCATCTACCACAGCAACTGTCCTAAACCTTGTCTTCTCAGTCTTTGTGATTATTCCCTTTCCTATCCTCCTATCTGAGAATATTGAAGCACTTTGCATAGAATTTCGTCTTCCCTTCTCATTTCACATCCCTCTGACATTTTCTCCTACTATCTCCCCTTTTACTTGAGTTTCCAGTGAAGAGGTAATCTTTCTCCTTTCCAAAGCAAAATCCATCTCTTACAATCAGATTGCTTCCACTATTATTATTCCCCCTCCCTCCCTCCCTCCCTCCCTCCTCTCTCTCTCTCTCTCTCTCTCTCTCTCTCTCTCTCTCTCTCTCTCTCTCTCTCTCTCCCCTATGTAGTATCTCCTCCCTTTCTGCCTACAAGCATGCCCACATCTTTCCCATTATCAAAAACCTATCATCTCTACTATGTCTCATTCCCTATCTCTTCTCTCTTTCTCTTGAAGAAGCTGTCACCACTCAGTGGTTTCTATTCCCTAGGCTCAAATGCTCTTCTAAACGTTCTGAAGCCTGCTTTACAATCTCATTATTCAACTGAACCTACACTCTCCAAAGTTACTAATGATCTCTTAACTGCCAAATGCAATGGCCTTTTCTCAACTCTCATCCTTCAGGATATCCCTGTAGTATTTCCCATTCTTAACCATATTCTCCTGCACACACTGTCCCATCTCTGGATTTTCATGACTCATCTCTCTTGGTTATTTTCCTACTTGTCCAACTTTTCTTTCTCAGCTTCTTTTCCTAAGTCTTTATGTCATGCCAATTCATTTCAAGAGTCCTCCAAGTTCTGTCCCAGGACCTTTTTTTCCTTTTCATTCGATAATCTCATCAGGTCCCATAGATTCCCTTATCATCTCTGTGAAGATTAATTTCTGACTTTATTTATTTATTCATCTTAATGTTTCTTCTTCCTCCACTTTCTCATCACTAATTGACAATTGGATGTTATGAACTGGATGCCCCATGAGCATCTCAAGGTCAATATATCCAAAACAGAATTCATTATCTTTTCCCAAATTTTTTCTTTTTCAAAATTTACCTATTACTGTTGAGGACATGACTATTCTTCTAGTCTTCCAGGTTTATTATTCTCTCATTCATCTTCCACATCCATTAAGTCACCAGATCTTGGCATCGTTTTCTCTACAATATCTGAGTGTCCCCTTCTCTCCAATCATGGTTAGTTATTGTCCTCCATACTCCAAGAGGAGCAAAATGGCATCACTATGTCAGGGTCAACATACAGTGTGTCTGACTGTGGCTGATCGAACCAATATGAGTTCAGAAGACCCTACCATGGGTTGGGCACAAATCATCCACATGACCAGTTGGAATGGAGATGTCTCTAAATTTGCACATTTCACATTTTCTTTAAACTATTGCAACCTTGCTTTGCTCATAGAGCACAGCATCTTCTTTGATGCAGGCACACCATGGTGGGCAGTCCTGTGCCAATGTCTCCCATGTCACACAATTGATTCCAAAGTTGTTCAGATAGACCTTGAGAATCTCTCTCAGTGGCATACTTTGCAAAATCTAGCTCAGTATTTGGGATGCTCTGAGGGAAAGTGGGAGATAGAAGTATTGGGCTGCCTACCAAATTGAAGGTCTACAGAGCTGTTGTGCTGACTGTGAAACCTGGACTCCAAAACCAGCATCCTGTCAGAAAATTGAACCACTTCTATTTGAATTGCCCTAGGAAGATTCTGAAGATCATCTGGCAATACAAGGTACACTGAGGTCCTTTCTTGAGATGAACTGTCAAACACCCAAACTCTACTGCAGAGACTATAATGCTGATTGGCTGGCCACATCGTTTGAATTCCATACTTATGTTTGCCTAAAAAGACTATTTTATGGAGAACTCATACAATGAAGGTGCTCAAGTGGATGTCAGAAGAAGCAATACAGGGACACTCTCCACTCGTACCACTCTAAGTTAGGCCCTAAATACTTCTTATCTCGACTATTGAAATAGCTACCTAATGGAGCTTTTTGTATCAAGTCTCCTTCCTCACCAATCCACCTTCAGATAGCTGCCAAAGTGATTTTCCCCCAAAGCAGGACTAGCCATGACATCCCCCTACTTATTAAGTTCCAGTGGTTCTTTCAGCCCCTGAATTTGAAAAAAGAACTGATTAAATGCCCTGTATACCAGGCACTGTGCTAAGTGCTGGGAATACAGAGAAAGGAAAAGCATGGTGCCTGTCTTCAAGGAACTCACATGATAGGGAGGGACAACACAAGTAACTAGGTATATACAAGATGTATACACGGATGGAAAGAAATCTCAAGGGGAAAGCAGGAAAGGCCTCCTTTGGAAAGTACAGTTTAAGCCATCTTGAAGAAATTGGCAGAGAGGAAAAGGCAGAACATTGTAGACATGGGACTGATCAGCCAGACAGCAAATAAACATTAAGTATTATGTCCCTACTGTGTGTCAGGAACTGTGCTAAGCATTTTGTCAGCACAAAGTCTCCTCTAGGATCAAATAGAAATTCCTCTAGAGAGCATTGAAAGTTCTCCAGAAGATGGCCATGTCCTACCTTTGGCAGTCTTTTAATCTATTACATCCCTCCACTCATTCTGTGGTTTACCCAAAACCACCTACTTGGTCTTTCTCACACATGAAGCTCTGTGAGAAGAAAGCAGACCCTCCCTCTGAAATCTTTCTATTCTATCTAAATTTTCTAGAAAATTGCTCTTGGCACTTGTTTCTATCTGTTGGAGGCATCCAGGATGTTCATTTGATGGAGTGTTGGCCTTGAAGACAGGAAGACCTGAGTTCAAATCCAGGCTCAAATACTAAATAGCTGTGTGACCCTGGGCAAGTCACTTAACACAAACTGTAAGATGGGCATAATAATGGCATTTTCCTTGAAGAGTCATTGTAAGTATCAAATGAGATAATAACTGGAAATTATTTAGCATAGTGCCTTATAGTGGCTCATAGTAGGCATTTAACAAATGATTATTCCCTTCCCCTTTCCCCTTTTCATTAAAGTACTTTGTATGATCAGAATACTCATTTCCTGTGATTCTATTTAGTCCTCAATACCAAGTGTTGCTTTTTCCCCCTAAGGATAACATTAGATAGTCTCCCCAGTGAACAGATTTTTACATATCACTCATTTGTTCAAGAAACTAGTGTCTCCCTATTGCTCAAAGAAGCAAGTATATGCTTCCTAAGTAGCCATTAAAGGTCTCCACTAATCAGCCTACAGCCTTGCTTTCCAGTCTTTCATATATCCTTTTCTCCGTGCAATCTACGTCAGTCAAACTGGTCTAGTGACTTGTATCCTAAGTTGACATTTGGTCTCATGCCTCCATATATTTCCTTGAATGTTCTCCTTCCTCCTTTCCTTTCAATATCCTCTTCTGTCAAGGTGAGTCAAGGTGCCATCTCCTGCATGAAATTTTCCCAGAGTTATAGAACTGTAGGATTATAGATGTAGATCTAGAAGAGATCTTAGAAGCCTTATTTTACAGATGAGGAAACTAAGGCTCTCACTGTTAAATAATTTGGCCAAGGAGTGGGAAGATTCAAATCCATTTCTTCAAATCTAGCACTTCATCTCCCCTTCCCTGCCCACCACACAACTGAAAGTATTCTCTCCCTCCTCAGAACTTTCTAGAGTCCTTTGTTTGGAATCTCTCTTGGCCTCCACTATATTCCATTTGCTGTTATAGTTCTATCTCTATGTAAAAGTTCTATCACACCACTAGACTGGAAACTCCTTGAAGACAGGGACAAGGTTGTTTTTTATCATCATATCCCTAGCACATAGCACATAGTGACTACCTAGTAAATATTTGTTGAATTGAATTAGGTGACTCAAGGACAGTCTTTCATTTGTGTCGAGCTCAACATCTTCTATCATGTTCGGCCTTAAGTTCAATTCAATTCAATTAAATGAGAATTTATTGAACACATACTTTGTGCCCACCGCTGTGCTGGGTAAGCACAGGGGATACCATGCAAATCCCTGGCCTCAGAGAGTTTCCATTTTACCTGTTGCTTCACATCATGTCCACTTTAATGATGCATGTGTAACAACAGATTCTGCCCATACTTTGTAAAGAATTCTAAGGCAATTATATACTATATTATGGGAAGGGGAATTAAAAAATCTTAGAGCCCTCTCACAACCCAATTTACCTTGCACTGTATCTATTTAGTGGAGTGTATCCTGGTATGAAAGATGTAATGTAAGCCTATACAAACCACAAAATCTATATTTAAGACCTGCTTCTGACAAATTTATGTTTTCTACCAACAAATAAATGTCACTTTTAAAAGAGTATTACGTAGAAAGTGATATGGGGAAGAAAAAAACCAGACAAGAGGGCAAAACGTTTCCCTGTTTTTTCAGTGGCAGAATAGAGAGGTTTTTTTTTGATAAGTGCTTACAATGACTGCTCTGTCAACTTGGCATGTAGATCAAAAGACTGACAGATTTAATTCATGTTTCTGCTCTGTACAAACAATGACATGGACTGGCCAACCTGGGCAGCCTTCAGCAAGTAATTGAAGGTAGTGCAAACACAGCCTTTCAGAGATTCACGGCGCATAATGGGATGGTAAGGCAGTCTAGCAGTGCATGCAGGGCATGTGGGATGGTTCTGATGAGGCCCTTCCTTGGTTATCTTGGAACAAAGACCAAATGATAGAATTGATTTTGGGTACACCCATATCAACAGATGCGCTGTCCATTCACTGACCTTGTTAGGCAAAAAGGCATCAGTTCAGGCCAACGGGATGGAATCATCTGAAGTCAATGACAAGAAATCAGTGCTTCCATAAGCTGTGATTGCCGACGGAGTCTTTGGCTCTAGAACGAGCACATTGCCTGCATAGGAGTGTTATAAATCACATCTGCAAATGTACAAAGAGTGACTGCACAGGCTTCTGGTGTGACACATTCCATGCTACCAGCTTTTCTTGGAACAAACTCTCATATCCCTCCCTCCTCCCCCACCCCCCAGTAATTTTTGTACTTAGATTTAAAAAAAAAAATTGCATGGTGCCAGCAATTTGGTTTTTTAAATACAATAGTCTTTTGAAAAGTACTGAAGAAAATGAATAGAAAATCACCAGCATCACAGCAAATTATCCCAGGTCAACACATAATGCCTTCATTTTCCAGATGTCTCAATTCAACAGCTACTTGGGGGTATTATTCGAGAAGGATGTTGAAAAGGATTCCAAGTTTAAGAAGGCATTTTCTGTTGGGTGCTCCTATTGGCTGCATCTGGGTGTGTGTGGATCCTCCATGCCAAGACTCCAGAAGCAGGGCTCTAAAACAATAGAGTAGGAGGCCTTCCTTTGGCTCAGATGAGTCAAATGGATGCTTTATTCAAAATTTGGGTCTTCGTTTTGGAGAGAGAGAAGATTCCTTGTTAGACATAGGCATAAGCCTCCTTGTAATTATGCTATAATTCAATTCATTTAAGCAAGCATTTACTTGGTGGTCACTCTTTGCCAAGTCCTGTACTTGGCATGGGGCTACAAAGATAAATATGGCACAGTTTCTTACCTTGAGAAGCATCCCCTAGTGGTGATGGTATGTGTGCCATATACACAGAGATATAATGCAGACCTTAAGGCTATTGATTCACATGCATTTGTTAAGCCAATGCTATGTAACAGATATGGTGCTAAGTTCATTGGTGGAGGAATAAATACAAGATAATTCATTCTAGGAGGAGGGAGAAAACACTGAAGATGGGTGTAATGGGATAGGCTTTCAATAGAAGTAACCCCTAAGTGACTTTCTCAGAGTCATATAGCCAAGATATATGTCAGAGGTGCGACTTGAACCCAGACTTTCCTGATTTTGAGATTGACTCCCTTTGCATCAAGCTACTTTCATTATTTTGGCAGCCATACAGAGATGGCATCAGGATGAGAAGACACTGGAAACACTGAATCCAGCTAGGAAGTAGTGATAATTTAGGTGAGAGATGGTAAGGACCTGATCATTTGGTGACTTTGTCACAGATGGGGATATGCATGGGGCACAAGCTGGACTGACAACATTTGGAAATTGTTTGCATATGAGGAGTGGGGTGAAGAAGAGGACAAGTGAATGACTGGAAAACTGGATGACTGGAAGGATGGTGGTGTATTCAAGGAAAAAAAAATAATAAAGGGTTTTCTTCCATTACTTTGATTTCCAAATTTTTCAATGACTCAGGTATAAATTTTGGAAAATGTCTTAATTATAACTCATATTTACTATGGGATAGTGGGTAGAGATGTGACATTGGAGCCAGGAAAATCTGGGTTCAAATCCTGCCCTTGACACATATAACAGTGTAGAGTCAATTTGTATTAGATCCTGAAGAAAACTCCACATCCGTCCACTAGGTGGCACTGAAAGCATTATCTGGATCTGGAGATGGACTTGGCCCCTGATTACCTTGGTGGCTTGCACATGCCTCAATAGGTAGAAGTGCTCCTTTTTATGGTTTCCAGGGAGTTGGTGATCTTTAATCACTTAGCTCCATCTCTTGCTGGACGGTGATACCAACTTGTCAGTGGATAGGTAGATGTCTATCAACCCAATTAGAACTTAGCTCTGAGCCCCCACCTATTAATGAAACCCTATTTCTTGTGAGTTTGCTATATTTTGATATCTATTAGTCATATGACCCTGACACAGTACAGTTAGCTCTTGTGGCAGCATACACACATGCTTGAATGCTACATACAGTTGAGTTTTACTCTATACAGACTTAATAAGGAAATAAACATTTTATAAGAATACAAAGCATAGCAATAAAAAACTTCATACCAAGAAGCTATGTTCTGTTAAACTGTTAAAGTATTGTTCTATTAAACTTCAGGCCTAGGATCAAGTTGGACCCAGGCACTGTAAAACAGGAGTTATTTGACTCTGTCTAGTCCCTCACTAACACACCTCTCTGAGCAGGCAGACTTGAGTCATGACGCTCATTATGAAGTAGAAAGTCTAGAGGAATTTTCTATAGGGCACTCATAGCACAGGGCATGGACTTGGCATCTAAGTGAATGCCAGATCTCAGCTCACCATGGGGGATAAAAAGATAGATTCTTAAGCCCTTCGTTCTCAAAGTGGAATGAAGTGACTTCACTATGTTAAAGTCAAGTTGTACTATGTCTGACTGTGGCAGATCAGACCAATATAAACTTGGAAGGCTCTACCTCAGGTTGGGCACAAATAATCCATATGAACATTTAGGATAGATTCTCTAAATTTTTGAATCTTGGGTTTTTTTGAGCTTATTCAATTCCGCAGTGCTCATAGTCTGGAATTATCTTTGTAGAAGTTTTGTACTTTTTTTTTTTTTTTTGGTGTGCATGTTTCAACCACAGTGATACCTGAGTGCCACAGCAATCAGGTCAAGGTTAGGTAAGCAGACAATTTCTAGGTCACCTTTTCTAGCCCCTTCCTCACAACAGGAGATAAGCAGCACAATCTCAAAAAACTGCTCAGATAACCAGGGGGTTGCCAAATCCCATTACCACTTCCAATGAGAGAGGACCCCATGGCCTGTGCCACCTGTGTGCAGGGTTTTCACAACAGCTTGCAGTGTATCTGCACATACTACTTTGTCATTTACCTGTTGCCACAGGACTTGGAGACAGGTAAAAAATGGTAAAATGATATGGGTGATGTCTTATTGATTCATGCATAAATCAGATTTATTGCCTGAACTCATCAGTCTCACTCTCTCTTACAGACTTATCACAATCCAGTGTCAGGACAGAGTCCAGATGATGGATGATGGCTCGAGATGCGGTGAATGACCTTGGCGACTTTGATGTCTAACCAACCTCTGAGCGCTCCATGACACCTGCTTCAACTACCTTCATGGCCTTTGGAAAAAATTGTTCTCATTTGCACATTCCACTAGGGGAAATTTTCGCATGCTTGGGGTAGACACTTTCCTTTCCCATCAGCAGGTTTGAGACCCCTCAGTTATACTCAACCTGGGTTAGTCCATCTGCTGAAATGGTTTAGCGGGTGTGACCACTGCCCATGCTACAGCTTCTTGGAGTCACAGGTGAGAGTAAGGTAGATCAGGCAGACAACAAAGATGGAAAGCAACCCTAAAAAATATTTGGCAACCCTTGGCAATGGTACTAGTCTTCCCTGAACACACCCTACATCCCTGAAGGTGATGTAGTGGAGAGAGCACTGGACTTGGAATCAGGAAGACATCTTCACGAGTTCAAATCCTACCTCAAACACTTTCTAGCTGAGTGACTCTGGGCAAGTCATTTAACCTTGTTGACCTCAGTTTCCTTATCTGTAAAATGAGCTGGAGAAGGAAATGACAAATCATTCCGGTATCTTTGTCAAGAATACCCTAGTTGGGGTCGTGAAGGGTCAGACACACCTGAAAAATGACTCAACACCCAGGAGTCTACCGTGTATCTTTCTAACTACTTCTAGGAACCTTCAACCTCTTCTACACAAAAGTAACCCAATCTGAAGCAGGGTGAGTGGACTGGGCATCCAGTTCTGGCAGAAAGAACTCTACCACTGGGACCACTAGCCACCTTTGCTGTAGTTGTGTTATATCACTTACTCTTGAATCCAAAGTCCTACTTCCATACCTGACAGGTCCTCATAGAAGGATTATAATATCATAGCTCTAGAACAGGAGAATGTAGAGATGTAGACCTGTAGGATGAGAAAATACAGCCCTTCCCTGGAGGCTGTAGATCACAAGCAGGGGGACCCATCCCTGCATACTGGTAAAGGGAATTTTTTTGTCAGGTGTGAGTTGGACCACCTTGCCTGTGAAGTCCTTCCCAGCTCTAAGAATCTGTGATATCTTTCGAAATTGTGGGAAGGTTAGTAAATCTTGAAGAGCTATAAAACGTGAGTTATTTGGTATTGACCAGAATTAGCTTTATCTCTATCTCATTAAACAAGTGAAGGTGATGTTTCTATTTATTTTCTGTTGCTGGCAATGTTATTTTGCTAACAGCTGACACTTATTTAGTCCTTTAAGATCAGTAAAATGTTTGTGGTCTCATTCAAGGTTTATGGCTACCTGCAATGGTTAATTTCATAGGTTGGTTTATTACACTTACAAACTTTTAGTTAGTGGCAGGTCCCAGACTAGTTAATAGTAGAGAGGAATTTGAATGGTATTGAGCCATTTTTCTCGTTCTTTGACCTCTTTAGAGAACAGGCCCCATAGAGGAATTTCAAGGTCAAGGGGTATGGAAAGGTTAGTGATTTTAGGGGCATAGTTTCAAATTGCTTTCCATATGGGCTGGATCAACTCATAGCTCCACCATCAATGAACACATTTTTCCTGAACCCTCTCTTACATTTGCCCCTTTCCTTCCTTTTTTTTTCATATTTGCCAATTTTATGGGTTTGGTTGTTTTTAGTCATATCTGACTCTTCATGACACCTTTTAAGAATTTCTTGGCAGAGATACTGACATGGTTTGCCATTTCCTTCTCCAGTTCATTTTAAAGATGAGGAAGTGGAGGCAGACAGTTAAGCTCAGGGTCACACAGGTAGAGTCTGAGGTTCAATTTGATCTTAGGTCTTTCTGATTCTAGACTCTGACTCTACTGTGCCACGATTTTATGGGTAGGAGGTGGAATTTCAGAACTTCTTTAATTTGTATTTGTATAACAATTAGTGTTTTGGAGCATTTTTTTTTCACTTGGGTTTTGATAGCTTAAATGGCTTCTTTTGTGCCCTCCCAAGTCATTTGTTTTGACCATTTATCAACTGGTAAATGGTTTATTTTTTATTCATTTGAATCAAAGCCTTGTATTTCTTGGAAATGAGAATCTTGCAGCAAATATTTTCCCAATTTAACTCGTTTCCTTTTAAAGTTAGTTGCATAAGTTTTCATTGTGCAAAAACTATCCAGTTTTATGTAATCACAGTTGTTCTTTGTAGCTTCTATGATCCTCTCTATCTCTTGGTTGGTTATGAACACTTCCCTTGTCCCTAGATCTGAAAGGAAATTTCTTCTTTGTTCCTCAATTTTTTTTTATTAAACTTGTATCCATCCATTTGTACCTATGGAGTTAATTAAACTTCTTATATCACGTAAGGTGTTGGTTTAAACACATTCTGGTTGAATGTTTTCTAATTTTCCCAGCAGTTTCTATAAAATAGTAGGTTTTTACCCTGGAATCTGAGAGGTTTGGATTTATTGAATGCTAGGCTACTGGATTCTCTTGCTTTTGTTTGTTTTATGCCTAATCTATTTCACTGATCAATCTATCTACTTTTTAACAAGTACCAAAGAATTTTGAGTAAAGTAGGTTAAGACTGGCACTACTAGGTCCCCTTACCATCTCTATCTTTTCCCCTCATTACTTCACTTTTGGTTCTTGGTCTTAAGTTCCTCCAAATATATTTTATTATTTTTTCTACGTTTATAAAGTAATATTTTTTTGGTCTGATTGGTATGACATTGAATAAGTAAATTAGTTTAGACAGTATTATGATTGTTATTAAATTCTCTTAGTCTATCTACAATCAATAAATATTGCTCCAATTCTTTAGCCTTCTCGTTACTTCTATAGAGTATTTTATAGTTGCACTCATATTTCTATCTTTTGGTAGGTAGATTCACAAGCATTTTGCATATTCTGCACTTAATTTACCTGACATTCCTCTTCATATATCTTCCTTTTGGTAGTTTGTTGGCATTATGAAGAAATTAACACAATTGATGTGAATTATTTTTATATCATACAACTTTGATGAAATTATTAATTATGAAAATTAATTTCATTTATTTCTCTCTCAGGTTCTTTTATTTTTTCCCTTCATTCTTTCCCTGCTTTTCCTCTTTCTTTTTTCCCTATTTTTCTTTTATCATCATTATTTTTTAAATTATTAATAATAAATTAATTAATTTTATGTTTTCAACATTCATTTCCACAAAATTTTAAGTTTCAAATTTTCTCCCCATCTCTCCCTTCCCCCACCCCAAAATGCCAAGCATTCTCATTACTCTTCCACTGATCTGTGCTACCTTATAACATCCCTCCCTTCCCTTATCCCCATCTTCTCTTTTGTCCTGTAGGGCAAGATAAATTTCTGTACCCCATTACCTGTATTTCTTGTTTCTCAGTTGTATGCAGGAACAGTACTCAACATTTGTTTCTAAAACTTTGAGTTCCAGCTTCTCTTCCTTCCTCCCTCCCCACCCACCCCTACTGAGAGAGAAAGAAATTCAATATAGGCTATATATATGTAGTTTTGCAAATGACTTCCATAATAGTCATGTTGTGTAAGACTAACTATATTTCCCTCCATCCTATCTTGCCCTCCATTTCTTCTATTCTCTCTTTTGACCTTGTCCCTTCCCAAGAGTGTTTACTTCTAATTGCTCCCTTCTTCTATTTGCCCTCCCTTCCATCATTCTCCCCACATTGCTTCTCCCCTTCTCCCCTACTTTCCTGTATTGTAAGGTAGGCTTTCATACCAAATTGAGTGTGCATGTTATTCCTTCCTTGAACCAAATGTGATGAGAGTAAGCTTCATTTTTTCCCTCTCACCTCTCCCCTTTTCCCCTGCATTGAAAAGGCTTTTTCTTGCCTCTTTTATGAGAGCTAATTTGTCAAATTCAATTTCTCCCTTTTTCCTCCCAATATGTTCCTCTCTCACCCCTTAATTTTATTTTTTTAGATATGATCCCTTCCTATTCCACTCACCCTGTGCTCTCTCTCTGTCTCTCTCTCTCTGTGTTTGCATGTATATGTGTGTGTGTGTGTGTGTGTGTGTGTGTCTGTATAATGCCACCAACTACCCAGATACTGAGAAAAGTTTCAAGAGTTACAAATATTATCTTTCCATGTAGGAATGTAAAAAGTTCAACTTTAGCAAATCCTTTATGATTTCTCTTCCATGTTTACCTTTTCATACTTTTCTTGATTCTTGTGTTTGAAAGTCAAATTTTCTTTTCAGGTCTGGTCATTTCATCAAGAATGCTTCAAAGTCCTCAATTTCATTGAAAGACATCATTTTTTCCCCCGAAGTATTATACTCAGTTTTGCTGGGTAGGTGATTCTTGGTTTTAATCCCAGTGCCTTTGACTTCTGGAATATCATATTTCACACCCTTTGATCCCTTAATGTAGAAGATACTAGATCTTGTGTTATCCTGATTGTACTTCCACAACACTCAAATTGTTTCTTTCTAGCTACTTGCAATATTTTCTTCTTCACCTGATAACTTGAGAATTTGCCTACAATGTTCCTAGGAGTTTCTCTTTTTGGATCTCTTTCAGGAGGTGATTCTTTAAATATTTATTTTTCCCTCTGGTTCTAGAATATCAGTGCAGTTTTCCTTGATAATTTCATGAAAGATGATGTCTTGGCTCTTTTTTTGATCATGGCTTTCAGGTAGTCCCATAATTTTTGAATTGTCTCTCCTGGATTTATTTTCCAGGTCAGTTGTTTTTCCAATGAGATATTTCACATTCTCTTCCATTTTTTCATTCTTTTGGTTTTATTTTGTGACTTCTTGGTTTCTCATAAAGTCATTAGCTTCCATCTGTTCCATTCTAATTTTGAGAGAACTATTTTCTTCAGTGAGGTTTTGAACCTCCTTTTCCATTTGGCTAATTCTGCTTTTTAAAGCATTCTTTTCCTCATTGACTTTTTGAACCTCTTTTGCCAATTGAGTTAGCCTATTTTTAAAGGTGCTATTTTCTTCAGCGTTTTTTGGGTCTCTTTTAGCAAGCTGTTGACTCACTTTTCATGCTTTTCTTGAATCTCCCTCATTTCTCTTCCCAATTTTTCTTCCACTTCTCTTACTTGATTTTCAAAATCCTTTTTGAGTTGTTCCATGGCCTGAACCCATTGAATATTTATTTTAGATGTTTAGGATACAGAAGCCTTTATTTTTTTGTCTTTCCCTGGTGGTAAGCATTGTTCTTCCTCATCCAAAAGGATGGAAGAAGATACCTGTTCCCCCGTAAAGTAACCTTCTATAGTCTTGTTTTTTTCCCCTTTTTTGAGCATTTCCTCAACCAGTTATTTGACTTTGGGGTTCTTTGTCAAGAATAGGGTATACTCTGGGGATCTGTAAGATCTCAGTTCCTCCAAGGTGTTACAATCAATCCTGCACACTGATCTGGGAGCAACCAAAAGCTTTTTTGCCCAGAATCTGTGAGTAGTAGAATTTCCTCTACACAACCACCTCATCTCCAGTTGTGCCATGCCAACACTTGGAACTGAAATTCATATCAGCTGTTCAATTCCCCCAAGGGCTTTACATTGAGGCCTCCAACAACGGATGTGGGTTGCTGCCTGCAGACTGAGGGTAGGCACCAATGACTGGTATGACCTCTGCTGCCATGCCTGGGGCCAGGGCTATGAGGGGACCCTCCTCCCTTCTTGGCCAGTTGAAAAAGCCCTCTCTCCTACCTTTGGCACCTGTGGGTTGAGGTATCTGTGAACTTCTGCTGCTACCACTGGGGAGTCTGCTCCTGAGGGCTGCTCAGGTCCTCCTCCCTGTGTTGCGTGGTCAAGGCTGGGCTGGGCTCCCCTGACAGACTTCCTGTAAGCCTTCCAGGTCACCCTGGGCTGGAAGTCTCTTACACTCCATCATTTTCTGGCTTCTGCTACTTTATAATTTGTGGAAGTCATTCTTTACAAGTATTTTATGGGCTGTGGGGAAAGAGCTTGAGAATGTGCATCTTTCTACTCTGCCATCTTGACTCCTCTTCCCTCCTCTTCTTTTTCTACTTCTTCCTCTACTTTTTCCTTCTCTTTCCCTTTATTCTTCTTTCTTTCATCTTCCTCCTCTTCTCTTACTCCTTCTCCTCCTTTTTCTCTTTCTCCATCTTCTTCTTCTTTTCTTCCTCCTCCTCCTTGCTCTTCTCCTACTCCTACTCCTTCTGCTTCTTCTTCTCCTTCTCTTTCTTCTCCTTCTCTTTCTTCTTCTTTTTTCTTCTTCTCCTTCTCCTCCTCCTCCTCCTCCTCCTCCTCCTCCTCCTCCTCCTTCTTCTTCTTCTTCTTCTCCTCCTCCTCCTCCTCCTCCTTCTTCTTCATCTTCCCCTTCTCATTCTCCTGTTTTTCTCTTCCTGTCTTATCTTTCAGTTTGTCCACTTTCCCTCCCCCACTCTCTGATAGGAGTTGATAACTTCATATGGTCTCAAGTCTATATTTACCAGCTTCACATAGAATAAATATTAGAAAAAGTATTAATTGTAATCCAATGCCATCCTTTTTACAAGAATTTTCTTTGCCTTATATGATCTATATTATTTTTAAGGATTCTCTTTTCATTGTATAAGAATACATTTATTAGATTTGTATGCTCTTTACTGAGTTAATATTTCCCCTATTAATCCAGCTGCTTCACAATTCAATTTATATATTTGGTACAGAGTTGACATTTCCTGTTCACTATGGTTTGAGAGTTTTCAGTAAATTTGTCTATTCCTTGATCAAAATTGCATATTAATTTTTGGGGGAGGGATAGTTTCAGTGTTGTAAGTAATCTATGACCAAAGTCTAGAGATTTTGAAAGTAGTATTGGCTCCCAACAGGTTTGATATGTGACATACTCAATAGGTGATGAAAACATGGAACTCTTCCTCTTCTAGCATGGCTGATTACCATTGGCTACCATGATTAAGCCCATACTCAAAGGTTTTCTGACTTGGTTGGGTATTCCAGAGCTTGTACTTCTTTGATCTGGACTCTGTGGCATAGATTTGACCATAGTTTCATTGATAGGGAATAGAGCATCTATGGAAGATGTTGGAATATAACACTAAACTGGATTAGTTCTATAGATCTATGGTAAAAATTACAAGTATTCAAATATTTGTAGTTAATACATAACTATGACAAGATAAAGGGGATTCTGAATTTTAGAAATGAAAGAATTGATGATGTGAAAGCAGCGAGGTGGTATATTGGACAGAGTATTGGGCTTGGAGTCAGGAAGACCTGAGTTCAAATGCTGTCTCTGATACTGTGTGGTCCTGGAAGAGTCACTTAATCTCTACCTCACTTTAGTCATCTGTATAATGGGGATAATAATAATGTCTAATGCCCAAAATTGTTTTGAAGTGCCATTGAAATCACATGTATAAAGTAAATTACAGAGCTTAAAGTAACAAAAGAATAAATAAAATATCAAATGAATTCCAGTTCTCATCACAGTCACCACCATCACTATCACCATCATCATTACCACCACCACCACCATTATCATCACCATCACCATCATTATCACCATCAATCACCATCACCAATACCGTTATCATTATCACCATATCCACAAATAAGAACAGTTAAAAGTTCGACTCTCCTGGCATTTGATCTGTTTCACTATATAGGTGTTTAATAAAGGCTTATTGACTGGCTCATCCGGGAAAGATGGAAGAAATATGGAAGACAATACTAAACACCTCATACAATGAATTTTTCAAATTCTTGCCTATGTAGAGTTCAATCAGTCTTTCTCTAAAAAAAGAAAAAAAAGAATTGGAATAACAGTGTCTGGAAGCAAACAAAACATAAATCAACACTTTGGCAACAAACCAGCACAGCAGGGAACAAAGTAGAGAAAGATTTTCTCTGTTGATAGAATAATCTTCGAACCTGAGATGGTTTTCCATTGCTCCACAGACAGAATGGGGTTGAGCATTATTCCTAAACACTGTGCAGTAGCCCTTGAGGTGAGAGGTTCATTATAAATCAGAATGGTGCAAAGGAGAAGAAAATAGCCCCCTCTAGACAGATGTGCCAATTAGCAAGAAATCCATTTTCAAATTATTATGTTTTCAAATAAATTCTGACATGCAATTTCAGAATAGTGGATAATAATATTCAAGCAGCCCAAGCAGAAACAGGAAGTAAATCTTGGCAGGGCTGAATGTCCTCAGCCTAATATTGATATTTCATTGAATTTCTGAGGAAGGAGTGAACAGAGGGGTTTTCTAAAAGGGTCTTTAACTTCAGGGGCATGTGTTCCCCCTTACCCCTCAAGCAAGTTGAAATAGGCTAAGTGAAAAGAAAATGCCATAATTACCTAAGCAGATAGCTTAACCAAAGAGTTTAAATAGATCTACAAGGACCCTAATGTACCCAGTATTAAATGCAGCTGAAAAGTCTTAGGAGCTTAATTTTATCTCTAGTATATGGTAGACATCATTATTGATTTCCAACAATCTTTATTATTTACATAATGTGGGTTTATAATCTAGCTTTTTTCCAAAATTCGTGCATCTTGTATGATAGGTACCAGTGTAGGACTATGACCACGACAAAGAATATCTCTGACCTCCTTGCATGAGCTAGATTCCAACACAGCAATGAAATTAGACATTTTGTTCTTTCTCAAATGCTGATAGTACAGTATTCCAATCCTTTGTGATGTCATTAATGTGTGTTTTTTTGTTGTTCAGTTGTTTTACTCATGTCTGACTCTTTTTGGCTCCATTTAGGGTTTTCTTGACAAAGATGCTGGAATGGTTTGCCATTTCCTTCTCCAGCTCATTTTACAGACGAGAAAACTGAAGTAAATGGGGTTAAGTGACTTGCCCAGGGTCACACAACTAATAAGTGTCTGAGGCAGGATTTGGGCTTAGGAAGATGAGTCTTTCTATCTTCTGTACCTGCACTTTGTCCACTGAACCACCTAGGTGCCTTAATGTGGGTATAACCTCCAAAAGGGCAGATTACAACCCATCCATATAGAGACATAATTAAGATAGGGTGATTAGGGATTGGTCTCATGGTGATAAAATGAGGGGAAGCTAGAGCTGTTTATTAGCATGGAAACAACAGGGCTTAGCACCTAGTCAGTCACAATGACTAGTAAAGATAAAATGCTAACAGATCGTACTTTGTAGTGAGAACCTTTCCCATCCTGACCATTGACCCATCTCTGCTCAGTCTTCTTGACTCTAGTGGCTTCTCTCTGGTAATGATTTCTTATTTGTTTTAAGTAGTTCTTGTTTGTGTACACACACACATGTACACACACATAAACATAGGTATAATGCATGGTGTACATGTGTGTACACATATGTATATTGTATACACACAAACACACATATTTATAGGTATAATATATGTACACACATATGTGCACACATATACATATATAATGTATAATTTGTGTGTTCATAAACACACATTTATGTATATATTCGTATATAATGCATAGTGTATATGTACATATTTATATTGCATGTATACACATACGTATATATGTATAATACATAGTGTATATATGCATGCATATATATTGTGCTCACACATATGTATATACATATGTATAATGTATAGTGTATTTATATACACATATGTACATATTGTGTGCACACATGTGCATAGATACACATGCATAGTATGTATATGCACTTACATTGTGCTCACACATGCATAATGTACAATATATACATGTGCATATGTGTATATTATGCACACATGCACGTATATGTAAAAACATGCATAATCTATAGTGTGTGTATATATACACACATATGTATATTATGTATACATACACACAAACGCACACACATACTTGCTATACTATTAGAGTATAAGCTCTCTGAGGACAAGGACTTTTGCCTTTCTTGGTGACTGGCATATGTAATGAATGGGTACTTAATAAATTTTTCTTTCCTGGCTGATTGACCTGCCAAATGCCCGCAGATAGCAGAATTTCTTCTAGCTGACTGCCAGATCCCTTCCAACTCCCAACTGTCATGATTTTATGAACAGCCTCTTGCCTCTCATGCTCAGTCACGAAGAAATCCTGTGGTATCCTTGTCTTTATCTTCTCATAAATCCAGCACAGGGGGATGAAGAGGAAGGTGACTTAAATTTTTCTGTGACAGAATTATAAAGAAGCAGCTTTGCAAGTTGAATGTTGAATTTAAATGTTAAAAGAAATTTGTTTAAAAAGAAAAGCAAGCTTGACTTAATATTCACTGTTTCATGTTTAATACTCTTTTCTTGCCCTAACTAGGTTACATGGAAATGTTTGTTCTGCCTGGTGTTAAGCTCAGAATAAAAAAAAAAAAGTTCGTAAAAAGCCCCAAAGTCAATAGATGGCTTTAAAAACTAGGGGAAAGGGAAGCATTTATGTAGTTCTATTATGTACCTGACTAATGCTTTATGTACTAATTGTACTAACGTTTTATGAATATTGTTTAATTTAATCCTCACACCAACCTTTCAAGGTAGGTGCTGCTATTATCCCCATTTTACAGTTGAGAAAACCGAGGCAGACAGAAGTTACATGACTTGCCCAGGGTCATGTAGATAATAAGTGTCCGAGGCTGGATTTGAACTCAAGTCTTCCTGATTTCAGGCCTGGCATTCCAGCTACTGTGCTACCACCCACCCCACCTTGATGAATCTGCAATCAAAACTTTTAATTGTTGTTCTAGTTTAGAAGTATAACTTGGGGCAGGCCAAATAATAAAGCAAGTGACGATTTTCATTACAATGTAAGTAAACAGAACCCCCAGCTCTGCCTTCAGTGCTTACTGGGTGGCCCTGGGCTGGTTATTTATCCTCTTTTTAGTCTCCGTTTCCTCATCTGTAAAATGGATAGGATAATAATACCGTCCTGGTAGAACACTTATGAAGATCAAATTAGAAAATACATATAAAGCTCTTTTCAAACCTTAGAGTGTTACCTAAATGTGAGTTTTTGTCGTTCAAGCATTCCTTGGTCATTTCCAACTCTTTGTGACCCCATTTGGAGTTTTCCTGGCAGAGATCCTGGAGAGGTTTGCCATTTCTTTCTCTGCCTCATTTCACAGATGAGGAAACTGAGGCAAGCAGGGTGAAGTGACTTGTCCACAGTCACATGGCTAATAAGTGTCTGGCCAGATTTGAACTCAGGAAGATGAATCTTCCTTATTCCAGGCCCAGCTCTCTATCCACTGTGCCACCTAGCGGCCCAAATTATTGGTACCCTTATTATAACATATTACAGAATTGTGGTAAGGATCAAATGAGATAGCAAGCATAAAATGGTTTGTAAACCCTCAAGCTCTGTATAAATGTTAGCTATTACCATCATCATTATTATCCGTAAATGAGGAAACTGGTTCAGTGAGTGGGAGGTTTTTATTTGCTCATGGCCCCACAGTTAGAAAGTATTGGAGTAACAATATGAGCCCTGAGTTCCGATTCCCAGTTCAGAGCATTTAAGGAGGAGCAGTCAAGACCCTCATGTATTCGGGAACGACAGTAAAGGTATCATCAGTGCTGGACTTGAGCTTGGTGTTTTGGGCAGATGGGAGAGACTAAGGGAAAACGGCTCATAGTCGACCTTCATGACATGATTCAAGAAAGGATTAAAAGCTCATAATTTTTCTTATCTTTGGAGAAGAAATACAAGAATTGGTGGTGGGAGATGTTTTTCCAGATGTGGGCCCAGCGTCATAAATCAGAACTATATAATAGCTTTTTCCTAAACCTATTTCCTGCTCTTTAAATTACATTCAAGTCAGTCTCTTCTTTTGCTGCCTCTGGAGCCTGGTGTTTCTTACTCAGAATTAGCATTTAGGGGCCATAACCACAGACAGAAATCTTAGAGTATTGTGCCGTCATACTGTTGGAGAAAATCAATATCTCAATTCCTATCTTTCTGGCTTCTCTGGCTGCCACTTGTAGCTAGACTCATCTAAGATGGAGATTTAGTGTTCAAAGTCTAGGAGGTGTACGGGCTCAATCCTAACCCTAACTTTGACCCTAACCCATTCCAGTCCCTTTCTCAGAAGCCATAGGGAGATGATCCAATCACAGAGACAGCTGTGGGCCCTGGGGGGAGTCAAGATAATGGAGAAAGACCAGGACAGAAAAAAAAGATAAAGACTTTCCAAGAGGATGAAAGAGAAATTCATATTATACTATTTTATTAATACCTAATTTTTACTTGTGATTCACCTTTTTTTCCTTCATTTTCTGTAAATGCCCAAATTCCTGCTAAGGTCAGTCAGTCTTTGAAAGGCAGAACTGATTGACTTTTGCTCCTAGGCCTCAAGGCACATGCTTCTTAACTAGGTTGGGCAGGGCTGCACCCAACTAGGAGACTTAATTTCTGTTTAGGGTGTAAATAGAATCCAGTCAAGTTGAGCCATTATCCTGAAGGAAGGAACCCCTGTCCTTGGTCCCCTTTGTAGAATTTAGGGTGACCCAGCTTATGAAGGAGAAAATTAGCCAGAGAGTTTGCGATGGAGATGGCTTCCCCTTGCCCAGATACCTTAAGGTGGCAGAGTCTCGTTATTAAGCCACATTCTCAGCAGGAGGAGCTAAAAACTTTCAGCCCACCTCCTCATTAAATGTCCACCATTAGAACTGACATTCATTTGTCAGGGGAATTCCCTTACTGAAGGTATTTAGAGAGTTTCGGCATCTCTCTTGGCATCATTGGTTGCCAAGAGAAACTAATGACCATCAATTTATTGATTGCCAGGTAGCCTAATTAATAAATTGATTATGAATTGCCCAGAAACTCTGTCTCCCAAAATTTGCATACAGCTCATGTGGTAGAACAAGCTGGGATGGGGGGAGAATAACCTCCTCCCCAACCACCTTCACTACCTTGACCATGGCAGACCTCACTGCAGGCAAACAAGACTACTTCAGTACAATGTAAACTCTTTGATGGCAGAGACTGGGTTTTATTTTTCCCTCCTGAGGGCCTAGGACAGTTTTGTTTTCGTAGAATAAATATTTAATAAATGCTAATTGAATAGTAGGTCTAGAAACAGGGGTATGCTAGTAAATGTTTAACGACAAGCTCTCCAGGGGAAAAAAGTGTTCCCATGACACATTTTTAAAATTTAATTTGCATTATTTATATTTTTTCCACCACTTCTTCAGGTTACTACCTACCTCGCAGTGTTGTTGTGGGGGTTTGAATGGGAAAAGAGCATTAGATCAAGAGTCAGCATTTTCCAAGGAAAGATTCCCCAGACAATTACAAGAATGACTTCAAATGACAAACAAATCCTTCCAAAACAGGAGAGAAGCTGTGTAGAGAGAATGGCAGACTTTGTTGGGATAATGTTCTTTGCTTCATGAAATTATTTTGTCTGACTTTGGAATAGATGTCATATTTATGTATCTATGAACTCCTAAATACATCTATAAGCTACTTCAAGGCAGAAAAATTATTTTTGTATTGCCAGCAGCTGATAGACATTTAATAAATGGCTACT
This sequence comes from Bettongia penicillata ogilbyi, assembly GCA_023548195.1. Taxonomy (NCBI): domain Eukaryota; kingdom Metazoa; phylum Chordata; class Mammalia; order Diprotodontia; family Potoroidae; genus Bettongia; species Bettongia penicillata. The sequence continues at coordinate 4,667,758 of JAJHZJ010000433.1, read as the reverse complement.
GAATTGAACTGAGGGTTGAATCAACCTGACACTCAGAACGGATGAAGGCTTCCTGGTCAATCAAGGTGGAGAGTCAATGGTGGAGTGTTACCTCCAATAGGAGATATGCACTTGGGGTATTGAGGTTTTGTCTTTGTAGCCCCAGAACATCTTATAGGACTCTTCACATAGTAGGCACTTAACGAGATGTGAAGTAATGATTGTAAAGTACTATACAAATGTGAATTATTGTTCTAATTTTTGTTTTTAGAGGAATTCTTCCTCTGGTTATGTGATTGACCTTGACTTCCCAGATGATGGTGAGATTTCTTTCATTTGCATTCAATGAATATTTACTAGATCTACTGTGTGCCTAGCCCTGTGCTAATCTCTGCAAAGAGCATTAAAGTATGAGCTATGGCTGGTGTCAATATGCATTAAACAATTAAAGACAAGAGGAATGTAGGACAGTAGAGGGCATTATGCAATAAAATGTGAAATGATGCATAATGGAGGGCTGTAATCATAGGATTCTACAAGTTAGAGCTGGAAGGCATCTTAGCGATCATCTCGTCCAAACTTCTCATTAAACATATTGATGGTTTTCATTTTGCTTCCCCTTTCTCTGCCAAGCATCCGTTCTCCTTCTCCTAGTCAGGAAACTCAAAAACAAAATAATAAAGAGGGGAAAAAGGAATTTTAACAAAACAAACCAACATATCAACTAAACATGAGAGTATAAGCAGCATGATATCCCCATAGTCCTCTACAAAGAAGAAGGGGAGAAGCATGATCTCAATTCTTCTTCAGGGCTAGGCTTAATTATTATAATTCTGAAACACTGAGTTTTCCAACACTCCCATTTCGCAGATAAAAAAACTGAGACCTAAAGAGGGGAAGTTGTTTTCCTAAGGTCATTCAGGTAATAAGGTACAGTATAGATCTGTGCTAGAATAGATTGAGTCAGTTCTATGAGTGGCTGAGAAGGAGAAGGTCAGTGTTGTGAAAAAAATCAGGGTAGGCGGCCTTTCTGGAGGAGAAGTCACAAATTCCTTCTGTCCTCTAGTTTAAAATGCTCTCTCTCTCTCTCTCTCTCTCTCTCTCTCTCTCTCTCTCTCTCTCTCTCTCTCTCTCTCTCTCTCTCTCTCTCTCCTGTCTGTGTTTCTCTGTGTCTATGTCTCTCTTTGTCTCTTTCTTTCTCCATATCAAATTACTTGATGGAAAGAACAGAAGGAGACCGGCAAGATCTACTGGCTACATGTGGCATGGTTGATTGAATGTTTGTTAGAACAAAATGGCGGGTCCACTACAGTTTGGGATTTTAAAGAACTAACTTGAAATGATGGTCAATATGCCTTAGTCAAAAGTCTGACTCAGTATTCCAGCTGAATGGCACGAGGAAATTGTCACAGAATTATTTCACCACAGCCAGACTCCAAGAAGGAAAAGGAAAACCACTCAGAAATTTTGGTAACATCAGAAAAAGCTTCAATCAAGAATAAAGGGGGTTATTTTAGAAACCTACCCTGTGCAAGGTGCTCTTTGAGGGGTATACTTACTATTTGGTGATTCCATTTGGCTTTGAGAGAGTTTTAGATGAGAATATTCTTCTCTCTCCATCACCTATATTCCAATTCAAGAACTTCCCTCAATGGGAAAGGGAAACCAGTCATTTGTTGAGTGTCCTTAGAGAACAGGAACCATGGAATAGTTTCCATTGGAGTCTCCAATCTTGCCCCATCCTGACTGAAGCCTTTCATGCCATCCAACATTTTCCCTCCCTTCCATGATTTGCTGCCCCCACCTTCAGCCTTGTAATATCTGTGCCTTCCATTATCAGGACTCAGCAGTCTTATATGGGAAAACTAACACAAAGTGGAGAATGCTTTCCTTTATCAGCTTCCGTAAACAGAACTAGTATTCCAGGCACTGGGGAGAACTTTAGACAGGGGAACAGGGCTGACTTACTAGGCTGATGGGCTGAAGATTGGATTTTTGAAAGGGGAAACATGGAGATTAGTAGATCACTGTAATGGAGAGCTGCAAGTGATGCTGTCAACTAGAGAGTCACATTTATTCCACAACTTGGTTATTAATAGTACTGTGAGGGTATATAATTAGAAACCTGTTTAGAATGTTAAATAAAAGAAAAAATGAAGACAGGCTAATTTATAGAAGCACTTGTTCCACACACTCCAGGCAAATGTACAGAATGCATGTCCAATGTTTTAATGAGAGACAGCATGGTGTCTTTGAGAACGTTGGAGTTGGGAACAGCAGGAGTTGGGTTCAAACTTCCCCCACCTCATGCTGCTGCTCATTTCCTATATGATCTTGGGCTAGGCATAGATTCAAAGGCTTAGAGCTGTCAAACAAAGCTTTGGAATGGGAGTCAGGAAGAGCTGAATTCCAATTCTATCTCAGTTTCTTACTAGTTGTGTGACTATGGGTAGGTCATTGGATATCTTTTAGCTAAACTCTCTTAAATGAAGGAGTTAGATTCAATGACCTCTAAACTCTAGTGATCCTTTACCCTTTGACAGAAGAGGACACTGAAATGCAGAGGGGAAGGAATTTTTCCAAGGTTACAATGATATGAAGGTTAGACTTAGACCATGGGTCCTCTGATTCCAAAGCCAAAGGCTCTGGAGGACCTTCTCTCCGTGCCTCAGTTTCCTCATCTGCAACATGAAGCTGCTAGTCAAAATGACCTCTGGTGTCCTTCCTAACCCTAAACCAATGACTGTCTTTCTGTTTGACCTTAGACAAGTCACTTCCCTCTGGGCCTCAGTTTGCTCATCTATCAAATAAAATTCCATGATTACAGGATAAAGAAAGGGTTTTAATTGACAAAGGGATCTTTTGCAAATGTATGTTCTTTTGAAATTTATCGTCTTTGAGATTTGTCATTGTGAGATTAAGTGATTTGCCCAGCATCATTTGAGACTATACATGAACCCAAGTCTTCTCTCCTTCCAGAGGTTGCTAGGTGGTGCTATAGCGCACAGAGCGCTGGGTCAGAAATAAGGAAGATGCGAGTTTGAACCTAGCTTTAGACATGTATTAGCTCTGTGATCATGGACAAGTTTAACCTGTTTGCCCCAGTTTCCTCAACTGTAAAATGAAGATAATAACAGCACCTACCCTAGGGTTGTTGTGAGGGTCAGATGTGAGAATATCTGTGTAATGCTTAGCACAGTATCTGGAGCACATAGTAGGTGGCATAAAAATATTTATTCCTTTCCCTCCTCTGCCTCCCACAAACAGAAGAGAAAAATTAAGGCCCTAAATCAGTTTCTTCCTCCTATGCTCCCCTTTGGTCCTCTTGTCTGACTTGTAGACATAAATCAGATGATTTATTTTGTGCTTCTACATGGTTTTACATATGCAAATTTTTAGGCCACCAAGGTACAGTGGCTAACAGTTGGAATGAAGACATTTTGTCTGGAATAGGACCATAGATTGAAGAGCTGAAGGAACATTAGAGGTCACTGAATTGAAGCCTTTCATTTTTCAGAAGAAAGAATGGAGCCCCAGATGGTGGTATTATGCCCACAGTCTAAGGATATGCTAGTAAGCATTTAATAAAGGGCTCTCCAAAAACAAAAACAAAAACAAAAACATATCTAAGACATATGTTTAAGGTTATTCTATATTCGAGAACTAGGCCTGGAGTGAGGAAGACCCAAGTTCAAATCTGTTCTAAGACCCCTATTAGCCATGTGACCCTGGACAAGTCATTTGACCCTGTTTGTCTCAAGTTATCTGTAAATGAGCTGGAGAAGGAAATAGCAAACTACTCCAGTGTCTCTGCTAAGAAAACCCCAAAGGGGAGAGGAGGTACAAAGAGTCCAATACAACTGAAAACAACTCAACAATTTCTCCATCACTTTATTAATTCTAAACCAGTGGTTTCAAAGTCATATAGAAATGGGGGCCATTCAATCATACATAAAGATCCTTGCGGGCCACATATTGACTTAGAAAACCACATGCTAGCATCATCTATGTGCTATTGTATTCTAGTTGTTTTTTTCTGAAATCTTTCCCTATTACATTTTTTTTTCTGGTTCAAGTTGCATGCCTGAGTGTTGGGGCAATGCTGCTATAGTCAAGTATTTACCATCTCTGATGCAGACAATCAACAAAATAATAAATCAAGAGCTGATTTGTAGCATTTGCATGTTTTCAAAGTGTAAATTTTCCCACTGAAAATTAATGAATCAGCTCTGAGCTGGTTTGAGGTGGCTTCAGTACACCCCTGCCAAGGTCACATGAGTAGTATCAAAGTGGAATTAGAACACAGCTCCTCTTATTATAAATAAGATTCTTCAGTATGTGGGTACAAGGAACAGATTTTTTTTAATTTTTAGAGCCCAAAGAAGGGTTAAATGGCTCAAGTGTATGCCAAGACTAGAATGGAGGTCTTGTGGCCTGGTTGGATATTGCAAGAGAAATGTGTTACCTTTTAAGGTCATGGACAGGCTGCTCACATTCAGCCAAGCCTAGATCCAGTTTTCTGAATGGTTTTGAAGACCCTCAAGATAGTTTCTGGATCCAACGGATAAACTTGCATGAATCTTCTTTGGGGATTTTTATTATTTCTTCCTATAGAGATTATGGACATCTCCTATTGAAAACATGGACTAGATCTCAGTAAGTCTCAATGACTGAGTCTTATTTTATGTCTGTTCCTGAACTTCTACTCTGCCTTGGATTTCACCACTAGGTCTCCAGGGTGAACTGTGAAATCCATCTCATATGCTTAGAAGGATACTAGCTTGAGAGGTCACTGATTGGGGCTCACCTATGAAGGTGGTCTTAAAATTTTAATTTCAGTTATTAGTTTAACACTAATTAACAAATACAAAATATTTCAACATTCAAAGGGGGGAAAAAGAGGATTCTGTTTATAAGTCTGTGAATTTCTATGTTTGGTTTGTTTAAAATGTATATTAAATTTGACAAGGTGATAATAATATTGTTCTATTTGTGTTCCCTTCTAGGCTTAAATGTGGCCTTCATGGAAGACTCAGGATCTTTTTCAACCCTTACCTTTCTACCATTCTTTTGATCAATCCTGAGAGTTTAGCAAGTGCATGGAGAAGGGGATCTCCCTCCAACCTCCCCAGCCATTGACAGAAATTGCGGAAGAGTACCTGCTGGTCATGTATAACCCAGAAAATGTTTTTCTCTAAGACCTTCCTTTTAGTTATAATGAAGGAGAAGATGGAGAATTCCTAGGTGGCATATTACCAGAATCCCATTATCTATTTAGGGAGAGCTAGACTCAAGGACTGCCCTTTTAGCTGCCCCAAGTTCAAGAGGTCTGAAATTAAGCCAGCAAAGATTTCTTAGGTGGTGTAATCCCAGCATCGGTCTAGAGAAGGGAAAAGTCTTGGGTACCACTCACCTTGGGTAGTGGCATGTAATCAGTTCTAAATTAAGAGTTCAGCAATCTAACCTTCTCTGCAGGGGTAGGGACATTACTGAGCAAAGGGACTCTTGGAGAAAGAAGAGAGTTTGGCAACCATGACTCCCAGTGCTGGATGGAGCAATGGTCAGGGAGTCACCCAAGTGTCAAAGGTGCTGTTACTATTTTTCAGTCAATTCAGTCATGTCTGACTCTTTGTGAACCCCTGGATCATACCTTCTATGGGGTTTCTTGGTATATTGGAGTGGCCATTTTCTTCTCCAATTTATCCAAGATCATGCAGTCAGTAAGTAAAAAGTGGAATGTGAGAAATCCTGATCTGAAGAATGCACATATGGACACCAGTCAGAGGTCAGATATGAACCCTTGTCCTCTGAGTCCATAGCTGGTGCTTCTGCGTTCTTATGATCATCTCTTTCCTCCTCCTCCTCACCATCATCATATTCTGAAGGGGTTTAAAGCCATACATATCCTGCCTTGAAATATCTTCCAGGCACATGCATGATGGATTTCAATACTACCAAATTAAAACACACACACACACACACACACACACACACACGCACGCACACATACACACACACACACGAGTATACCCTCAGCTATTTTAGGAACTACTTAGTCTAGGGCAATGAAAATGCCCTTTATCTATCTTGGAGACATTTCACAACCTTTTCCACTATATTTTGTTTTTAGTGGAAATGTTTAGATAAAAATGTTAAAGAATCTGATAAATAAATGGGTTTCTCAGCTCAGAAGTAAATATTTGAATAAGATAATAAAGATATCGATGGGTTTTAACATTCTTTAGAGAGAACCAGTGGCTGGATCTGGGGTATGCTTGTCCTTTCAAGAGATCTCTGGAGAAATTTCAATTCCCCAGTGGTGGTGCTTCAGCCTAGAATGGATCACAAAGTCAATGAGACTGTCTTAAAGTCTTAGACTAAGGAGACATTTGAACTTCATTTTTTTTTGTCAGTTTCTACTACTTCCGTGTATGTGTGTGTGTGTGCGTGTGAGCACATAAGCTTGTATTTTGCCTCTTGCTTCATATTTTACAAAGTCATTCCCATGCACTAGTTCATTGCAGCTGCTTTTCTCTCATAGGCCATTTTGGCCTTATTTTGTCTTAAATTGTTTCTTTCTTCAAGTTTCTGACATGAGTCAATATAACTGAATGTTGCTTGGGTTTCCTGTCTCCCAACTGGATTTTAACAATTTCATCCAGATGCTCTTTCCATTCCAGACTGGTCCTTCAGGGAAGGTAGAGATTCTTATGTTATTACTATACCCAATGCCCCACCCCAGCTGTCCCAACAATCTACATCCATTTTACCCCACTAACCTGCTCAGTTTATGAACTGTCATAAACTTATATTTGATCCAGACATTGGGAACATCTCTCCATCCTGTACCTCCTTCTGGGCATGGTTTTGGTGAATGGCAAAGTGTAGTGGTGGAAATACAACCAATATCTGGGAGACTAATCCTGGCTTTACCACTAAATTGTGTGATCTTGGAAAATTCAGTGAACATCTCTGGGTCTCCCTTCCCTCATTTCTAAAAATAAATAGGATTGAATGTTCAAAGGAAACTTATGGTCTTTTAATCCAACTCTCTTATTTTATAGTTGAGGAAAGTGAGTCACAGATTCAGAGATGTAACTTGGGTAGGGCCAACAGGGCTTTCCTGAAAGGAACACTTTTAGGAGGTACTGGCAATCTTATATTTAGCATCTAATTAGCAAGAATAATTAATTTTAAAAGCACTAATTTCACTCCTTCCACCCCTTCTTCCATTGCTCCTTTCCCCACATGATGTTATCCCTAGCAGCTGACTCATAGTATACCTAAATCTCTCTCTTTCTCCCACATAGTGGGATCCTGACTGTCCTTCCACAAGGCCTTGAATCTTAACGTTGAGTAGCATTATCTAAGCTCTAGTTTCTGGCCTGACATTTGTCTGAATTTATCTGCCACAGGCATCAAAATTGCTGATATAACCCTGTCAAGATTGGTCAAGCAATTTGGCCAAGTTCAGATAAGGAGTTTATTTCAGAACCAAGATTAGAAACCAGTCCTGATTACTACTAAACTAGAAAGTTATCTAATATAAATAAATATATGCACACATGATATATACATACATACATATGTGTATTTGTAGTACATTGTGTGAGTGCATATATACATACACATGTGAGTATATATATGTTATATATATATATATATATATATATACGTATGTATATATACATCTCTCTCTCTAAACAGTGATTGAATATTGGTTTACTGTTTCCTCACAAGGGCACTAATAGTTTGAGTCTGCAGAGGGCAGGTGACTTTTTTCCCCTCAGAGATCTAGGGGTAATCCTGAGGGTATAGAATCTCTGTACAGTTACTCATGAGCCCCCACCAGTGAGTTCCCCATTCATGGTTATCTAGCAGACTTAATTAACTTTTACAAAAGGTTTTTCATTAATCCAATATTATAAAAGCAGTTGGTACGAAAGATTTCCACCAAACCAGGACACACTCTGTCCCTGCACATGAAGAAACCTTTCAGGCATTAGTCTTTCTGGCTGTGAAGCCAGCTGAGATAGCTTTAATCATCACACAGCACCAATCTTTATCATCCATGAGATCACTGGGATTAAAACCTTGCACGGAATATCTGTGCATGCTTCAAGGACTGGACAGGTCCATGTTGCACTGAGTCTGATTGTGTCTTTTTCTTATTTCCCAAATTTAGCCAAATGCGTTGTTTTGGAGGTTCACATTAAAATATTATTGCAATGATTGTCGGAGAAAAGGATGTATTTCATTAAAATATAACATAGCATGATTTTCTGAGAGGAAGCTTGGCACAGGGAAGGAGATAAGCATTTATTAAGGATCAATTATGTACCATGTTAAATGCTTTACAAATATAACCTCATTTGTTCCTCGTAACAACCCTGTGAAGTAGGTACTGTTATTAACCCCATTTTATAGTTGGGAAATTGAGGCAGACAGAAGTTAAGTGACACCCAGAGTCACACAACTGGTTAGTGTCTGAGGCTGGATTTGAACTCACGTCTTTCTGATTCCAAGCCCAGATCTCTATTCATTATGCCTCTCGGTTGCATAGCTAACTGATTAGTGGATAGTGAGCTGGAATCAGGAATATCTGGGTCTAAATCTTGTCTCACTTACTAATCACATTGCCCATGTGTATCAGTTGACCTCATTTGAGTTTCTTCATGTCTAAAATGAAGACAATAATACTATGTATTTCATAAGGTTGTTATGAGTATCAGATGAGATAATACGGAGAAAATACTATATAAATGTTAGCTAAATTGGACACAGAGCCTTCAGAAACAAGTATTACTTAATGGACATATTTAATATAGAGAGAAATCTGATTTTTTTTTGCAAATTTTAGAAAATGTCCAGAAAAAAAGAAATGAAATCAACACAGTGGTATTTTGTGTTAAATGAGCCAGGCAGCCTGGTGAATAGAGGGCTGCATTTAGCATCAGAAAAAACTGGATCCAAATCCTTCCGCTGATAGCTATTGCCTTTGTGACCATGGGCAGGGTACTTAAGCTTTTAGTGCATCAGACCCTCCCACCAAAACTATAAATGGGAGATGAATGGTAACCTACATTAATAGAGGGAATTTCTATTCCTGCACTGAGAATTCCCTACACAGATCCAGAAAAATTAAAAAAAAAATATGTACAGTAAAAACAAAGAAATGATCATTTCAAAAGATTCCAGCAAAGAAAAGCTGCCTATAAAACATGACAAAGACACCAGTGGATGATGTCATTGCATAATATGCTCACAACCTTTACTATCCCTTTTAGTGAGAGAAACAAAGAGAGTCAAACCTTTATTGATATGGAGAAACTAAGTAGGTCCAGAAGAAACTAAGTAGGTCCATTTATTCAAAGGAAATGAAGAGAATACAACTTAGAAAGTATTTTTGGTAAATTGGAGGCGTCAATGTGACACCATCCTCATCACACAATTCACTTCTCATTTGACTGGCTGTGTAGTCAATAATATTGAAATAATCCTTGTGCCCCTTTTCCCCAATGGGAGATTTGCCAACAAGAGTAATTGAGTCAAGTTTTCTCTCATGAGACCATTATGAAATAGAAAGATGTTTTAAGATAATACTCAACACCAGAGACAATCTAATACCCAAATGGTGTTTGAGATACTTTCCAGTATGGCTCTAAAGTGTGTTTGGATATTTTGTGCTTAGGATTATGGGTTTAGAACTCTTTTGTACCATTGGAGTCATCTTGGTGATCTACATTAGTAGAGGGAATTCCTGTCCAAGCCCATCAATCTACAACAGAGGAAACAGAGGCTTACACAGGTGGGAAGAGGCAGAGACAGGACTTGAACCCAGGTCTTATTCCAAATCTAGCATGGAGCAGAATGCTATACTTAGAGATGAGATGAACTGGGTTGTAATCCTCTCCTTGACATATGACAGATTTGACCACAGTCAGGATATTTCATTTATCTGAATATCAATTCAATATGCATTTATTAAGTGCTTACCATATGCCAGGTGATGTGCTAAGCATTGATGATTAAAAAAGAAACAAAAGACAGTCCCTGCCCTCAAAGAGTTTACAATATAATGGGGAAGCAACATGTAAAAACATATATACAAGGCAAACTATAGACAGGAAAAATAGGAAATAATTAATAGAGAAAGGTATTGAAATCAAGAGGAAAGTTTCCTGTATTAATCAAGGGGAATGTTTCGTGTGGAAAGTTGGATTTTATTTGGGATTTTTAGCAAGTCAGGGAGGTTAGTAGTCAAAGCAGAGGAGGGAGAGTGGTGTAGGCATGGAGGACAATCAGAGAAAATGCCCAGAGCTGAGACTGAATGTCTTGGTAACCAGGAAGCCATTGTCACTGGATGAAAGAATAACTGGAGGAATAAAGTGTAAGAAGGACTTTGAATGCCACATGGGCCATTTCGTTTTGATCTTAGAGGCGATAGGGAGCCACTGGAGTTTACTGAGTAGGGAGGTGATGTTACTAGAATTGAGCTTTAGGAAAATCTCTTTAGAGGCTGAATTGATGGATTGTAATGGGGAAAGATGAGGTGACCAGAACCATCAGCAGCTATGGAACCAGCCCAGGTGTGAGGTGAGGAGGGACTGTACTAGAGTGGTGGCAATTCCTTCATCTATAAATTGGGGATAATATAAATTATTAGCCAAATCAATAAGTATTTATGAAGTTCCTACTCTATGGCAATCACTAGGAATACAAAAATAGGTGGTTCCAGGTGGTGAACAGAGAAAAGGCCTTGTAGTCTAGTCAATTGTTTGTGATTTGTATCTGAACTTCTTTGACCCCATTTGAGGTTTTCTTGACAAAGATACTGGAGCAATTTGCCATTTCCTTTTCCAGCTCATTTTACAGATGAGGAAACTGAGGCAAACAGGATGAAATGACTTGTCCAAGATCATGTAGCTGGAAAGTGTCTGAGACCAGAGTTTCAATCCTGACTGTGACATTAGGTGTGCAGTCTTGGGCAAGTCACTTACCCTTTCTTGGTCTCAGTTTCTTATCTTTAAAATGGGGATAATAACATGACCTACCTCCCAGCATTCCTGTGAGGATCAAAGGAGATAATATTTACAAGGCACTTAGCACAACGTCTGAAACATAGCAGGGACATAGAAATGCCAGCTATTCACTTTTATATATTTATTAGGTGAAGTCCATTGCAGCTCTAAAACTATAATCTTATTACCCTGTGAATTTCTGCTTCCTGTAAGGTATAATTATTACTCTTTGTTTTATCTCACTGAAGAGATCTCATTGGTTCAAGGAGCTCCTGGGGTGGGATGCCCTTGCCCATTGTGGATCAGGACCTGCTCAAAGATCTCCCTAGAGCACTGAGAGGTGGAGTAGCTTGCGCGAAGTCTCAAGAGTAGCATGCTTCAGAGGCGAGACTTGAATGGAGGTCTTTGAAACTTGGGGGCCAGCTCTCTCTCCTCTAGACCTCACGGCCTGCCTGTATGCCTGGATCTCTATCCATGAGGCCATATTGTCAAGCACTTGCGGGTTTAAAGAGCTTAACAAATGTTTGTTCATTTAGATGGGACCAATTTATATTTTCTCCCTTAAAGAAAACAAAACTAACCCCAAACCCCTGAGTATTGGCTCCTAGAAGCAAAGAAAATGGGGCAGAAGCTGAGTCTTCAACTTTGAGTCACCTGAGAAGGGGGTCCAGGCATCTAGACAAAGCCATAATAACATCATCATTGCCACCATTATCACCACTATCATTATCATCCTCATCCTCCTCCTCATCCTCACCATCACCATCACCATTATCACCATCATCATCATCACCATCATCATCACCATTATCACCATCACCATCACTATTATCACCATTACCATCACTGCCATCATCATTATTATCATTATCATAAAAAATAACCGGAGTCAATAGAGTCCTTTAAGGTTTGAAAATGTTATCCTATTTGAGCCTCATAATAACCTTGTGAGTCAAGTATTATTTTCTCCTGTGAGTCTATGAAAGACACAGGCTCCAAACAAGGACATAAGCTTCCTTTCCTACTCTCTTTGAATTGCATTTTAGAAACAGGAAAGGAAAAATTCATTTAAACTAGATTATCTGATGACAATGTGTCAGACTCAGGCAAAGAAGAGTGAAATTTTTAGAGCAGTGAGAGGGAAAAAATGCTGCAAATTCCTTTTTTTGGAACATAACCTTTGTGAAATTAAATGAGTCTAATGAGACCCCACTACACATTTCAGGAGAATCTGAAATAGCAGAATATATTGAGGATGGAGGAGAGATAGAAGAAAAAGGGGAATCAGTTCAGGGGATTTTTATACATAAGGAATCATGGTATATTGGCAAACTTTGACTCTGATGCTTACTGGCTGTGTTTTTCTGGACAAATCACTTACCCTCTCGGAAACTCAAGTAACTCTCTAAGACTTATCCTTTAAATTATAGATAGAATTGTGATCCAAGTTGTAGAAAAATGCATTGTAGAGGGAATGTTCACCAAATGAAGACCACTGATGCTTGAATCAGTTAGTTAAGAAGCATCTATTAAATGCTTCCTGTAAGCCAGATACTGTGCTAAGGACAAGGATAGAAAAAGAAAAACAAGAAGAAAAATGTCCCTACTCTCAAGGAGCTTTATTCTAATAGGGACACAAGTATATAAGTAGTCATATACACGATACATAATAAAGCAGCCATTGAAAGATAACCTTACCCTTAGAGGGAGAGACATTAACAGGGAAAGGGAAGGGAAGAGACTTGAGAAGACCTCAGGTAAAAGGTGGCATTTTTCAGCTGACTTCTGAAAGGAGTAATGATGCTAAGAGATAGAGGTGAGGAAGGAAAGCAGTCAAATCATGAGACATGACCAATGCAAAGGCAGGTAGATGAGAAATATGGGGAACGAGTGACCCAGTTACATGGTAGTACAGAAGAAATCTGGAAAGTTAGGGAGGGGCCAGGTTGTAAAGAGCCATAAAAGAGGAGTTTATATTTGATCTTGGAAGTATCTTACTCTTCATAGCCACCAGCTTATTGAGTCAGAGAATGAGATGGTTAGATTTACACTTTAGGAAAATCTCTTTGGGACCTGCATGGGAAATGACTTGGAACAGAGACGGAGGGAGCAATTAGGAGGCTATTGCAATAGTGTGACAAGATGTGATGAGGACTTGAAATAGGGTTGGGGTGGTGTGAGTGGAAGGTATACGATTTATACACGAGTTGTTGCAGAGATAGAAACAATATTTTGCAACTGATTTGACATATGAGATGAGAGAGTGATCAGTCAAGTCTAGCACATGGGTAGGTGAGTGGAAAGATGGTGGTAGACTCAGCTGTAATATGGGAGTTGGAAAGAGGGGACGTTGTTGGGTGAAAACTAATGAATTCTGCTTGAGAGATGTTGAATTTGAGATGCCTAATGGATACCATAGGCACTTGATGTTGCGAGAGAGAGTTAGGACTGGATATGGGAATCATCTGCTTAGAAATAATTAAACCTATAGATGCTAATGAGATCAAGAAGTGAGAGAGAAGACTCAGGCAGAACCTTGGAGGTTTATTCAGAGTAGACTTGAACTATATGAAGATTCAGTAAAGGAGATGGAGAAATTGGCAGAAAGATAAGAGAAGGATGAGAGAGAACAGAATTATAATAATCTTGAGAAGAGTCTATACAGATGTATCTAGGTAACAGTGTCAAATGCTACAGAGAAGTCAAGAAAATTGAGGACTGGGAAAAGTACATTCCATTTGGCAACGAAGTGATCGCTGGAACTTAGAGAGGGAAGTTTTAGTTAGAAGCCAGAATACAGAGGGTTTACAAGAGGGTGAGAGACGTGAAAGTACCACAGGAAGACAGCCTTTTCAAGTTGGTTGATAAAGAGAAATTTAGAATGGTCATGGTAGGCTCTGGTCAGGAGGGAGAGAGAATTAAGGATGGCAAGACTTATGTGTTATCTATAAACAACAGAAAGGAGCTAATAGGGAGAGATGGAAGGTTATGGAAAGATGATGCCTGATGATGGGGACAATCTGATGGAACAGAGAAGAGGGATAGGGAGGCAGGACTATGGTAACCATCAGGCAATGAGTTCAGGCAGAGTGGTGATGTATGGGAAGGGTGCCATTGGTGAAAGCAGTAATTTAGAAGGTTTAAGGTCCCTCAAGTCCTCCAAGGTACCTTCAGAGGCTGTTCTCCTAGCAGGGGCTGGTATGGCAGCACCTGGTATTATTACTGTGTCCCTGAGAACTCCAAGACTCTAGCAAATGTATGATCCCAAAGAGGGAAGATAATACTGCAGGAAAATAAGGTTTAATTGACTTCCGGTTAAATGAAGATTCAGTTTTCACTTTTGCCCTTTCTCCCCAAGTTTAAGGAATCAGATTAAGGGTGAAAATGGTGATCACTCACTCCTTTGAGCAAATTTGGGGAATTTCACATTTTAGTATTTTCTTACGTTATTTCAGCTCTATCAAATGCTCTCTCTTCTCTCTGAATCTTGTTGGAATTCCATGGTTATATACACCCCAGACAAAAAAAAAAGTAAAAGGAGAAAGGAGTAGTGGGACAATATAAAAGGGAGAACATTCAATGAGGAGTAGGAAACCTGAAGTCTAAATCCCAGCTCTGCCACTGAATGGCTGTGTGACTTAGGGTAAATTACTTGTGTTTTTGAACTGCACAATGAGAGGTATGGACTACATCACAGATGCTCATTCCAGCTCCAACAAATCTCAGGTTCTAAATTATTACTGTTTGGTCATTTCAGTTGTGTCCAACTCTTCATGAGCCCATTTGGGGTTTTCTTGGCAGAGATTTGCTATTCCTTCTCCAGCTCATTTTACAGATGATGAAATTGAGGCCAATAGGTTAAAGCGACTTGCCCAGGATCATACAACTAGTAAGTGTCTGAGGATGGATTTGAATTCAGGTCTTCTGGCCCCGCACTCTATTCACTGCACCACCTAGCTGCCCCCAATTCTAATTTATCCTAAATTATTTTTAAAATTAAATCAATACAGTGTGATGTACAAAAAATTTGAGGATGTAATTTCTGGGTAATTAATCATTTTACTCCTTATGGCTAGTGAATAATTAATAAAAGGATGGTCACTTGAAAGAAAGATCCCTCCTGAAAGCCTCTTGACACTTATATACCCTTGGAAGAGTGGGTCTTCCTAATGGACAGCAATCAACTCTGATTTATTGAGTTATTGAGAGAATGAATATTGTAATGAGAGGTGAGCCTATTCTAATGAGGGTCTAGGAGACTTGACTTTGATTATGTCATTCTGACTCCCAGACTACCCCCCAGCAATCTAGACAAAGGATCTACCCACAGCCTCCCCAAACCTGAGGAGAACACAATGGGCTGAAATTCACCTACATTAGATTCTCTTCAGTAAGGTTTTTTCTAATTGGCTGGGGTAACAATTCCACCTAGATAAGATTGTCTAGTGGGGTAAATTTCAAAGCAAGTTCAGTAATGTCTTTTGAAAACTGGCTGAATTAGCCTACAGGGATTTATTTTTGTTTGAAAAAATAGAAAAAAAATCTCAATTAGTAATTGGTTATTAATATAAGAAAGAAATAATCATTTCTCTCATTAGCCTATCTAGTCAGCTGAGGGCTGAAAACCCCTCTTTTCCTTTAAACATAAAGAACTTATATGAATTATGCTGAAAAATTCCTCCAACTCATCCCCATGTATTAGCACTCATACTTTGGAGTTTATATGGTTGCATTATGGTCCTATTCATTTTTCCAGGGACACTTTAGTTGGATGATTTGATACAAAATAATTTCTCTTTTTCTGAAGGTATCAAATTCTCCCCTTAGTTTGTATTAAGCCATAGGTGTCCTCTGTTTTAAAATGAGTTTATGTTTTCATTCCATTTCTTTGATTCAGGTTTAAAGTGATTTGATTCTGGCTACTTTATCTTTCTGCCCCTAAAAAAGTCAGACAAAAGCTATCCCCATGATCTTTCTGGCAATCTTTCATGCCATCTGTAATATATAAATACATTCAATGTTTTCCACCTTAGTAGACTCCAGCAGTCCTATAATGTTGGGGTTTTCGAGGAGGAAAATGGTCATTCTTCAGTATTTCATTTCTTCCCATCTCTCTTGAGCCTTGGACTTAACTGACCACTAATCTATTCCAGAGATATGCTCCTTCTCCTTTTTATGGCACAGTGGGTCATACTTATACCCACTCACTGCACTCAGTCCAACTAACTTGGCCCATTAGGGCAGTTCCTTGCTTTTTTGGTAAATATCTCTGGTTATAATTATTTAATAATGATATCAAAGAGTAATCAGTAACAGAATTCCTCTGCTCCTGAGAAGTTTTTCTAAAAACCTGAGTGGGAAATGTAGCCAGCTGTGGCTACCCAACCTGCTAGGGGCCAGTGTGGGTTGAGAAAGTGAGTTAAGAGACTACCTGTGTGTGTGTGTGTGTGTGTGTGTGTGTGTGTGTGTGTTCATTCTTAGTTGCCAAAGAAGACCATGACATCAGAGAAATGATGACATGACTTGCACTTGACTTTGTTTTGAGTGAGGGAGGGCTGTGCAGGTCACCAGCCTCACTTTTCCTCCAGAGTCATCTGAATCCAGTGACCTGATATTCATCAAGATGACTGGAGATGACCCAGAATGAGGCAATAGGGGTTTGCATTGATGTGGTTTATAATGAGCATTTGCAATACTGGGACTTTTGGAGCAGGAACACTGACTATCTTTGAACATAGACAGTAAACATTTATTAAGAGCCTACCACATATTAAGTGCTTGGGATACACAGAAAGACAAAAGGCAGTCTCTGACCTCAAGAAACTTACATTTTAATGTGAGAAGACAAAACAGAAAAAAGAAGTTGAAAAGGAGAGAAGGTAAGCATGGGAGCATGACAGAAAAGTCCAGAGTAGTGTAGCCAGCTGGGAAAAGAGAGATAGGGATGGCCTGCACTTGACCTCCTTAAATGGGAGTTCTCAGAGTTCTCCATCCTCCCATCAGCAGGAGAGGCCCCTGAGGGAAGAGTCCTGAAGAGCTGTAAGTTCTGATCTGAAGGGATCTTCCAGGAGGAAGAAGTTCTTGGAACATGAAGTAGTCCAGGGGAATGCAGGGGCGGCTAGGTGGTGCAGTGGATAGAGTCCCCGTGCAGGAGTCAGGAGGACCTGAGTTCAAATCTCACCTCAGACACTTGACACTCACTAGTTATGTGACCTTGGGCAAGAGACTACCTATCACTTGCAAGAAGCATTGTTAACAATAATATTCTATTCAATGATTATACTTCAGTATTTCTTGGGGAATTCTTCCCAGTGAGAAAGAGTGGGTATAGCTCATCTAGGCTTTCTTATTCTGTCCATGTTGTCCCATAACTTTTCCACAATGCATCCTTCCAAAAAGCTAAGGGTTTCCTATCTGCTTAGCATTCATTAAGCATTTACTATGTGCTAGGCATTGAGCTAAGCCCTGGGCCGAAACAGAAAGGCAAAAATAATCTATGCCTTCAAGGAACTTTTATTTTAATGGCCAAAAAACCAACATAAATAGGTAGACATATAATCTTCTTGTTGTGTGGATCACAACGGTGCTCCTAGGTCATCTACTGGGGTTCCTTTATAAAATAAGAGTGAGACACTGGTGGAAACCAGTTAACCAACACTCTTTTCTGCTCATAGCTGACCCATTTTTCTCATTTATACAATGATAATGATAATAATAACTCAGATTAATTCCATAAATGTTTAAATGTCTATTACGTCTCAGATCCTATGTTTGGTGTGGCATTAAAAAGACTGAAAGAAATCAGTTCCTGCCCATGAGTATCTTACATTCTATTGGACAGAGAGGTAGGGCGGGCATAACAGGTACTCAGATGAGTCAATACAAAAATTGTACCAAGTAAATTCAAAAGAATTTCAGGTTGGAGGTAAGAGCAGTAATGCTTGGAGAGGAATCAGGGAAAGCTTTGTGGGAAGAGATGGTACCTGAACTTGGAGCTTGGGGTGCTAAACAGTAGAGGTTAGGAGGGAGAGCATTGCACACCGTAGTCTTGATGTAGGGAAGGAAAAGGAGAAAATGAGTACCTTTATGTACTCATGTGGAAGCTAGGTGCTGTATTGGGCATTGCAATGGGTTTGGAGTCTGAGGAAACATGGTTTCACAACTTGCCTCAAATACTTAGTAGTTCTAGCTAGCTTCTCTCAGCCTCCATTTCCTCATCTGCAGAAGGGAGAGAGCAGTAGCATCTACATTATAAAATTGTGGTAAGGATCAAATGGGATAAGGTACACAAATGACATTATTGTATAAAGGTCAGTGGTTATGGGATTCTCTTTCTTCTTTATTGCTCTTAGAAAATTCAGGTTGGGATTTAAGAATGCCATTTGGTTGATTAACTTGTGGGAGGTAGGGGTGGTTTTCAATTCTTCACCAAGGATTCTTTTCTGGTGATCTGTTCAACGTTTCCATTTCAATAAGGAAAGTGGAGTCAATGGATGACAGGAGGTATGATGTCAAAATCGACATTAAACAGTAATCTTGTTTTTAAAGCAGAAAAGACACTTATTAAAAGTAATTTCTATACTGCTTTCAATTCTATGAAGAGCTTTACCCTAAGCAGCCCTGTAAGGTAGATAATATATACACTATTGTCTACATTTTATAATGAGGCAGCTGCACCTTGTCAATCACAAACAATCTCAATTGCATGGCAGAGGGAAAAAGCATTGG
The DNA here is from genome assembly GCA_023548195.1 of Bettongia penicillata ogilbyi. Taxonomy (NCBI): domain Eukaryota; kingdom Metazoa; phylum Chordata; class Mammalia; order Diprotodontia; family Potoroidae; genus Bettongia; species Bettongia penicillata. The sequence goes on along the minus strand of JAJHZJ010000433.1, from coordinate 4,649,030 downwards.
ATTTGGAGACTGAGACCTGCATTTTGCCATTTGGCATTTGTGTGACCTTGAGCCTTGTTACTTCATGTATGTAAGTCTCAGTTACCTCATCTGTGAAAGGGTATGACCTACAGGAGGCATTCTACTTGCTCTGATTTTAGGAACATAGATTGAGAGCTGGAAGTGCTCATCTCAACAACCATCTATTCTAACAGAGGAGAAAACTAAAGCAGAAGCAATTTGCCCAGGATCACATAGCAACTGGCAGAGTCAGAATTCGAAGCTGGGTCCCGTGACTTAAAATCTAGCACTCTCTCTCTCTCTCTCGGTTATCTCTTTTTGTAGCTCCACTATCTGTTTCCAGGAGTTAAGTCTTTTGGAGTTTAGGAAGTTTCTTCCCAATTCCTGTTCTCTCTCTTTCTCCACTCCTCCCCCCACCTATTATTTAGATAGACAGTTTCTCATTACAATTTTTTCAGTAATTTTGTTTGGATATTTTAGAGTATGTTTTTCATAACCTCCAATGCTGCCTTTCTCATCAATACAGCCCTCCAGATTTTATTAGGCTTTGCATACTCCGGAAATAACACTATCAAGGCAGAGTTATCTTCACATATACAGGACAATTATATTGATATATCATGCCCTGTATTTTAATTTCAAAATTATTGCCTCATTGCTTTCGACTGCAGTCCAGGTTTTATTTCATTCTTCTTCTTGTTAAAGGTACAGAGACAAGTAATTTACCCTTTTCTTAAAAGAAGAAAAGGTTTGTTTCTTTTATTTTTATTTCTTTATTTTTACAAAAATAGGGCTAGAAAATCTCCCACAGAGAAAATTCCCATTGAATCTTGAAGAATGTAGATTTGGTCCAGTGTGATTCAAATAACTGAGTTAGGAATTTTAATTTAGAGGTATATTCCCTTGGATTGTTCAACATTCACTTTCTCCTGAAGAGAGTATTTGCTTGGAGGATACTGACATGGTGAAAGCTATCAACTTATTTGAGCCCATCAGATTCTTCCAAGAATTCTAATTCAGAGACTGACTGATAAGCCAAAAGACAGAGATGGAGTCTTGTATGCTTAAATTACTCCCCTTTAATCATGGTGACTGCATTTGACTAGATTCTCCTTAGAAGGAATTTAAATATTTGGCTTTTATGGTGGTTAGATCCTCTTCACAGTTTTAATAGGATTGGGGAATTTGCTTGTATTTATTCCGACCATAACCCAACATGCCTATTATGATTTCAGCCTGTGGGTCAGAAGACTCAATGTCTCATAAGGTAGTTATACTGGTGAATCATTCAGATTATGGTAAATACGTAAATGCAGCAGGAGGAAATGTGGTGGACAAAAGAAGAGGAGAGGATAAAAGCAAATATTTTTACGAGATCTTAGAGAGCAGTAAAATTGGCAAAAAGCGATCCAGGGAGCTCATGTTTGGAATTACTGTAGCCTGAAGATTCAGTCAAACACAAAACATTTCTTGGAAAGGAGAAAAACATGTAAGAAACTCCTCACTAGGGAAAGGACCGGTTGTTTTTTTTTCTGACTTTTTTTGACCATATAAAGTGGAAAGTTCATTCAATTGACTTAGCAGAAGGACTGCTTTTGGTGTATTATTTGGGTCTTAAAATTCAGGAAAAATTATCTTTATGCAGGTTAAAAAAGGGGTAAATTTGGGTTTGATGTGAGGGAAAACTTTCTAATAATCTGAGCTGTCTACTTTAGGGATGGAAAGTCTCCACCCCCTCCTCCCCATTTATGGTCTTCAAGTGAGAGATGGATGACTTGTTGACTGTGGCTTGTCCTTTGTTCTCAAAGAGGACCATGACATCAGGGAGATGATGACATGGCTTGCAATTGACTTTGATTTGAGCGAGGGAGGGTTGTGCATAGCCAGCTGCTTCACTTTTAGACACATTGTAAAAGGAATTTTGACTTAAGTATAAGTCAGGCAAGATGGTCCCTGAGGCCTCTTCTACTCTGCAAACCTGGGCTAGTCCCAGCTTTGTCTCTTAGCCATGTGGTTGCAGAAAAGGAAAGAGCTCTGTGCCTAGAATCTTGGAGAGAGGATTTTTTGAATGATACTGAGTTCTTGAAGAGTCCTGAGACTCAGCTTTCTAGAGAGTGGAGAAGTAATATTTGCATAGGGCCAGCCTCTTGAGGGAGGCATGATTTCTACAGCTGAAGAGAAAGAAAAGGACAAAACAGCAATATGGAGGAATAGAAAAATCTGAGCTTTGTCTTTGTGAGGGACTTGTAGTCAAAAGTACTGACTTAGATACTTAATAGATGTGTGACCTTGAACAAATCACCTAACACCCTTTCATCCTTGGTTTTCTCATCCATAAAATGGCAACAATGAAAATAATAATAGTAATGCCTACCTTATATGTTTTTTATGAGTATCAAATGAGAAATGCATGTTAAGTGCTTTGCAAGTCTTAAATTGCTATACACGTGTTAAGCTATTATTATCGTTATTTGGATAATGTAAGTCTGATGAGAAAAGAGTTGCCTTGCTAAGTCATTCCCACATTCTTTTCCTGTGGGAGGATTCCAAGCCTACAGGATAGTGCTGCAAGGGTAGAGGAATGTTATGGGTCCATGGATTGAAGTCAGTTCCCACTTGATTGCCCTTCTAGCAATTCCAAGCTCAATTTCCTTCCTAGTACAGTTCCAGACTAGAGGTGAGCTATATTCTGAGATTCCAAGAGGAAACTCTGGATAAGGACAAAACAAATCAAAGTGATATGATATCTTGTGGCTGTGACCAAGACCAGAGTTGGACCTTATAAGCTCAGAGTTTCCAGACTGTGTAGTTATAATAACAAACAGAAGGAGGGGCATCATTAGAAGTAGGAAACACAACCTGGTTGAAGTCACTGAATGTTAGAGTTGGATACTTTCAAAATCACCTTGTCCTACCCCTTTTTTTTAGATAGGAATGAACTGAGGCCCAGAAAAGGTAAAATGACTCACCTCAAATCATACTTAGCCCCTGTGTGACCACAGGCAAGGCCCTTCCTTACTTTGTCTTTTTTTTCTAAATCTAAAAAGTGAAACAATAGGTTTTCTAAGGCCCTGTCACTCACTACTTTTTATGATGAATTGCACAAGTAGAATTGAAACAGAGGCCTTCTGACCTCAAATCCTGATCTCTTTCCTATAAACTTCAAGCTTCATATAAATAAAATCCTTCTGGTGTTCATATTTGATTTCCTAACCAACTTGCTGAGATCTCATCAGTGTAGACACTTCATAGCCTATACACACATTTTCTCATCTTGTGTGATTCTTGTCCATTTCATTCCATTAAGTCACCATATTAGGTCTACCTGAGGAGGTAGAGGATATCCCTTGGGTCATATAATATTTAATGAATTCCACTGCCACTTTTGGGCCAGCTCCCCATTATCCCTCATGCTCACTCCATGACTAGCCCATCCCTTCTTCTGGGCAGTGCTGTCTTTATTTGACTGAGTGTACATGTCATTATTGGTGATACATTACAGCTCATTGTGCTCTTTTCCATTTTTCTATCATATAGCTTAAGCATTCAGGTATTTCCTAATAAATCAATGAACAAATATTTATTAAGTATCTACTACGTGCCGCGTAATGTTATTAACCACTAAGAATACAATAGCAGAAAAGGACACAGTCTCTGTCCTCAGTGAGAATCATATAGACAAATTAGATTTGGAGTCCTGGGGTCTGAACTCGAATACTGCCCTTACTACCAATTATGTGACCTTGAGCTATTAGCTTGACTTCTCTGGGTCCCAAGCTCTTCATCTCTACAATGGGAATTAAATGCTCAGTCATTTTTCATTTTTATCTGATTTTTCATGACCCCATTTGGGATTTTCTTGGCAGTTACTGGGGAGGTTTGCTTTTTGCTTCTCCAGCTCATTTTACAGATGAGGAAACTGAGGCAAACAGGGTGAAGTGACTTGCCCAAGGTCATCCAGCTGTTAAGTTTTTTTTTTGCAGTAAATTTTCTTTTCTTTTTTTAAAAAAAATTTATTTATTTAAGTTTTTACATTCATTTTCACAAAATTTTGGGTTCCAAATTTTCTCCCCTTTTATTCCCTCCCCCCACCCCAATACACCAAGCATTCTAATTTTCCCTATCACCAATCTGCCCTCTCTTCTATCATCCCTCCCTTCTCTTGTCCCCATCTTCTCTTTTGTCCTGTAGGACCAGATGACTTTCTATTCCCCATTAACTGTATTTCTTATTTCCTAGTAGCAACAACAATACTAAACAGTTGTTCCTAAAATTTTGAGTTCCAAATTCTCCCCATCCCTCCCTCCCCATGCATTCCCTTTGGGAAGGCAGGCAATTCAATATAGGCCCTATCTGTGTAGTTTTGCAAATGACTTCAGTAATAGTTGTGTTGTGGAAGACTAACTGTATTTCCCTCCATCCTATCCTGTCCCCCATTGTTTCTATTCTGTCTTTTGATCCTGCCACTCCCTGAGTGTTGACTTCAAATTGATCCCTCCTCCCATTGCCCTCCCTACCATCATCCCCCCCCTTGATTATCTCCTTCTCCCCCACTTTCCTGTATTGTAAGATAGGTTTTCATACCAAAATGAGTGTGCATTTTATTCCTTCCTTTAGTCGAATGTGATGAGGGTAAACTTCTTGTTTTTTTCTCAGCTCTCCTCTTTTTCCCTCCACTAAAAATTCTCCTGCTTGCCTCTTGAATGAGAGATAATTTACCCCATTCCATTTCACCCTCTTTCCTCCCACTACATTTCTCTCTCACCATTTACCTTAATTTCTTTTAAGATATGGTCTCATCCTATTCAATTCACTCTGTGCTCTCTGTCTCTGTATGTGCGTGCATGTGTGTGTGCACACATGTGTGTACATGTGTGTGTGTGTGCATGTGTGTGTATGTGTGTGTGTGGTCCCACCAACTACCCAGATACTGAAAAATTTTAACAGTTACAAATATTGTCTTTCCATGTAGGAATGTAAACAGTTCACTTTTGGTAAGTCTCTTATGACTTCTCTTTGCTGTTTACTTTTTCATACTTCTTCTCATTCTTGTGTTTGAAAGTCAAATTTTCTTTTCAGCTCTGGTGTTTTCATCAAGAATGCTTGAAAGTCCTCTGTTTCATTGAAAGACCATATTTTCCCCTGAAGTATTATACTCAGTTTAGCTGGGTAGGTGATTCTTAGTTTGAGTCCTAGTTCCTTTGACTTCTGGAATATCCTCTTCCATGCCCTTCGATCCCTTAATGTAGAAGCTGCTAGATCTTGAGTTATCCTGATTGTATTTCCACAATACTGGAATTGTTTCTTTCTAGCTGCTTGCAATATTTTCTCCTTGACCTGGGAATTCTGGAATTTGGCCACAGTGTTCCTAGGAGTTTGTCTTTTTGGATCTCTTTCAGGCGGTGATTGATGAATTCCTTCAATACTTATTTTGCCCTCTGGTTGTAGAATGGCAGGGCAGTTTTCCTCGATAATTTCATGGAAGATGATGTCTTGGCTCTTTTTTTGATCATGACTTTCAGGTAGTCCCATAATTTTTAAATTGTCTCTCCTGGATCTATTTTCCAGGTCAGTTGTTTTTCCCATGAAATATTTCACATTCTTTTCCATTTTTTCATTCTTTTGGTTTTGTTTGGTGATTTCTTGGTTTCTCAGAAAGTCACTAGACTCCATCTGTTCCATTCTAATTTTGAGAGAACTATTTTCTTCAGTGAGCTTTTGAACCTCTTTTTCCATTTGGCTAATTCTGCTTTTGAAAGCATTCTTCTCCTCATTGGCTTTTTGAACCTCTTTTGCCAATTGAGCGAGCCTATTTTTCAAGGTGTTATTTTCTTCAGCATTTTTTGGGGTCTCCTTTAGCAAGGTATTGACCCATTTTTCATGCCTTTTTTGCATCTCTCTCATTTCTCTTCCCAGTTTTTCCTCCACCTGTCTAACTTGATTTTCAAAATCCTTTTTGAGCTCTTCCATGGCCTGAGTCTACCAGACATCCACCTGGGATGTCTGGGATACAGAGGCCCCAACCTCCATGTCTTTCCCTGATGGTAAGAATAGTTCCTCGTCATCAGAATTGAAAGGTGGGAACATCTGTACCCCATCAAAGTAGCTTTCTATAATCTTATTTTTCTTCCCTTTTCTGGGTATTTTCCCAGCCAGTTACTTGACTTCTGAGATTCCTGTCCACTCCCGCCTAGATCCGCCCAGCTAGTGCTTGGGGTCTGAGATTCAAATGGGCTTTCCGAGGCGGGCGTGGCTGCTATTCAATGTGAGCTTAAGTTCTGGTGCTCTGGTGGGGGCAGGGCTGCCTCCCAGGCTCAGTTCTTTCAGGGGCTTTATGCAAAACCTTCAGTAATGGGGCAGGTGGGACCAGGGCCGTCTCCCAGGCTCAGTTCCCTCAGGGGGTTTATGCAGAGACCTGAACTTCTGCCTGCTGCTCTGAGAGTCCCAGGCCACCACTGCTGCCTCTGCTACTGCCTCTGTCGCTGCCTCAGCCGCTCCTTCCGCCACTGCCTCCCAAGGGGGCCTGAGTCACGGAGATACCCCACTCCCCTCTCAGCCAGCCCAGATGTCTCTCTCACTGACCTGTAGCATCTGTGGGTGGAGGGAGCTTCCTGGCTTCCGGAGATTCTGTCCCTGAAGCCTGCTCGGATCCACTCCTCTGGGGCCACATGGCCAGGGCAGCACAGGTGTGGACTCTGCTTTCCGGGGTGCGACGGACCCCTGGGGACGGCTCTCTAGGGCTCTCTGGAATGGAAATCTTTTCCACTGTGTTTCTGCATGCCTTGCAGTGCTCCAGAATTTGTGGGGAGTTCTTCTTGCAGGAAATATATGGGCTGTGGGTTCAGAGCTAGCATACGTGAGTCTTTCTACTCCACCATCTTGGCTCCACCCCCTAGCTGGTAAGTCTTTAAAGCCAGGTTTGAACTCAGGAATATGAATCTCCCTGACTCTAGGCTCAGCCCTCTATGCAATATGGCACCATCTAGCTGCTAAGAATGAGATGACCTTTGATTAAATGACCTCTAAGTTTCCTTTGATTTCTAAATCAATGATTCTAATAACACAAATGAGTCTACACAATTTATCTCAAAGCCAATAAAGTGCCTTCAATTGTGCTGATACAAGCACATGCAAAAACTTAATGGCCTTAACCTAGAGTATGAATTCCTTGAGGGGAGAGGACGTTTTGGTTTTGACTTTGTATCTTTGGTCCCTGGAACATCGTAGGAATCTAATGAATGCATGTTGGATTGCATTACTAAGAAATCAGTCAACAGTGGAAATAACTCCAGCTGCAGGCAGGAAGAATTGGTTGAATGAAGATTTCTGCTCCGAGTGCGGCTCCTGTAGGCATCCTGGCCCCTGATGCTGTTTTGTACCATTTTTATTTCTTTGAGATGAGTTTTTTTTTTAAAGGGGAAGAATTGGGGGGAAAAAACCAACCAACCCAAACCACAACAACAAAAACATTTGAGGCTGGTGGATGCTTTATGATCTGGTTTCAAGGCTGCTTTACCTCAAGGTAAGCTTTTTTTCCCTTGTTTCCCTTTTTAAAGTTTTGCAATCATTTCCGTTTCTTTTTCTCTCTAAATGGTATTTAGTTTAATTAGGTTCTAACAACATAATTGTTTTGCACCTAGTTTTAAAACTCTAGGAGGCATTTTCCTCTTCCCCTGCCTGTCAATCCAGTCTCATCTTCATTAACAAACTGAACTAATTAGCTGCTAAGAAGCTAGAGCGGTTTGGTCCTAGATACATAAGAAAAGAGCCCCTGCCATCATGCTGGGGAGACAGGACATATATTCTTAACAATATGATTGATAATAGGACAATTGATCATCAAGTATTTATTAAATGCCAGCTATGCGCTAGGTATCAGTGCTAAGAGTACGGAAATGGTTACATATAATAAGGTCCATGAAAGAGTTAATAATAATAATTCACCTTTTTATGACTGTTAAAAATGTTCAAATCACTTTACATATGTTCCCTCATTTGAGCCTTATAGCTACCTTCTTAGTTGGATACTTATAAGTATTCCAATTCCTATATTGCAAATGAAGAAACCAGGTCAGCAAGAGCTTAAGAACTTGACTATGGTCCCTTAGCCAGTGAGAACGTGAGGCTGGATTTGACTGAGGACTCCTAATATAACCTTCTATCTGTTATCCCATGCTGCCCCTCTGAAAACGAGAGACATAAATGGCAAGGATACACATCAGGTTCTGATCACTAGACATATTGGAGTAAGAGTCACTTAATAAACATTCATTAAACACATTCTATGTGTCAAGTGCTGTGCTAAGCATCAGGGATGTAAAAAGAGGCAAAAGGCAATCCTTGTCCCCAAGGAGTTTAGAATATAATGAGGTGAAGGGAACAATGCATATATAGCTAAAAAGGGGAGAAGTTTATCTGGCATGAGACATAATGAAGATCCAGAGGCATGATGAGGTCCTGTGGCCAGGATGGGAAATGACAGGAGAAAGAGTGATTTTCAGAACTGATATCATCTTTCACAATGGTGAATTTCTACAGATGATGGAGTCCAACAAAGCAGACCAGTGTGGAACAATCAGAAGAATTCCTTGGGCATTCTCCTGAAGTACTGGAGGATCAGGAAGAATCTCCCAGATATCCTCTACCCTCTCCAACCAGAGGGAGGGAGAGGCCCCAGGGGCAGGAGCTGCTGAGGACATGTGTTTCAGGGTTGATTTCATTCTCCTGAAGGATGAATTTCTGGAGATCGTGAAGTGAGGAGAGCAGCCAGGTGGGCTAGGAAGTCATGTACTCACACCGGACCCTAGCTTCACAACTTGAGGGACCATTGTAAGTTGAATTGGTTCTTGAGTGTGTGGTAGTGAGGATGCTCCTTTTGTGGGGAGAATAACTCAATCCTTTCCCAGAAGGGGTCGTGATGGTAGCACTGACACCCAAAAAGAGAGTTTGACAGAAAAGTGTAAGATTTCAGATAAAGAGGACACTGGGAAAGATCTGGGGCAGCCAAATCCATCTGCCTCTAAATCATCTCAAGAACATAATCATCAACAGGCATTTATTAGATGTTAGTTCAGCAGAGTGTTCAGCACATAATAATAAATACTTGTTGACTTGACTAGACTTAAGTCCTTACCATATGCCAGGCATGATTTTTCAAGCAGAACACCAAAGAAGACCACAAGGACTCCAAAGAGGTAGTGGAGCAACAGAGGAAGAGGAAAAAAAGTCAAATTAGATCTCTTGAAATGAATAAATATCTTAGAAAAAAGGTGGGAAACCTTAGCAAAGTAGAAGATACCCTGACAAATAGAATAGATGAAATAAAACTAAAAAATTCAATGATACTGCAGGAAATGTCAGAACAAAGTTCAAAGGCTAGAAAATTGGAAGGACATAAGAGAGCCTTAGTAGCAAAAACAACTACTCTAAAAATCAGGTTAAAGTGAAATAAGTGAAGATTTACTGGTCTCCCCTAAAAGCATGATCAAAGGAAAATCCCAGACAATATACATTACGAAGTCAATGAGAGAAAACTTAGATCTATTGGAACAAGAGAGCAAAGTGAACTTAGAATACAGAGGTTATTACCTAACAGAAACCCCCAATTTAACATGCCCTAAAAGGGATTTCCAAACTCCAAAGCTATTACTCAAAAGAAAAAAAAAAGTACGGCAAACAGTCAGAAGGAGACAGATCATGTACAAGGAACCAAAGTCAGAATCACATGATTAAGTAGCAATTATAAAAATAAGAAAGAAATGATTTATCAAAAGACAGCAGAAAAAAGATTATACTCAAAAAAATTTTTTTCCTGTAGAATTCTATTTATCCCAACTGGAGAAAAAAAACATTAATAAAATTGATGACATGCAAGCATTCTTGTTGAGAAACCCAAAGCTAGGTAGGATATTTGAAATTCAAATGCAGAAGACAAGAAAAAAAATCAGAAAACATAAACAGGTTTGAGAAACTTAAAAGGAATGAATGATGATCAAGTTATTACATCTTGAAAGAGGGAGAAGAAACTATTTTTCCTTCAAAATCATACCATCCTTGTGGGTCAAAGAAACACAAGGTCAGAAAATATGTTTGAGACAAGGAGACAGAAACATAGACACAAACACAAATAGACATAGAGAGAAATAGAGACAGAGAAAAGGTATCTCTTAAGAATGGAGGAGGGCAGAAGGGAAAGGAACTTGCTATTTCTCATAATTGGAACATCATAGGAGAAGACTCTACAAACATGGAAGTAATGGAGGGGGTACCAGGAAATTGCAGGAATGTTAGTCTTATCAGAGCCAGGGAAAGGTAAGTTGGAGATCAAATATAATACAGAAATATAAGGAACTGGTCTGAGACAGGAATAGGAAAGTAAGAAACTTAAGAGAAAGGGTAAAGTTGGTACAATTTAATCCAGAGGGTCATAGTTTTATCAAATAAACATTTATTAAGCATCTATGTACCATGCACAGTGCTAAAAGTCTAGCAGCTCTAAGCTAGATCTTTAGATGAAAAGCATCTTAAAGGTCATCTAGTAATTTTACAGATAAGAAAACAAGCCCAGAAAAATTAAGTAAAATGCCCAGTAATAAATGGCAGAGGCAGGAATGGAGGCCACTACCATCTTTCTATCACACTGTCTTTCCATTTCATTCTATTTTCAATGAGCATTTTTGGAGCATCTGCTTAGATCTACATTGTTTTGTATGTCCTGGACCCTTTAGGCAGTGTGGTGAAGTCTATGAATCCCTTCTCAGAATGATGTTTTTAAATGAATAAAATAAATTACATAGGATTACAAAGGAAACGCTGTATGGACATACAAGTATAAAAACTTTTTTAAGTTCATGGGCTCTAATTTATGAACACCTAATGCGTAACCTCCTAGGTACCAGGCATTATGTGAAGCAATGTAGATTCAAATACAGAAGTGAAACTGTTGTCTGCCCTCAAGGACCTTACAATTTTCTCTTGTGTCTCTTTTTCTTTCTTTGTTTCTCTTGTCTCTGTATCTTTCTATCTCATCTCTCTTCTCCCACTCACTCTTCATAGCTATCGATAATATATATATATTTATATATCTATATATCTTTCTACATAAATGAATGCAGTATACATAGATGTGTACATTATGCATACATAGGTGTCATACTTATATGTCTATGTGTGTATATACACATATATTCATGTGTATGTGTATACACACATATATTCATGTATAAATTCCTATAGTCTATGGGACTTAACCCTGTCCTACTTTCTACATGCACATTTACACACATATGTATACACACACACATATATATTCCATGGAAGAGACATCAAAACTTATAAGTTTATAAATCTAAAAGTTCATCAACAGCCAAAATTGATAATATAAAGGTATTTTCTATCTCTAGCTTTGGGCTCTGGACTTTTCTCATTATCTCTGACTTATTGCATCCTTACCTCAGAATAAAAGTTTTGAAAATCTCTTAAATACTACTTAGGAATGATTTGAGTTTAGGATGTCCTCAAAAAGGATTAATGGGTTCCCTTCCAGGAAGAAACTAAATGTACAAAGAGACTAAATTTGTACAAATCAGGCATATGGCAGCTTTCTTTCTTTTTTCTACCGCAAAAGACTCATAAAAATCCACATATAAATACTAAATTAGGTTACATTAACTCCTAATTCTTAGGGCACTGTCCCAAGAGTTACTCTACCAGGATGTTAAAAAGAGTTTTTGGATTGTTACAGCTCATCCATTTCACTTTTACCTTAACTCTGCACTGTCTTAACAGTTCACTCAAGGGCATGGGCATGACTTGCACACATTCATGTGACAGTGGCCATCCTCCCCAAAAGTTCAGAGGTAGCTTTCCTTTTCTGGACACCAATACTAGGGTCTTATCATTCATCTCAGCATTATCGTTTGGGCACCCATGTTCAGGGAAAGAAACACAGAGCAGAAAAGACATCCAAGGAAAGGAGAATATGTCCTTACTGATACCACAGGGGAGTGGGATGAAAGAGAAGGAAAGAGAAATCCTGTCCTCCACCATGGAAAATACGTGGAAGAGATAGTCAAGTCCAAATCCATACCTTCAGAAGAAGAGATAAAGAACAGCTTTTCTCTCTTTAAATTGAGTAATGCTTGCTGCTCAGTGACTGGCCAGTCTTCTTTGATAGAATTCTATTTCTTTCCCCTCCTAATCCTCTCAAAGGGTGGTGAAAAGCACCGTATGGAAGCTATACTAGAGTTGTTGGTTATGCATGTCCCATATCAATAGCTACTATTATTTGTATAATGCGTGAAGCCTTGCAAAATGCTTTGCAAATACTATTTCCCCACAATAGCTCAAGAAAAGTACCTCCCCATTTTTCAGATATGAAAACTGAGGCAGACATAGTGGGAGTGACTTGCCAAGGGTCATATAACTCGTATGTGTCTGAGGCAGGATTTGAACTCATGACTCCCTGACTCTAGGTCTAGCGTTCAATGTACTGAGTCAACTCTTTATTGCTGTTCAGTCATTTCACTCATGACCCCATTTTGGGGTTTTCTTGGCAAAGATCCTGGAGTGGTTTGCCATTTCCTTCTCCAGCTCATTTCTATAGATGAGAAAACTGAATTAAATAGCATGAAGTGACTTGCCTAGGGTCACACAGCTAGTAAGTGTCTGAGGCCAGATTTGAACTTGGGAAGAAGACTCTTCCTGACACCAGACCAGACACCATACCCACTGCACCACTTAGCTGTCTCAACTGGGCCAATTAACCGCCATTAAAGAAGCTAACATACCTCCCACTGAACAAGGCCAAATTGTAGACTGAATATTCTATTGCATGTGTCCCAGCCACAACCAATGCTGACATACGTATATACGTCCTACATATATATGTGTATGCATGCATATGTAAATACGCATGCATACACATGTACACTTATACACATACGTATATGTATATTCCATGGAAGAGACATCAAAAGTTATAAGTTTATAAAGCTGAATGTTAGTCAACAGAAAAAAAAGCATCAAACAATTGACTGAAAAATTAGAAAATCAGCAAATTTATCATTTCCAAACTAATACAAAAATAGAAATTCTGACCACTGAAGAAGAGATTAACAAAGGTGAAATCCAAGAGACAATTGAGAGTACCAAAGTAAGAGAATGTTTTTGAAATGATCAATAGAATAAAGTGAAGTCACTGAGGCACAGAGAGTAAATTCTGGCATTAGGATTCAAATTCATGTCTTTCTGACTCCAAGTTCAACTCTCTCACAACCACATCATGCTGCCTCTCACTCCATCGATTTATAAGCAAATTTCAGCAAACATTAAAAGAAAAATTATTCTCCATGTTGTATAAATTGTTGACAAAAATAAATTGAACACAGCATACTCAAATCTGTCTATGACTCAAGGTAAGGCAGAGAAAGAAAATCAAAGAACAACATTAATGAATATTAATGAAAATTTTTGAATAAAATATCTTTCAGTGACTGTATTGCTTTACATATATATACATATACATATGAATATGTATATATGCATATGTATATGCTAAATTAACTGCCATCAGGTTGAATTCGTGGCAGAAATGCTTGAGTCTATTAATTTTAGGGAAACTATAAACATAATCAATTTTATTAATAAAAAGCTACAAAAATATATGACTCCATCAATAGTGCAGGAAAAGCCTTTGAAAAACGCACCACTCATGTTACAGACAATAAACAAGCAAAGGATAAGTGGATTTTTCCTTTACAGAGTAAGCAGTATCTAATAAAGCTTACATCTAGCATAATTTTTAATGAAGAAATATTAGCAACCATTTAAATAAAATGTGGTTAGGGTAACCACTAAAATTTTTAGGTAAGATAAGTAACCAAAAATGTCTTTAATAATTGGCAAGATAATCAGTGATCCTGGCTGGGCTTTGCCAGTAAAATTTGTACAGATACCAGTGAAATTAATTTGCTAGCATCATACCAATCTGATTGCCAAAGGACACGCACACACACACACACACACACACACACACACACACATACCCCTACACACATACGCATATACATATAGATGATGTATATATATATACATATATATATATTTACACATTTAAATTCTTTAGTAATCAGAATTATCATACACACATATACAAAATACCCATATATGTATGCAAACACATATACGTGTATGTATATATGTATAATACATACAAATACATACATACACATATGTTTTATATCTCTATCTATCTATATGTTGTCAAAAACAACAGCCATTCAAAAACTAACCAGAATTCATGGGGGTAGGGGGAGAGAGAGGCAAAAAATAACTTTAAGGAAATAATGCAAAATAGTTGAAATAAACAGATCTATCTTCAGATTTGAGAGTATATTATGAAGCAGTTATTAGCAACACTACTGGATGCTGGCTTAAATAAAAAAGGATTATGGATCAGGGAAACAGATGAAGTAAATAAGTTCCCAAAGCAATTGAACATAGGAGCCTGGTGTTTAATAAACCTAGGAAAACAAACTATTTTGGGCAAGGACTCTCTATTTGAAAAAAGCCGCTGAGTAATCTGGAAATTCATTTGGCTCAAATCAGGTTTCAATTAACATCTGATATCTTAAGCTGTAATAAGCTCCAAACAGATTCATGACCTGAATGCAAAAGTTGACATTATCATTGCATTATAGAGAATTGCAGGAGGAACTTTCCACCTCTATGGCCAGGGGTAGAATTATTAAACCAACAAATGAAGGTGGTCATAAAAATTCACTTATCTATTCATTCAACAAGAATTTATTAAAAACTTAGCACTATGTGCAAAGCGCTGTCATGGGTGATAAAGATTAAGACATAAATGAAATGGTCTCTACCCTCAAGAAGCTTAAGTTCAATTGAGGTTGGGGAGGGAATCATAGCATGTACAGAGATAAATTAATACCATATACACAATACACACATATACGTACTCACATATACACATTACAGAATAAGTAGGAAGTTATTTGGAGAGGAATGTAAAAATATACTAATAATTAGGAAAATCACAAATGGTCTTATGCAAGGAATGACACTTGAATTGGACCTTGAATAAATTTACATACTTAAAGAGGTAACAAGTGGTAAAGACCACTACAGCCATGGGGGAGTTTGGGTTATTGGAGTGGAGTAATATGAAATCAGTATGGAAAGATAGAGTAGAGCCTGTTTGAAGCCCTTTAAATGACAAATAGAAGTTGTATTTTATCTTAAAGGAAACAGAACCACAGAAACTTCTGGGGCAGGGAAGTAGCATGGTCCATCCTGTGCTTTAGGAATGTCTGTTTCACAGTTCTGTGGAGGGTAAATTAAGGAGAAGAGAGACTGAGGACAGGAAGATCAATCAGCAGGCAATAAATCCAGAGGAGAAATGGCAAGCAGCTGAGATGAAATTTGCTGTGCAGTTAGAATCTCTTAGACCTAATAAGTGTTTGGATATGGAGTGTTGAAGGAGAATGAAGGTGAAGGACAGTTCTAAGGTTATGAGCCTGGATGGTTAGAAGAACATTGGTTCACTTGACTGAAAAGAAAGTTCAGAAGAGGGGTAGGTTTTTTGGGGAAAATTTATCTTGTACATGTTGAGTTTGAGATTCCCACAAATCATCCAGTTTGATATATCCATTAGGGAGTTGGTGACAATATATATATATATATATATATATATATATATATATATATATATATATATATATATGTATGTATATGTATATGTGTATATATATATATATATACATATACATACATATATATATATATATATATATATCTGAATCATCTATAGGGCAATATTTGAAACTCAACTATAAGGATGGAAGAGACCAGCAAGAAAGAGGGGATGCAAAAAAGAGAAGGCCAAGGAAAGAACTTTGGGGAGATACTGTGGGGGTAGTGAGGACTACTCCGACAAAGTAGGAAATCCAAGAAGGAGCAATGTCAAGAAAACCTATGGAAAAGAAAGTATGAAGAAGAAGATGGTCAATGGTAACAAATACTCAGGAAAAATGAAGGGGATTGGGGACTGAGTAAAATCCATTGGATTTAGCAATGAAAACTACACTGGTGACCTTGAACAGAGCAGTTTTATTTGAATAGTGAGGATGAAAATTTAAAAAGCCAGACAGTTTCAATTTATAACACTTTTGTATGTGCAAAATAAATGTAGCAGGAAGAAAAATGGAAGCTGTTCATTGGGTGGAAATCTTGACATCAAATATCCTGATAAAAGTTTGATATTCAAGCTATATAAAGAATTATGGAAAACGTAGAGCAAGGGCCACTTCCTGACAGATAAGAATATGACAGGTAGTTTTCAAAAGAAGAAATGTAAAGTATCAATGGCACTATGAAAGAATTCTCCAAATCACTAATAAGAAAAGAAATACAAATTAAAGCAACTCTGAGATTTTGCCTCCTATGCATGAAATTGACCAAAATGAAAGTGGTAAATTTTCTTTGGAGGGCTTTGTGGAAGATTGGCATACCAATGAGCTGTTGGTGGAGTTGTGGATTGATCCAGTGGTCTGGAAAACAATTTGGACTACTTCATCTCTGGAAAGCAACATTAGTGGTTAGGACTTCTGTTGTTGCTCGGTGGTGCAGTTGATAGAGTTGTGGTCTTGGAATCAGAAAGACTTGAGTTTAAATCCAGCCTCAGATACTGTATGGTTCTGAGACCCAGGACAGCTCATTTAACCTCTCTCAATCTGAGGTTCCTTATCTTTACAATGGTCACAACAGAGGCACCTATGCCCCATAAAATGACATTTATAACATTCTTTGCAATTTGGAGTGCTACATAACTATATGTATCTATCTACATAAATGTAACTAGCTATCATCATCAATATCATTTTTATCATTCACAAGGGCAATTTCTGTTGAGGTTATAAGTCAGATTGTATAACTTACAAAGAGAAGATGAAGTAGAAGCAATGGTGACTGATAAATTTTTGGGGGGAGGGAGGAGAAAAAGATATTGGATTCATAAGTTTCCAGGATGATAAGGTCAAATCCTATCTTAGACACATGCCATTTGAGAGAACATTGAGTTGTAGTTAGGTTATATGTAAAATGGAATTAATAATAGCTCAGAAAGCTGAGAACCAAATGAGATAATATAAGCAAAGTGTTCCATAAATCTTAAAGCAGGACATACGTTTCAAATATTAATATTATATTGTATTTTCTTGCTGGACTCTAAGTTTCCCTAGGGCAGGGACTTCATCTTAGCTAAACACTGTACCTCCCCCTAGTTCCTCTGAAAATATCAGGCATTCAGTAAAAGACTATTGACAGTGGAGTGAATGTATTTTCCAACTTGGTGGTTGTGACTTAGTGAAAATCAGTATTTATGTAAACATTGCCCAGTTTACAAAGGACTTTCCATGATCTAATATGAGCTGCAACCACCCCATAAAGTCAAAATAATAGTTGATAGTAACTTCATTTTACAGATGAAGAAACCGAACCTCAGAAAAGTTATGATTTGTCCAGGCTCATGTAGCTAATCAGTGTCAGAAGTGGGATACAAACCCAGTTCTTCCTGATTCTTAAGCCTAATATTCTATTTATTTACTTACCCTTCATTCTCCCTCCTCTGTGTCTCTGTTATTTTCCCCAATAGTCAGTCCTTACACTCAGTCAATGAAATAAACAACACACATACACACACACACACACACAATGACTGGCCCTTAATGATATTACCTTCTCTGACAGATTAGAATTGTTAAGGTTTAAGATGCTTTTTAATGTAAAATAGCATAGTGAATGTTGCTTCTCAGTCTTCTGCCACTGATTTCTCTAAAGGTGAACAAAAAATTGGAAGAAACAGCAGCATTTTAAAATTCATGCCTCTTTCCATTTTGTTAATGGCAATGGTTTGTACCCTCTGACATCAACAGTTCCTGTTTACCTAGGGCATCATGGGCAGGTGAGTGTGAGCTGACCCACGGCCAGAGACCCTGCTCATGCAGCAGTGCAGGAGTTAATAGAGTCCAGCTTCCTTACATTTTTGTGAGGCTAGGCTCAAAACTGATGATTTCAAGGTGGTTTTTATAATTGCTTCCAAATGTAAAGCATTTGAAGCTGTTTTTCATTTTTTTTGTAAGTCTTTTTATTTCCTCCACTCTGGATCGGTTTTCCAGATTCTTTCCTCTCAGATTGCCATGGGAATATCTTTGATTGTCTTCTCATTGTTTGCTCCTGGTACATTTTAGACCCTGACCCTCAGCTGCTCTTCCAGTGCCTTCTTCCATCTGTGGAGAACCCATCATGGTCCACATTCCAGAACTTTCTCTTAGAAACCTATTTCTCAAGCTTGGCAGAATTATTACCTTGTTCTTTGGGCTTTGTCTCATTGGCTTCTTGTCCTTTCTTTTAGTTGAGATTCCACTGGAATATGATTAGTAGAAACTATTATTTCTATCTAATTGATTCATGGTATTCCAGGTTGGAAAGGACCTAATTTTATTTGACTTGTACCTGAGCAATCCTTATTCCAAAGTACCAGCAACTGGTCATCTAGCCCTGCAAGAAGACCTCTGCTGAGGGGGACCTCATTAGTCCCTGGACCAGCTCATTGCATTTTCGGATGGCTACAATTGCTAGGGAGTTTCCCCCTTACATCAAGCCTGAATCCTCCTCTTTGCAGCTTCTACCCATCAACCCTAGTTCTGCCCTCCTATTGTGTACTTACTCTGATTCCCTAGAAAATTGTGGGCATTCAACCTACCTGAATAATTGTCCCAAATGCCTATTGAAGTATAGGGAAAAAGCAAAGCCTGCCTTTGGTTTATCATCCCATCACATTCCTCTGACACTCAAGGTTCTGAAAAACTTCAGTGGGATTCTTAGAGACTATTTTCTTTTGCTTTCTTAATATTACAAATATTTGTTTTCTCTCCTTCCTTCTCCTCCCCTCTTCTCTACCACTGGGAAGGGGAAAAAGAAATAAAAGTCCTTTTAACAAACAAACACATTTCCACATTGGCCATGTCTTAAAATGTCTGTCTCATTAGTCCATTCCCTCTGTCAAGAAGTGAAATGAATAGACTTGGGATCATGACTGGTTATGATATCAATGAGAGTTCTTAAGTCATTCTGAGTTTGTTTTACAGTGGTATCGTCATGGCATCAGTTGTTTTCTTGGTTCACTTCACTGTGTATCAGTTCACAGAAGTCTTCCCAGGTTTCTCTGAAACCCTCTCCTTCATTGTTCCTTAGATTACAGTAGCATTTATTCTATAGGATTCATGTACCATAACTTGTTCAGCCATTCTCCCACTGGTAAGTATCCCCTCAGTTTCCAGTTCTTTGCTAACCACAGAGAAGACACTCAACTATTTGAATGTATGTAGGTCCGAAGCTTTTGTTACTCTTCTTAGGGAATAAGCATTTTTATAACACCTACTATATGGGAAGCACTGTGCTAGGTACTTTTACAAATATTTGCTCATTTGATCCCCACAACAACCCTGAGAGGTAGGTGCTAATATAATCCCCATTTGACAGTTGAGGAAACTGAGAAAACCAGTGCTTATGTGACTCACTCAGGATAGCACAGTCAGTAGGTATTTGAGGCTGGATTGGAACTCATGTGTTCCCAGCCCTTTATCCACCATGATACCAGCTGCCTCTTTATTACTCTGAATCATGTGTCTGTATAGAACTCTTACCATTCTCTATTGAGCAAATGTTAACTAGAATAGCGACTTCCCTCTCAGCATCCTTCCTGTAAGTGATAGTCTCTTTGGGTTGTTTGATTAAGAATTTATTAAGCCCTCACTATGTGCCAGACACTGCAGGGGGGATAGGATAAGAGGGGTGAGGAGTACCTTCCCTCAGGGAGCTTATATATGAATGCTTTGTTTTGGTTATAAAGCTATGACTACATGTACAACTGACTCATTCTGCACAATCAGCATGCTAGCGAGTTCATTGGCAAATGACAGAGTAACTGTACCTGCTACACTGATAGATCATGGAGGATGGGCCAAGGGCCAGCAAGAGTCACTAAGGTGGGGAATGGATAGACTGGTTGTAATCTGCCCCACAGATAGAGAGTGAAATGATATAAAATAAGAATTCTAAGGTCTTTGAGGATCTGACAGTAGCGAGCTTTAAAGAGCAGGCTCAAGAATCTGTCTTTTTTTTTCTTTCTAGAAGCAATAAGGAATGGTGCAAGAAGGGATAGCCTGACCTACATTTTAGGAATATTATTTTTGCAGCCAATGAAGGGGAGGACTTTGAATGACAAAATATTGGCTGATAGCTGGGAGATCAGTTGGGAAGTGATTTCAATAGCTGGCAATGGAAGAAGAGATTCTTTCCTTACTGCAGGATTTCAAGAATGAGAGTTGGACAGGACCATAGGCATACCAGGAAACAATTTCCTTCCCCTCTTTTGTATTCTTTTAATAATGGAGGTGATTGAGGTCCTGAGGAGAAATATCTCTACCAACATCTCACAGCTGATAAGCAAAAGAACCAGAATTCAAACTCTAAGCCCTCTGACTGAACTCTATACCCTTTCTTCTCTATCAGCTAGTTGTTCTTATTAGTCTGTTTAGCCACATAGTGGATAGAGGAGCCCAGTTGTCCTCATATCTGACTTCCTGACAGCATGGGGTAAACACATATTGCCAGCTAAACCCAACTGCTGTCACAGATTAGACATGAAGTGCTCACTGCCTCCTCTCTTGCCTAGGTTCCATGATGTCAAGCTAAACTTACTCAGATTTACGAACCCCCTGAGCAAAACATCAATTCTTTGGCCTGGTATCTGGGAGAGTTCTTAGGGTACCAGTTTCTTTGTGGAGCTCCCCCTAAAAGGATGAACTCATTTGTAGAGTTAATTACTGTCACACAGTCCAAAGGGAGATGCAACAGCATTTCTTAAAAACCGGTAGAGGTGGAGCTAGTCTTGACTTTCCTCACAATTTTGCCTCATGGCTCTATTTGTGGCCAGAAGTTTATTCCCAATGTAGTGCAAGGAATTTGGAAATGTGACCTTTTCTTAAGTCATAAAATCACATAAGCATCTACAAAGAGCAACATGGCTTAATAGCAAGTGAGTGGTACAATGGAGAGAGTGCTGGGCTTGTAGTGGAACAAAACTCGGACTGGGATCCTATCTTTGAACTTCACCAGCAATGTGACCAGAGGCGAGTCAGTTCAGTCAGCTAACATTTACTAAGCAAGTACTCTGTGCTAGACCCTGTGCTAAGGACTGGAAATATAAAGGGAAAAACACAGTTCTTCCCTCAAGGAGCTCCTGTTTTAATGGTGGAGAAGACATGTAAACAAATAAGATAGATAGACAGAGTAAGAAGGAGCTAATCTAAGAGAAGACACTAACCACCACTTCCACCTCTTCCTCCTCCTCCTCCTCCTTCTCATTTTTCTTCTTCTCCTCTTCCTCTCCCCCCTCTTCCTTCTCCTTTCTTCTCTTTCCCTTGACTCCTTCCTTCTCTACCTTATATTTGCTTATCTAAGAATCTGCTGTATCCCCTCTTCCCAAGTAGAATGTAAATTCTTTGAGTAACTATTTGGTGCAGCCATTTCTAATATTATTTTTGTACCTCCAACTCTTGGCATAGAATAATTTTTAATAGATTTTGTTGAATTATTTGTTGGAATCCAGGCAGACATTTTTTTTCAAGACTTCAGGATTAATTAGCAGAATTAGAAAGGCTAAAAGGAGAGGCAATAAATGAATGTGTATGACATATCAACTCTATGCAAGGATTTTGTATTAATCTGATTCCAGAAATGTTTATGGTACATATTAAAATCTAAGTTACTGACAGAGGTATAACTAGGGAGGGCAATCAGGGCTTTTCCCAGGGTGCCAATATTTAGTGGTTGCTTGCAATACTTAAGAGTTTTTCAGTAGCATGGGAGTAATTGAGGTTAGAACTTAGTTAGCAAATATAATTAAGTAAAATTAGAATCTACCAGATGCTTCCCTCTATTCCCAGGAAATCCAACTGAAAGGGAGCTCTTCACCCAATCTGCCCCACCCGACCTCCCCAGATGACTTGGAGGTCTGGTTTTATGCAACTTCCCCATGGCACGCGTGTGCGCGCACACACACACACACACACACACACACACAACTGCAAGTTAGAACTCTGGTTACAGAGGCCAAGGGAGGGGTGAATGAGATTTTTATGAAAATAGAACAATACCCCTCAACATTTTAGGGTAGGCATAGCACTATTGTGGCCCCATAGTGCCTAGACCAATTGTCCACTTCCCTAAGAAGGCAGCCTGATGGAGTGGACAGAATGTTGGACTGGAGTCATGAAAGACCTGGATTCAAATCCCAACTTCAACACTTACTAGCTGTGTGATTGTAGGTGAGTTCATTACTTCTTCTGACCTTCAATTTTTTCATCTGTAAGGTGAGAAGCCAGTACTTAGAATATAGCACTTAATGAAAGCTTGTTGATTGATTGATTGATCTACTAGAAAATGTTTAGAAATTGTTTTGTAAACCTAAAAACATTTCTTTTTCATTCATCTACCTTAGTGCAAGTGCTTTTATATCTCTCTGTGTCTAAATCAAGATCTAGTTGACCAAGCCTCTGATTTCAACGATGCAGGAATCTGCCAGTGAGGAAACATCATACACCTTGCAGTTGGGCAAGGTTTCAACAAGGTACAAGTTGAAAAGAGGCAAATTTAGCCTCAGCTTCAGAAAGCTGCCTGGGGGCAACTTAAGTGACTTGCTCAGAGTTGCACACCCAGTATGGGTCAGAAATGGGAATTGAACCCAGCTCTTCCCAATTTCCAGGCCAAGCTTCTGACAAGGGCACCACACTAATTTTGATGTTTTTCAGAATGAATGAATGAAGATATGTTTGAGGACAACATTGGGCAATAAAGAGAAGATAAAATTGAAAGTTGGAAGACTCGAGTTCTAGTACTGATGGCACAGATGATCTTATTCAATTCACTTCATTACATTGTATCTCAATTTCCTCATTTGTTGAAGGAGAGTGGTGGAATATATAATCTCTAATGTCTTTCTCAGCTCTAAAATTCTATGGCTCTCCACTTAAAGGATACAACTTCAACTCCCTCATCTTATTTCTATTTTCATAATCCCAATAAAAATGGAAATGACTTTATTCTAAAATATTTGTTCTTGCTTGTTCAACATGATCACTGTTTCATTTTCCAAGGACTCACAAAGCATTCATTTTTGTAAGGTATTCCCAAATTTGAGAGACATCTTTAAGAAGTTGCTAAAGAGTTGGTTTCAGTCCTAAGAACATCTGAGTTCATGTCTCAACTCTGGTGGACTATCTGTCTGAATCTGGGGGAGTCACTTAACCCATAAATATTTGGGCAACTCTAGGAATAAAAGGTTCTGAGAAGCTGCCAGCCTTCATTAGTAGAAGGAATTTCCTCATCTAGAAGTCCTCTGTGTCAATGAGTAGGGGTCAGGATTTCTCCTTCGTCCCAATGATGTGATGAAATTTTAATTGTATAAGCAAGATGATTTACATCTTGATTCTTTATAAGATATGAATCACTGTGATTAGATTGAGGAAGTCTTCACTCTTCTGTTATTGTAAGTTTAAGGTCACTCTTCCCCTGGGTAATGAGTGTATTTATAGGAGAGAATGTGCCTCAACCTTAGGGAAAGACAGGGGAGGAAAATTTTGTTCCAACTATTTTTACTATATCACCACAGTAAATAACTCTTCTGAAAGCTAATTGAAATTAAACTAACTGATCATCAATGATAAACAGACCAGTTGGGGCTCATGATCAACAGCATTAAAAAACTCAACTCCTGTAACCTTGAAGGGAGAAGTAGCCAGCCACCCTCTGGAGACATGGTCTGCCCTTGCAAGTAGGAATTGGGAACTTGGCCTACGAGGGGTGCTACAAATGAAATCACAGGTCCAATTTTTAAAAAAAAATCTAGAATTTGGAAGGTTCTCATGGACCTAATAGCAATCTTTGTAGGAACAATTATGAAAAGTTATACTATTTGATCTTGTGCATAATATACCAGTTAGATGTTCATACTTTCATAGAAATTGAAAGTACCTTAAAGATTAGCTGGTCCAGCCCTTTCATCTGAGCCTAATACTGCACACACTAGGGTCACACAGTTGGAGTGGTTTCTGTAAATGTGTATAAGACAGATTAGAAAATCTTGTCTCCATTGTAGGAAGAGAAGACTGAGGTGGGGGGACAGGTGAAGAGAATGTGAAAGCTACCTCCAAGTACTTGAAGAATGACATATAGATGAGAGACTAGACTTGTTTCACCCCTCAGGGCAAAACTAAGATCACAGATTTAGAGCTGAAAGGGATTATAAATATCACTGGACTCAAACCCCTCATTTGAAAGAATGAGAAACCTGAGATCCATAAATTTAAAATGACTTGCCCAGGGCCACATAGGTAATAAGTGTCTGAGGGGAAATTTGAACCCATGACTTTCTGGAACTGAGAGGAATACAAGGAATAATTACATGCTTCCTGCCTTTGTCTTTTCTACTAGACTGTAAACACCACTGTTCATTTTTAAAAATTTGTGTCCTTCAAATTTCCTTTCCTCAACATTTGAAGAGATTTCTCCTTGATTGCAAAATGGTGGTGTTTTTCATTGAAATTGTACTGGATTCTACTATATATAAACTGTGTTGCCTTCATTGACATGCTTCACCTCTCTGTACTTCAGTTTATTCTTCTGCAAAATGAGAAGTTTGACCAGATGGTCTCTTAAAGTCCCTTCCAGTGAAATCTGAGTAAGTAGTTGATCCATGTCCTTCCATACAGCAATAAATTGTAAATGTTTGCAAGGTAGATTAGTGATGAAATGTATCTGTACCAGACAAGAACAATATTGAATATCACATTAGAGTCTGCAAGTGTTTGTTTATTCAATCACTTACTATTATGTAAATAATGAAAAATTCTGTAATTTTTAAAAATTCTTTCTCAACATGAAACAAAACTTCCCAATATTTGGGAACATCTGGACATGAGGCTAACATCTTCTATTTTCAACCAGATATTTGGCATCCTATAGGACTAGTCCTCCATTTTTTACCATGTAATTTTTTCTCAGATTTTGGCGAAGACACTTGGTACTTCTTACATTTCTAGTGGATTTGCTTAATTCAAAATGTGAAACTACAAAGCATCAGCCTTAGAGCAGTGTGAGCTTGATACTCACATGACCAAGGCACTCCTGGCTCCATCCTGCCTAGTGCCTGACCTCTCATTCTATTTAAGCTACTCCAAAGTCAATGAAAAAAATGGAACTTTTCAATCCTCCATTGTCATCTTTTATTAATGAGATTAATTGGCATAAAATTGAATAATTTAAAAAGGATCCCAAAAGGGAACATAAAGTAAGGGTCCTAATGAGAAACAGAAACTATTTCCCAGGAAAATATACTCATGGGCGGATATAACTTTAATGTACAGAAGAGGAAAAATGTGTGGGCATAACCTGGATTGCTGAACTCTTCACCTAGGGCTATGTACAAACTGTAATTCCTGTTCCCCCATTATCTCTAAAAATCCCCAAATTTTCAAAGTAGGGGTTGAAATTTGTCATGCTTTGTTTTACCCAGGGAAAGAAGCGAAGTTTTTCTTTATTATTATTTTTTTAATAGAGGGGAAAAATGTTAAATCTCCTTTAATTCTACAGTCATGCAAATAACATTCCCTTGCGTGGATTGTACCTGTGATTTCACTGATTTTGGCATTAAGCATGCAAAAGATAGAGTAATTAATATTAAGACAGGAAGATGTATTTGAATCCTGTCTTAGATAGATGACAGCTGTGGCTTAAGTGTCAATTCCTTTAACCTCTTTTAGCAGGTTTCCTCATTTGGAACATGGAGATAATAATGGCACCTCCTGTGAATATCAAATGAAGCAAAGTATATAAAGCACATTGTTGGTTTTCTTTTGATCCCTGCTGTGTACACTTTACTTTATTTTTCCCTTCCTCCCCCCCACAAACAGACATATCTATCTATTATATGTATATATTTCTACATATAATATGTACACCCATATATACATATATGTTGACATATATACACAATAGACATATATATATACACACACATATATACATGTATATACATATTCATCCACATATATTTAAGACCATACTATGTTTATTTCCTCCTATCATCTATTTCTTTGAAGGTGGATAGCATCTTCCTTCATAAATCTAAGTCTTTCCATGTTTTTTCTAAATCAACCAACTCATCACTTCCTACATTATAGCAATATTCCAACCCAATGACATAATCTCTAAGAGATTGACTATGAAAGGTTTTCCCCATTTTCCACATTATTTCTGTTCTTGGCTACTCAGGTTTTATTTATACAAGAAAATGTTAATGTAAAATAATTGAATTATCCTTCTTACCTTTCAACAATGCTCTCACCTTAGTTTTCCTGAAATAGAAATTTACAAAAAAAATTATAAAATATATTTGCATTACTCTAATTAATAATGATTTTTATTTTCTCATATTACTGTAGATAACTTTGTTTACTTCATCTAAAAACTATTTATATCCTTTCACAATTTATCAATTGAGAAATGTCTCTTATTTGACTCAATTCTTTATAGATTTGAGAAATGAAGTTGATATCAGAGAAACCCACTGTAAGATTTTTTTTTCCCCACAGCTATGATTACTATGGATTTCCTTCCATTCTATTCCCTCTCTGTTTATCCTGTTCTCTCTCTCAATCTCTCTCTCTCTCTCTCTCTCTCTCTCTCTCTCTCTCTCTCTCTCTCTCTCTCTCTCTCTCTCTCTCTCTCTCTCTCTCTCTCTCCTCAGACCCAAATGACAGTCAAAATATGGAAATATGGTCTTCCTAGTTCCAAGTCCAATGCTTTATCCACTGTGCCACCTAGCTACCCTGTGGAAAATTACCCTGAAAAATTTGGACAATTTCCATTCCCCCTTCTTTATTAGGAAAGAACCTTCTCCATTGTTTGGAAAGAAATAATTTTTGCCTGACTTGTGAGCATAAAGCCAAGATGGTGGAGTAGAAAAAGTACTAAACTAAGTTCTTCCAGCATTCCCTTGCAAACAACTTTAAAATAATACCTCAAATCAAATTGTGGATTGGCAGAGCCAACAAAAGGTCAGAGTGAGACATTCTTCCACTTAAATCAACATGAGAAGTAGAAAAGAGAGATCTGTGACTTGGTGGAAGAGGATGAATCAGAGGCTATATGGATGAAACACCAAGGGTGAGATTAAGTAGTGGAGAGAGAATCAACAGCAACTTCAGATAGTTCCATGTCAGAGATAGTAAAGAGACCTGACAACTGGTTAGAAAGAGATTGCAGGGGACCCCTGTACTAGCAGTGGACACAGGACCAGATGAGTTTGGAAACTCCGTTGCCTAAACCCACCCCTGAGTCATGGTTTAAAGGCAGAAATGAACACTTTCTATCAAGAGGGAGTGGAATCCCTCAGGGGCAGTATAATTTTAAGTCCCAAGGGGATCAGGGACCCTGAAGGGGCAGTACTGATTGCAATCTCAAGGGACCAGGGGCCCTTCCTGGGTAAGAACCAGATTACCAAACAGAAGTGACCAAATGTCTTCCCAGATCACAAAACTTTGGAAGCATCGAAACTTTCACATCTCCTGAACTAGCTCTGAAACCACTGGTGTGAAAAACCCCCGATATTTGAGAGTTTCCCTCCCCACCTTCCTTGCCAGGCAACAGAGCCCAGAATAAAGATTTAAATTAAGAAATAATGAGTAAACAACAACAACAACAAAAATCTAACCATAAAAATCTACTACAGTGATAGTAAGATCAAGACACAAAATCAGAAGTAAATGACATCAAAATATCTACAAGTAGGGGGCGGAGCCAAGATGGCGGAGTAGAAGGACGCACATTCACGAGCTCCGAGCCCACAACCCATGGAATTGAGGTAAAAGGAGAGCCCCATAAATTCTGAATCTCTGCAGGGGGTGCACAAACATAGGGGAAGAGATTTCCGTTCCACTGAACCCTGGAGAGCCGTCCCCGGGGTCCATCGCAGCCAGGAAAGCGGACCCCACCCCCACCCCTGGCCGCGACCCAGAGAAGCTGACCTGAGCAGACTTCAGAGAGGAAAGCTCCGGGAGAATCTCCGGCAGCCGGGAAAGTCCCTCTGCCCACAGAAGCTAAAGGTCAGTTAAAAAGAAGCCTGCGCTAGGGGAGGGGAGCGGGCCCCCTCGGGAGGAAGCGGCGGCAGCAGAGACGGGGGCAGGAAGCGGCAGAGGCAGAGGCGTGGGCGGGCGGCTGAGGCGGCAACGGCCCGGGACTCAGGAATCCCCCAGCAGCAGATAGGATCTTCAATACTGAAGGTCTTTCCAACCTGAGGGAGCCGAGCAGGGGAGACGGCCCTGCCCCCACCCTGCTCTACTGCTGAACGCCTCTGAATAAAACCCCCAAGGGAGCTGAGCACAGCAGGCGGGGCGCCCCACCCGCTCCGTTCCTGAAAGTCTCTGCAGAAAGCCCCTGAGGGCCCAAGCTTAGGAGGCGGCCCTGCCCCCACCCCTGCGCCAGAACTAAAGCTTGCCGCGGGAAAGCGCATTTGAATCTCAGAGGTCAAGTACTAGCTGGGCGGATCCAGGCGGAGGTGGAAAGGAATCTCAGAAGTCAAGTAACTGGCTGGGAAAATGCCTAGAAAGGGAAAGAAAAATAAGACTTTAGAGAGTTTTTTCCAACAAATGCAAATGATCCCGACATTCGGATCTGATGGGGAGGACGAGGACGTATTTTTCCCATCAGGGAAAGATGTGGAGGGCAGGGCCTCAGTACCCCAGACACCCCAGGGGGGTGTTGGGTGGGCTCAGGCCTTGGAAGAGCTTAAAAAGGATTTTGAAAAGCAAGTTAGACAGGTGGAGGAAAGACTGGGAAGAGAAA
Source organism: Bettongia penicillata ogilbyi (assembly GCA_023548195.1). Classification (NCBI taxonomy): domain Eukaryota; kingdom Metazoa; phylum Chordata; class Mammalia; order Diprotodontia; family Potoroidae; genus Bettongia; species Bettongia penicillata. The sequence continues at coordinate 4,620,047 of JAJHZJ010000433.1, read as the reverse complement.
TGACAAAGATGCAAGAAGAGTATGAAAAAAAGGTCAATATCTTGGTAAAGGAGTCCCAAAAAAATGCTGAGGAAATTAACACCTTGAAAAATAGGCTCACTCAATTGGCAAAAGAGGTTCAAAAAGCCAATGAGGAGAAGAATGCATTCAAAAGCAGAATGAGCCAAATGGAAAAAGAGGCTCAAAAGCTCACTGAATTTAATAGTTCTCTCAAAATTAGAATGGAACAGATGGAGTCTAATGACTTTCTGAGAAACCAAGAAATCACCAAACAAAACCAAAAGAACGATAAAATGGAAGAGAATGTGAAATATCTCATGGGAAAAACAACTGACCTGGAAAATAGATCAAGGAGAGACAACTTAAAAATTATGGGACTACCTGAAAGCCATGATCAAAAAAAGAGCCTAGACAAAATATCTACAAGTAAAGCCTCAAAGGAAAAAAAAATATAAATAGGGCAAAAGTCAAACAAGAATTTCTGGAAGAGCTAAAAATTATTTTCAAAGCCAAACAGAGCAAATAAAGAAAAATATGAAAAGACCATTAATAACTTGGTAAAAGAGGCACAAAAAATACTGAAGAAAACAACACCTTAAAAAACACAACTGGACAAATGGAAAAAGAAGTACAATAATTTACTAATGAAAAGAACTCCTTAAAAAGCAGAATTGGCAAAATGGAAAAAGAGGTACAAAAACTCATTGAAGAAAAGAAACTCCTTAAATAGTAGAATTGGGCAAATGAAAGCTAATGAATCTATGAGACATAAAAAAGCATAATAAAACAGTCAAAAAAATGAAAAATAGAAGAAAATATTTAATATCTCATTGGTAAAACAACTGATCTGGAAAACAGACCCATGAAACACAATTTAAGAATTATTGGGCTACATGAGAGCTGTGATCAAAGAAAGATCCTAGATTTCATATTTCAAGAAATTATAGAGAAAAACTGCCCTGACATTTTATATTCAGAGGGAATAAACATTGAAAGAATCCAATGATCACCATGTTAATGATATCACCAAATGAAAACTCCTAGGAATAACATAGTCAAATTCCACAGCTCTCATGTCAAAGAGAAAATATTTATAGCAGGCAGAAAGGAACACTTCAAACATCATGAAGTCATGATCAGGATCACAAAAGATTTGATAGCTACCATGTTAAAGGAGTGAGAGACTTGGAATATGATATTCCAGGAAGCAAAAGGACGAGAAGTGCAAGCAAGAATAACCTACCCAGCAAACTAAGTATAATCTTTCAAGGACAAAAATGAATATTTAATAAAATAGAGAACTTTCAAGCATTCCTAATGAAAATGCCAGAACTGAATAGAAAATGTGACTTTCAAACAAAAGCTCAAAAGAAGCACCAAAAGTAAACATGAAAGAGAAACCATATGGCACTCAATAACATTAAATTGCTCATCTTTCTATATGGGAAGATGATACATGTAACTTTTTTTTAAAGAAAATTTTATTCAGTATATAACAATTTTAGTATCACAATGGTATTCTTTGTTTATTGTACATAGTCAAAATATTAAAACCTTTGATTCTTTTTCTCAGTAGTTTTGTTTTTAGTATAGTGTGAAAGATATATCCATGTGTGTGGGAAGTGGGAGGGGGGAGGTAGCTCTACTCCCATATAAAAGGTTCAACCTCCAGTGTATTTCTTGCTTCAGATTTTATTGAGAACAAGACCAAGAATCCTGACTCACAAAGATAAGTAGCTATAATTGGATTTAAAGGGAAAGTAGGTGCTTCATAATCACCTTCTAAATGTCAGACACTGTGCTAGGTACTTTTTTTCCTTTTTTAAAAAATAGTATTTTATTTTCCCTCAATTTCATATAAAAACAATTTTTCACAATTTATTTAAAGTTTTGAGTTTTAAATTCCACTTTGCCCTCCCTTTTCTCCCCCCTCCATGAAATGGTAAGCATTCTGACATAAGTTACACATATGCAATCATTTTAATATTTCCATATTAGTCATTTTGTGAAAGAAGACAGACAAAAGAAAGAAAGTAAGTAAAAAATAGTATTCTTCAGTCTGTATTCAGATGCAATCAGTTCTTTCTCTGGAGACAGATAGCATTTTTTATTATGAGTCCTTTGGGATTGGCTTTGAGCAGAATTATTATTATACTACTATATTAATAACTAATTATTCATTTGTGATCCAAGTTTTTCTCCTTTTATTTTCTAATTAAGGCCTATCTCTTATTACAGTCAAACTCTTGACTGACTGATGAGGTTACTCCTGGTTCTCAAAGAACATGCTCTTCAATCTTGGGTGGAGCTCCACCCAACTATGGGACCTAATTTCAGTTTAGAAAATAAACAGAATCCAGTGGGGGTGGGGGTGAGTATGGAGGATGCTGCTGGTGGTGAGATCTTGCTGTGAGGAAAGGTGCCTCAGTTCTCGTTCCTCTCTATTACAATTTAGGGTGACCCAGTTTCTGAAGGAGGAAACTAACCAGAAAGGTCCAGATGAAGAAGGTTTACTCTATCCAGATTTCTGGAGATTGCTGAGTCTCCTGATTAAGTCATTTTCTTATTTGGAGAAACCGAAAACATTTAGCTTGCTACCTCATTAAATATCCATCAATCAGGGTTGTTTTTCACTTGTCAAGGAAATTTCCTTTCTTAAGAGTTATTTAAAGCTTTCAGGGTCTCCAATGGGGTCTTTGGTTATTGAAAGAAACTACTGACCATCAAATTTTTGATTGTGGACTAGCCTAGTTAATAAATCGGTTATTAATTACCTAGAAACTGCTTCTTGGGATTTTCATTCCTAATATATTGGATCATTGTATTGCTGAGAATAGCTAATTCATTCATAGTTGTTCATTAGGTAATGTTGCTGCTACTATGTACAATGTTCTTCTGGTTGTACTCACTTCACTCAGTATTGCTTCATGTAAGTCTTTCTGGGTTTTTCTGAAATCATTCTACTTGTGATTTCTTATAGCATAAAATATTCCATTATTATCATATACCACAACTTGTTCAGTCATTCCCTAATTGAGGGCATCCTCTCAGTTTCCAATTCTTTGCTACTACAGAAAGATCTGCTGTAAATATTTTTGTACAAAAAGATCTCCCACTCCCTTTTATTTTGTTGGAATATACATGTAGTAGTGGTATTGCTGGGCCAAAGGATAGACACAGTTTTATAGACCTTTGGGTGTCATGGTATCTCAGAGTTGTTTTAATTTGCATTTCTCTAATCAATGATGATTTAGAGCATTTTTTCATGTGACTATTTATAGCTTTGATTACTTCTTCTGAAAACTGCCTGACAACGTATCCTTTAACCATTTATCAACTGGAGAATGACTCTCATTTTTTATAAATTTGTCTCAGTCCACTATATACTTGAGGAATGAGATCTTTATCAGAGTATCTTACTATAATTTCCCCCCTAGTTTCCTGTTTGCTTTCTAATTTTGTGTGCATTAGTTTTGTATATCTAAACCCTTTTTAATTTGATGTAATATAAATTATTTATTTTACTTCCCATAATACTCTCTATTTCATGTTTGGCCAAAACTCTTCGTGTCACACCTATAAATTTTTCTAACATGACATAAAAGGAAAATGGCAAATGTTGGAGGGGATGTGGAAAAATAGAGACACTAATATATTGTTGGTGGAGTTGTCAACTGATTCAACCATACTAGAGAGCAATTTGTAACTGCATCCAAAGGTCCATAAAACGGTGCATAATCTTGGGCCCAGAAGTACTAGTATTAGGTCTGTCTTCCAAAGAAAAGGAAAAAAGACCTATTTTCCAAAAATATATTAATAGCAGTTCTTTTTGTGGTAGCAAAGAATTAGAAATAGAAAATATGCCCATTAACTAGGGAATGACTGAACAAATTTTGGTGTATGATTGTGAAGGAATGCTATTGTGCCATAAGAAATGATGAGCAGGATGTTTTTAAATGGTTAGAAAAATCTGGGAAGACTTATATGAACTCATGCAAATGAGCGGAGCCAGGAGAATATTGTACACAGTAACACAGCAATATTGTAAAGATAACCAACTGTGAAAGACTTAGCTAAGTCTTTAGCTACCATAATAAAAATAATTATCCAAGACAGTTCCAAAGTATCCATGATGAAAAATGCTATCTACCTCCAGAGAGATGAACTTTGAATTCAGCTTTAAGCAGGATCTTTTTAAATTTTATTTATTTTTCTTGTTTAATTGTCTGTGTATTCTTTTGCTACATGGCTAATATGGAAAGATATTTTACACGACTTTACATATATAATTGATATCAAATTGCTTGCCTTCTCAAGGAGGTTAGAGGGAGAGGAAGAAGGGAGGGAACTTGGAACTAAACATTTTAAAATATGATAGTTAAATTTTTTTATGTAATTGGGAAATATTTAATTAAATACATAGCAATGAATTAAAATGAAAAAGCAAAAATATTTTTTGAATAACACTAATAAGCAGTTGGAAAGTGACAGTATTTTTTTTGCTTGCTTTTGAGAATGCACTTTGCAAATTGTCACAAGTTAATGATCACTCTCATATCTGTGACTAAACTTTGTAAATGCATGAGGCCAATTATTTTAGAGAAAATCAACTCAGTATCTTTGCACCAGCAAAGTTCCAAGTGAGTGCCATCTTTTGGTTGCACATAAACAAGCTATCATTGTTGCCAGATCCTCTTGGACAGCTGTACTGAGTGCAGATCAATGATTTGCTCTCCAGACTGGCTTTTCCAGCCATATAATCAACTGTGTTTACACTTTTAACAGTGTGACTATTTCTGGGAAAGAAAAAATGTGAGAGAAATTATGTGCCATGAATAAGACTGACACCCATAGGTGATAGATAGATACATAGAAAGACATGGATAGATAAATAGATAGATTAAAAACATATATATATATATATATATTATATATATATATATATATATATATAGAGAGAGAGAGAGAGAGAGAGAGAGAGAGAGATGGATAGGTAGATAGATGAATGACTATGTAGATGATAGATAGATGATAGATAAATAGATAGATAGATAGATAGATAGATAGATAGATAGATAGATAGATAATGTGCTTAACTATATGACATGTGCTGAACTTAATACTAGGCACATAAATACAAACCTCCAAGATAATCCTTATCTTCAAGAAGCTTACATTCTCATGGTGGGAGAAAACATAGAGAAGGGCTGTGATCTAAACACAGGGTGATGTTCAGGAAGTGGCCTGCAGGCCTCACACTAGACAAGATGAGGCAAAAGCTCCCCTGTTAGAGAGCAGCTTCACCCAGAAGTTGGTTCCATTTTCCATAAAAGGAACTACTTTTCATTTCTCAGCATTAAAGTCTTCAAAATATGATGCTGATATGTGAGATCTTGCTACTTCTTTGCCATCTGCTTATGCTGAATGTTTCCTAATGTAATAATAATAATAGCCCTAGACAAAATAGAAAATAACAATTGGAAATAAAGGGGGAAAGCCCTTTTGTTCTTCACCGGATTGTAACTCCTATCCTATATTTTAGTGTTTTAAAGAAACTAATCAATGTCTAGGGCAGAGTGTTACACCTCATTCTCTGATTCTTTTTTATACCATTCCCAAAACTTAGTGATAATCTGCTCCTTATACAAGATGTCTCAATTTTCTGTGGGGACCAGTTCAATGCCCAGACTTTTCATTGACTAATCCTTGTGCTTTTGACATCATTAGCCACATCCTTCTCCAGTCATCTGTGCTCTTGATGATGCATTTTGCCCATCTGATGGGTAAAACCACTACTTCTTTTTAGTAGTATTTTATTTTTTTCCGATTATGTATAGAGACAATTTTTAACACTCATTTTTACAAAATTTCGAATTCCAAATGTTTTCCTCTCCCTTTCCTCCCTTCTTACTAAAATGGGAAGAAATTTGATATGCATTCCATATTAGTCATGTTGTGAAAGAAGAAACAGATGAAGAGGGAAAAAACATGAAAAAATAAAGTGAAAATAATATACTTCAATTTGTATTCAGAGTCCATTAGTTCTTCCTCATGATTTTACCTCATGAGTCCTTTGTAATTGTCTTGGATCATTGTATTGTGGAGAGGAGCTAAGTCTGTCATAGTTAATCATTGCACAATATTGCTGTTGCTGTGTATAATGTTCTCCTGGTTCTGCTCACTTCACTCAGCATCAGTTCATATAGGTTTTTGTAGGATTTTCTGAAATCTGCCTGCTCATCATTTCTTGTAGCACAATATACCACAGTTTGTTCAGTTATTCCCCACCTGATGGACTTTTAAAAGTCTACCATGTGTCTATCTTTTTATTATCAACCAAGATATCTAAAATTTTTGAATTTAAGCCATAGAATCCTAGATTGAGAGGCAAAAGGGATCTTAGAGGCCATCTAGGTCAACTCTTTCCAGTTATAAATGAGGAAACTGATGCCCAAAGAGGTTGTGATTTGCCCAAGATTATACACAGTATACGCTTCAGAGGTAGAATCTGGAGCTAAATTCTCTGATTTCCAGGCCAGTGTTCTTTCCACAGTACCAAAAGGGTAAGAAAGGCCTGTGGCATGGAGTTCCCAGGATAAACCTGTGTCTGTTTTATGTGACATTGAATATACCACACAAGAGTTTTGCATACGTATTAAAAGTAACTTAAAAGGAGCACTGCATTTGAGAATAAGAAGAGACTTTGTTCATCGAATTGGGAACCCCCACCTCTGCCTCCCCTTCATTGGAACTAAGTTCTTAGCAACATCCGAGATCAATGGTCTGACCATAGACCTTCCACTTAAACTCTTCTGGAGTCAAGACTCAACAAATTGATAATGCATCTTTTAATAATATTGTGTGTACTAATATTGTATACATTGCCTCCCTTGATAGAAGATAGTATCCTCGAGGGCTGAGAATACTGAATTTTTTTTCTTTTTATCTTCAACACCTGCTTCTGTGCCTGGGATTTGGCAGATACCTAGTCAATAGTTCTTGATCCATTGACATGATATTGACTCCCTATAACTTCCCTCTAACTTAAGAACTGGCTTCTGGAGTTACACAGAATTAATCCAACCCTCTACCATATATCCCTTCCAGTATTGGAAATTAACTAAAAATGTTGATATATCTTTTTTTCCAAGCCACACATTCAATTTGACAGATTCAACCACTGTGGGCAATGCACATGCTAGGTAATGAGGAGTATGAAGATGTCTTCGATACTCCAATGCAATCTAAGAACTTCTGTTCTCATAGGGGAGAGATAAAACATGAGCTTTGCTGTTGGCATTTGAAGCTCTCTGTAGTATGTCTACTATCAATCTTTTCAGGTTCATTTTCTATCATTCCCCTTTACATACTATCCATTCCAGGCAGATTGCCCTGTTATCTGTTTCTATTTCTCACCTATATGCCTTTGTACATGAACTACCCACCTTCATCTCCACGTCTGCTATGCACTTTCTCTTACTTTAACCAGGTGGTAGAGAGGATGGAGGACTGGATCTGGAGTCAGGAAATTTGAGTTCAAATCTATTCTTAAACATTTACTAGCTGTGTGACTCTGGGCAAGTCACTTAACCTCTGCTGATTTCAGTTTCCTCAACTATAAAATGGGAATAATAATTCCACCTACCTCACTGGTTTATTGTGAGGTCAAATGAGTTGATATTTATAAAAAAGCCACAGTAGCCTATAGTACGTTCTATATGTTTATGCTTATTCCACATCCACTTCCTCTGCCTCTTGGAATCCCTGACTTCCTTCAAAGCACAGCCCAGATATCATCTCCCATAGGCAGCTTCTCCTGATGCTCCCAGGCTTTGGCTCTCCCTCCCTCCTAAGATTACTTGGTACTGCTTGGTTTTTACTTTGCCTCTACTTCACTGTGTACATGTTATTCTCCTCAGTAGAAAGTAAGATTCCTAAGGGGAGTGATTACTTTTTTTTAGACTTTGCATAGGTACATGGTGGATGATAAATAAATATTTGTTGGATTGAATTGAGATCATGTACATAAATAACCCTAATATAGCATATAATTGGAATAGCATGGTATTGTGAGTATAGTGCCGGACATGGAATCAAGAAGACTTGAATTTAGATCCCACCTCTGATATTTATTAGTTGTGTGTCTGTGGGTAGCTCTCTTAAGGTCTCCAAGCTTCAGGAAACTCAGGATGTCTCATCACAAAGGTTGAAATCTACACTGAAAAAGGGAATTCCCACACCAAAGAAATCCCAGTTCCCAGATATATTTACAAAACAAAACATGACAAATATGTAGGAAAAATATAAAATTATCTAAGCAAATAGGGGAGGAAGAAATCATTTCCATCCATAGAAATTAATAAAAGCTCCATGAAGGGTGTGTGTAGGGGAACTAAACTGAACCTTGAGGAATGACAGGTTTTAGGAATTTTAACAGGTGGAGATTAGGAATGCATCTTTGATTTCTAACACGTTGTCCATCGTGTAAGAGGTGCTTAAAAGGAACTTTCTGACTGGATAATTGATTGATTGATTCCAGACCAGGGATATTGAGTAGGAAAATTATTCATGGAACCAGGAAAAGTTCCAGTTTATGATCTCAGAGATAGAGTATGATATGAGATAAGACTGGAAAGGTAGATGGAAGCTAAATTTTGGCAGGCATTGAATGTCTGGATTTTAATTTGGCAAACAATTGGAAATCATTGAAGTAACCAAGCCAGAGCATGAGTTGGTCCAAATGGTGAATTATTTGGAAGATTATTCTGGCAGCAATGTGACTCATGGATTGAAATGGGAAGAGAATAGAAGCAGATCCAACTCATAATATCACTAGTTCCTTCAACCACTTTTATAACATAGTTTTTCCATAGACTCAGTCTTGTCTATTGATATTTTGATGGATTCCTGATCTCAATATGAGTACCCCTCCACTCATGCAGATTGCAATGCATGTCTTCTCATCCTCTGTAACTTTTATCCATGTTCTTCTGTAAATCTTCCACAGAAGGTTAACCTCATGTGAAAGCAGCCTTTCTCTAGAGCTCTTGATGTGTTGATATCAGTGTAGCATGCAGATTGTTCACTGCTAATCCTTGATGTGAACGGCCCATCTTCTTTTCCTGTCATTTGTTTCTCTGACAACAATTCTTTGGGAATTCCTTGTGAATAATAGACCCAAGTCTACTCTTGACTTTGGAAGACCCTCCCTCTGCTCTAATTTTTTTGAGACCGATATACCATGAGAAGCTTGAGGTCATTAAAAAACCTGATACAATTTTTCTAGAAATTCTCCTCTGTAATTCTGGGTCCATTTCATTGCCCATCCACAGCATCTGTCTGAGATATATGCTCTGAAAGATCAGCTGTGTGAGCTGTCCATCTAACTGCATGCCATAATTTGAATGATAAGTATTCTTTATCCACTTGTTTATTCCCATGTGGAGACTTAGGCCAAAATCTTTGAGGCGTTTGTTTTTGTATCTCTTCCATGAGACACTGATATGTTGTGGAGTTTGCCACAATCAAGCACAGTGTCATCCACAAATAGCAGCACCTGAACAACATCATCATATCTGAGGAATTCCTCTCCCATTTGGACTCAGTGTTGGGCATCCTCCATATAGTGTCAATCATCTTTGGGGTAATGTTTCTCCCAATCTTACATTTCACTTGGTTGTAATTACAAGATTATAAGCTCAACAGCTTCCATTTGTAAATTTTTTGGAGTTATTTTCTAGGCATGTTCTATGCTATGACTCCATTTGGGGTTTTCTTGTCAGAGATACTGGAATGGTTTGCCATTTCCTTCTCCATCTCATTTTATAGATGAGGAAACTGAGACCAACAGGGCTAAGTGACTTGCCCAGGGTCACACAGCTAGTAAGTATCTGATGCCACATTTCAACTCACAGATATGAGTCTTCCTGACTCCAGGTCTTCCACTCTATCTACTATGCCACCTAACTCCCCCCGCCATTTGCAAATAAATGCCTTAAATATGATGTCCATTTTTGCAGTAACAAAGAAGTAGAATCAAAGCAGATGGCCATTGATTGAAGAATGGTTAGACAAATTGTTATTATATGGATGTAATGGAATATTTTTGTGCTGTAAGAAGCCATGAATGTGAAGAATACATGACATGACATGTATGAACTGATCCAAATTGAAGTAAGCAGAGTTAGGAAAACAACATGCATGATCACTTCAACAATAGAATTCCAAGAACAAGGAAAAAAAACAAACTGAGCAACATATAATTATGATGAGCAGTCTTGGCCCTGAAGAACAGGTGAATCAGTATATCACTCTTCCTTCTTTGTGATGATGTTACATTCTGGGTCTGGAACCCTATGACAGGGTTGTGTTTCATGTATGTTGTCTCACTTTATTGAACACCTTCCCACTCTCTGCTCCATTCCTTATTTGTCACAAGGGATGACTTTTTGAGCAGGAAGGATACCTTTTGAAATATAGGTGATAAACAAAAGACATCAATTAAAAATAAAAAAAATCATGATTTTATACAGCATTTAAAGTGTGGTGTTCAGACCTGAAAATGATGTTCTACCTTTAATCTGACTAATGCAGAGTGATGTTGCTACCATATTGAGGTCATTACTGTGCTTTTATCAACATGGGCCTAAGGTTGTCTAGCCGTGCTTGGCAGCTGAGTCACGCCATTGAGTTCTCCTTGTTATACTGACAAAGCAGACTTTTAGGTTTTTTCCTGTGCTGGGAGGCTGATAAGTCATCAATACAGTCAGTTGTTTTGAACATAAATGTAGCCCTAGGTATGTGTCCCTGTTTGATTTAATCTTGCCAGTTTCAAATCATGATGCCAACCTAGATGCTGAAAATATTTGAGGATGTGAATTGTGTCTGGTTTCGTTCCTAGCTCTGGGCTCATTGTTATCAACCATTTGGATGAAAAGGACACTGACAACCATTTTAGTAGATTGTTTATTCATTTGATTTAAAAATAAATATACTTGTATTTTCAGATAATTTTCCAGCAATAGCATAATTTTTAAAAGTTAGTCATTTGAATAAAGAAGGAGCATATCATAGATAAAAGTAAATGGGGAGAAAAATCACTCTCTGTCTGTCCTTGTATTCTTCCTCTGCCAAAAGGAGGACTAGGGGCTAGATGATCTCTAAGGTTCTCTCCTGTCCTCAGTCTATTTCATCGTCATACAAGATTTGATGACTTTCCTTGTCTTCATTAGAACACATTATTATTATTATTGTTTTTTGCTAATCTGTGTACTGCTGGGCAATTGCTTCAGTATCAATGTGAGAGGGGAAACCTGGCAGAAATGGCAGGGAGAAAAATGGAAAGTGAGGAAGTGTTGGATTCAAATGCTACATGCAATCTGCCCTGTGATTCTGCCAATCACAACTACTCAACTCCCTCAGGAAATCATTTAAATGACTGATCTACTTTGATAGAGAAAGTTTTTTCTTTCAGAGTTCTCTAAATGGAAAAGATCACAGGCCCTGACAAAATTAGATCAACCACATATTTAGTAAACAAGTATCTATTTTGTGCAACATACTATGTGTTAGCCATGACTACAAAGACAAAAAAAGCAAAATCAAAGTATTGGTTTGGGCTGGAGACATGAATTCTCATTCCTATATCCTCTCTGTTACATATACTGGGATAAAAATGGACTGAGACTACTGGCCCCTCCCTTTTCCAATGTGTCTCCATCTAGATAATCTTTCCCACGGTTACAATTGTATCCATTTGGATGCTAGAATGTTACTAAGTTGCTACAATCGAGAATTCTAAAGTGTACTGCTCACTATGATGGCCTGAATTGATTTCAGGTTTCTGAAATGTAGCCTTTCCTCTGCTGATCCATCACTGGTAGATTACACCCCATTGTGAGTGAAAGCACTGATTGAATACTTGAGATTAGAAATAGCATTGGATTAAAAAAAAATTAAACTGAACCAGATCTCATTCCCCCACAAGCTGCTCTGGTTTAGAAATGAGAGGGAATGAAAACAGTATTTCTGCATGGCATTCTGGCCTAATATTCAGCCCACTCTAAAATGGCAAACATATCTTCTGATGACAAATATCCTGTATTAATGTTTATTAAATTACTCCTAGAATTTATATCTTCATTTAAATATTAAAAAGAAAAAGACAATGGTGAAAGCCAAAGAATTAGATTATAAAGAAACATTTCCAATTTCTGCATAATTGGCTAGAGACATTATGTTATGTACAATTATATTTACCAGATCATTATCTGGTGAATTTAATGCTACCCTGTTTGAGAATAACTTGTTTGCTTTTAGAGGGTCATTGGAACAGTTTTCATGGTACAGCCAAGTCTCCTCTGATGTCCACTGTCAACTTCTCCAAAGTTGAGGTGGCTTCCCATATGGGCACTGACCAGGGTATAGACTCTTAGCCTGTGTAATTTTTGTTCAGAATTTCATTAATCCCTCAGAAATCACCTACTCAACAGACTGGAGACCTAACCCCCCTCCTTAAAAGTTGTATTTATCAGATTCATCAGATCATAGATAAAGAGGCACAAAGGTCTTTAAAGATCTCCCATTTGTAGCTTAGGACACAGAAATCCAGAGAAGTTATCTATTCCACTTTCTGCTCATTAAAGGACTGCACAGCCTCCTCTCCCCTTCCTTTTTGTCACCATCATAAGAAATTCAGATTTAATAAATCCTCTCTAAATATAGCACTTTAAGATCTATAAAGTTCTTTACAAACATGATCTCACTTGAACTTTGCAAGAGGGCTGTGAGATAGATACAGCATACGTGAGAAAACCAAGCCTCTTGCCAACAGGTATCAGAAGTAGAATTCTAACCGAGATGCTTCTGATAGAATTAGTCAGTGGTATAGTGAATAGAGTACAGGTCCTAGAGTCAGGAATATCTGAGTTTGAATCCAGCCTCTGTCATGTACTAGCCGTATGACCTTGGACAAATCGTTTAACCCTGTTTGCCTGAGTTTCCTCAGCTATAAAATGAGCTACAGAAGAAACTGACAAACAACTGCAATATCTTTTCCAAGAAAACCCCAAAGAAATGAACATGACTGAAACAACTGAACAATACACAATTTCTGAACAATAGAAATTCTGCATGAACCAAAGAACAGTGGTTCCCTAGGTAGATTATAGCATATTATCAATGATGAACTGTACCCATGAACTAATGTGAATGCCATCACCCAGAAAATGTCTATTTAGAAATCATGGGATATCAAGCAAAGTGATAGATTGACTGTTGTACTGGGTCCCATGGAATGTAGAAAAAAATCTGAAGGAAAGAAGCACTTCACCATGTTGGGTGGATTGTTTGACTAGCTATGTTGCCTTGGGCATGCCACCTACACCTTTGGAGTCTTAGTTTCTTCATTTATAAAATAGATATCATAATATTTTCATTATCTAACTTGCAGGGTTGTTGTAAAGAAAACACTCCACAAATCTCAAAGGACTCCAGAAGGGAGTTTTGTGGTTATTAATGGGAACAGGGCCAAGAGACAAACAGTATGTGGGGGCATGGATGGGTTGAGATCATCACCTTTGTATGGAGGGCTCATATTAATGAGATTACAAGTCCATTGAGAGATCAAGGCATCCCGCATGGATTACTTACCTCACAGGACTGGGATGAGGGGGAAAAATACAACAACACTTGCGAACCTTATTACCCTGTACAAATGTTATTGTATTTATTAGTGAAATTTCATTTCTTATTGAAAGCTTTCCCTAAAGATAGTAAGCTTTTGTTTCCTTTCTGCATCTCCTCATCTTTATTTAGTCATTCTACACTTAGTAAACATCAGTGAAATAAACATTCAAAGATTTCAACAGAATTTTTTTAAAAGCTACATTATTGCCAGCTTGTTTTTTTAAAGGTCTACATTAACTTTAATTAGATGTTAACAGAAACATCCTGTTCCCTTCCATGCTGCTTTTTTTCAACCTTTAAAAATATGATCTTGTGATTATTAATGTCTTTTGTTTTTAACTCACATTCATTTCTAAATATATAATTTGTGAGTCATTTCACATGACATAGCTAGGTGGTGAGGTGGGAAGGGCACTGGATCTGGAGATAGCAAGATTTCATTTCAAATCCAGCCTCAGACATTTACTAGCTAGATGATGCTGGGTAAGGCACTTAACCTCTGTCTGCCTCAGTTTCCTATTCCATAAAATAGGGATTATAATAGTACTTTCAAATTATTGTGAGAATTACAAGATAATAATATCTGTAAAGTAAACCTTGAAATGTTAGATAAATGCTAGGTATTAACAAAGATTAAAAAAGAAAGAGAAAAATGCAGCTTTGTGAAACTGACACATTGACTTTGTCAGGACATATGTGACATTCCCCACCAATCATCCTCTCACTTTTGCAATGAAAGAAGGTACATATGTGCATCATTTCAACTCTTTCCTGGGTTCAAACTTGTCAATTGTAATTTCAGTTTTCAGTATTTTGGTCTTGTTCTCTTTTGTTCAGTTTTCATTGGATTCTTTATGTTTCATTTCTATATTTTGTTGATATAGTATTATTTTATAGTTCTACAATTACAGTATGCTTTCATGTCTGATCCAATTTCAGTTTGAAGGACATCATTTGCCTTCTCTGATTTACTTTTATTTTAAATAGTTGGCATGTCATAGGCTGCAATAATCTCCCATTACATTTAAATATTAGCATTTGCTCAGTTGTTTCCTCATTGGATATATAGGTTGTTTTGAATTCTATGTAGTTAGCAATAGGTTTTTTTAAATTTATATTCTACTTATTTATTTTTTTTTAAGATGGGTGTTTACCCCTCCCTCCCCCATTAATAACTTGTTTAGTCTGTAGTTCTCATCATGGGATCATTGGGGCAAACAAGTTTTGTAGCTTTATAGCCAAAAGTCATATAACTTTACATAAGAATTTTATTAATTAACTATTCTTAACAAAATATTCCTGTTTCTCCACAGCTCCCCCTGCGGTGAATTTAATCCTTTTAGAATATATTTGTCAAATTAATGAGTGACATCTTAGAATTCTTCTGTGTTTCTTTGATTATTAGTAAATTAGATCATATTTTCTGGAGGTTATAGATAATCTGTGTATCTTTTTATGAGAACTATTTAGTGATTTATCTATTGGAGAATATAACTCACTTTTATAATGTATGCCAATTCTTTATAACATTTGGATATCTTGTTTTTGTCAGAAATATATATGGCAAGGGCTTTTCCCCTAACATTTTTATTTTCTTGTGTAAAATGTATTATTTCTACATAATCAAGTCCATCTATTTTATTTCCAATAATTTCTTTTGTTTGTTGAGTTGACATATATGGAAAAAAATTTCCTCTTCCCCACAATTCTGATAGAAGTATCTTCTTATTTTATTCTACTCATTTATGAACTTTCCCCCCCACCCCAGTTTTGGTCAGAGATTCATTTTGATGTTATTGGTGTATATAGTGTGAGATAGAGATGTTGTTTCCCAGCCCTTCTGTCATTACAATCTCCCAGGTCAGGAATTATAGGAAGGAAACTTGAACATATCTACGTATTTTACAGGCCCATATAGCTCTGGCTAGCGTCCACTTATGGAGAATGAACTTGCAGTACAAAAATAGCTATAATTCTAGTTTTTCCCAGATATGCAGAAATTCATGTTCAGGCTCATTCTTCCCTCCTCCTACCCTCAAGATGCTTACAGGTCTCAATCATCCCATGCCCCACCATGAATGTCTCTTGAACAAAGGTCCAAAATGTCCTCTCTTGTGGTTTACTTCAATTCCTATCCTTAGTACACAATGGCAGAGTTTAGGGCATGCCTAGTCCAGGATTCAGGGCATAGACTTAATCACCCTACTACTCTTCTTCCTCTGCTTACATACTGAGGCAGTTGGGGCAGCTAGGTGGTGCAGTGGATAGAACATCAGTGTAGGAGTCAGGAAGACCTGCGTTCAAATCTCACCTCAGACGCTTGACACTCACTAGCTGTGTGACCTTGGGCAATTCACTTAACCCCAGTTGCCTCATCCTGGGTCATCTCCAGTCATCCTGATGAATATCTACTCACTGGATTCAGATGGCTCTGGAGGAGAAGTGAGGCTGGTGACCTGCACAGCCCTCCCTCACTCAAAACAAAGTCAATTTCAAGTCCTCTCATTATTTCTCTGATGGCATGGTCTTCTTCGGCAATGAAGGACAAATACACACTGAGGCAGTTAGGTGGTACAGTGGGTAGAGCTTAAAAAAAGAAAGACCGGAGTTTGAAGTCTGCCCCAGAAGCTTCCTAGCTTTGTTACCCTGGGCAAGTCACTAGCCCCTCTTTCTCAGTAGTGAGAATCAAATGAGTTTATTCACACACACACACGCACACACGCACATGCACAAGCACACGCACACGCGCACGCACACATGCACACACACACGCACACGCACACACACGTACGCACACACACACATTAAAAATCTTAAAGCGATGTACAAATGCTAGCTATATGATGATTGTTGTCGTTATAGGCCCCTGATCTCTCTCTTGGACCATATGTGTTTGGTATTCCTGTATCTCGTAACAAATGAATGCACCTACCTTTTTTCACTGAGTCTGGTCCCAGGCTCTGTTTTTAGGATTTGTCTTATTAACATCTCTGTTTCTTAAGAGAAAATAGTGGCCAAGATAATTAGGCTGGAGAGTCCTGAAGACACACCTGTACTAGCCAAGTTAATTTCTAACTCCTACAGAGGCCCATCCTAGTACCTGAGACAGCTGCTGCCCAAATTCTGTCCTACTTTTTTGGGGAGAGGGGAGGGAGCCTCTTGACTTCTGCTGCTTGCAACATTTTCCTTAACCCATTGGCTACTGTAACAAGGACACAAGCCTTTCTTTGCATTCTGTTTTCATCCCAATTTCCTACTTTTTTTTTGCTAAGAAATGATCTCCTTTCCCATCGTTGGGTGTGATTTTGGGATTTGTCAGACAGTAACCTATTGCTTATTTGAGTTCTAGCACTAGATGATTATGTTCTATTGATTTATTTTTAACATTATTTTTATTCATTATCAGATACATTGCTTTTATAGTATAATTTGAAATGTAGGAGAGTTTGTTCTCTCAATTCTCCCCTCGCTCCTAGGTCATTCCTCTTTATTCAAAATAGTCAAATACTTGAATGGATTTGTAATCATATTGATGGGGAAATAGCCTTTGATGAGGAAAGTTGGAACCCAACCACAATTGCTCATACTGTGTAGTGCCTACCCATGGGATCCCATAAATCCTCTACAAGTATCTGCCCAACACTCCATTGGCCTTCCTTAGATCTTTAGACATTTCATGGTTACCAGTGGAGTAAATAGTTATCAGTTATCCTCAACCTTCAGCCTTTGGCCAGTCCATCTTTTCCCCCTAGTCATCCATCTTTCTAATGATATCCTGTACACCAATTCCTCTGTGCATTTCTTTATTTGTAACATGTTGTAGCTTGCTCATCTCCATCATGAATCTTTCCATATTTCTTTAGGGAGGCTCAGCTTCAAATCTTTGGAGCAAATAATGTCCCATGTCTCACATCCAATTTTATTCATGACTATAAATATTGTAATTATATCTACAATGTCATCCACTGGCATTTTCATTGGTATTGTATTGAATCTATCAATTAAATCTAGGTCTCATTGTTTCATCATTTTATTTCAACTGCTTCTTATGTTCATTGATCTTATCTCAAAATTTTAACAATTCCTCTTTATTTCTATTCAAACTATTTCATAGATGTGCTTAAGTAGGTTTGGTATATGTTAGTGTCCAAATATTCAATTCATTTTGCCAATAATGAAATCATATTTTGTCAATTTCTTCTTTTTTAAAAGGAATATACATTCTCGTGATTTTTGTGGATTAATCATATTCTACTATCTTACTGAAGCTATTTATTATCTCAATTCCATTTCCTTTTTGTTGAATCTCTTGGGATTCCTAAATATATCATCATACCATCTGCAAATGTAGATGTTTTAACCTCTTCATTGCCTATGATTTTCCCTTGAGTTCATTTTCTTGCTTTTTGAATTTCTAAAACTTTGTTTTAGATGAGTGTGAACACATCCAGTTTTTGCCTCCTTTGTTGGTGGAATTTTTTATTTTATTTTATGTAACTCCCACTATATACCAGGCACTGTGCCAAGTGCTTAATCTTTATCGTTTCTTCATTGCATATAATTCCAACTCTAAGTTTCAAATAAAGCTTTTCTTTTACCATGTTAAGCAGATGACCTTCAATACCAATGATTTTAGTAATTAAAACACATAAATAGACCCTATAGCTACCAAAGATCTTTTTCTACTTGTGTTGATTAAATTATGTTATTTCTTATGCTTTTTTTATATGATCCATTAGCCTGATTATTTTTCTAACATAAAATAATCCTAGAATTTTTGGTAATCAAAAAGTAATCAAAAAGAGTAATTTTGTATGTCATTATATTTTATTTATCAGAATTTTTCTTTATTATATTGATAGACAAAGTCTTCCCTCAATCCCTCATTGTGGTTTGGACATTCAATACAACAGAAATTTATCAATCACTTACTATGTAAGAAGCAATCAATCAACAACTTGTACCTATATTGACATGGTGACACATGAAATAGGAGATACATGCTGAGAGAAACAAAATTTCTTTTCTGCCAAAATTTCTGTCCTGTCTTTCAGCGGCTTTCAATTTGAGCAGATATGAGCACTCAAAAGACGAGGTGATAGAAAGTAGAAAAACTTTAGCTTCTGCTAACCTGGCTTTGAATCCTGCCTCTGCCAATTACTAACTGTATAACTGAATAACTCACTTCTCATCTGCCTCAGTTTTCCATTTACAAATGAAGTCTTTGACTAGGAAACTGCTCAAGCTCCAGTCGCTTCTAAAAGTTGTTGTGTAGAGCAGACAATTGTAGTGATATTTTTCGACCAGGATGAACTTGAGTTTGGTCACAGATGCTGCTTGTTTGATTTTCAGATAAAAGGAAGATGGGTAATTTTGATCGCAAACAGGAACTGATTTGATTGGGCAGAGGAGGGAGGAATGAGCTCCTCATTGGAGTAAAAATTCAATAGGCAAGACAAAGGACGATGCTACTTTATATGATTCCTATTACTTTGTTGAGCCCAGGACACCAACTAGCTAGTTATATATGTGTGTGTATGTGTAGTATAGAAATTTACAATTAAAATTCATTTTCAAAAGACTATATAGTCTTTCTTATCTGGCTCCTTATTTCTCTGACATTGTCTGGATCATGGACTTCCCATTCCAGCATAATGAATTAAGCAACAATTCTTGTTAAATTAATGAATGTTTCAAATGTGACCATGTGAGTCTCCACAGACTTGGGCATAAATTAACAACAGCAAATCATGAGCAGCTGGGATAGCCTATTAGCCTTGGAGGAGATCACAAAGAAATACAAAAGTCAAAGTCTTAATTTGCCTGTGTACCTGGTTTGATCACTGTGACTGAATTATTAATTAGAAAACCAGTCAATGAAATGGCTCCTTCCAAAGAGCACAGTTTTTTGGAGCCAGAGAGAGCACCTCAGTTCAGACCTTGATTGTGCTGCTTCAGAACTGGGTGACCTTGGTGGGCATCAGTTTTTTCTCTGTAAAATGAAAGGGTAAAAGAATATGATCTCTAAGGCTCTTCCATCATTAATTCCTATGATCGCATGAATTAATCATTTTTTAAAAATATCTTACTTTCCCCCATTATGTGTAAAAATAATTTCTAACATTCCTCATTTTTTTTAAAGTTTTGAGTTACAAATTCTATCCCTCTTTCCCTTCCCTCCTCACTCCCTAAGACAGTAAGCAATCTGATACATTTGTTATACATGTGCAATCATGTAAAACTTTTCGCATATTGGTTATTTTGTGCAAGAAGACTTGAAGAAAAAAAGAAAGGAAGGAAGGAAGGAAACGAAAGAGAAAGAAAGACAAAAATAGTATGCTTCAGTCTTCATTCAGACAACACCAGTTCTTTCTCTGGAGGTGGATAGCATTTTTAATTATGAGTCCTTTGCATTGTATTGCTGAAAAGAAATAAGTCATTCACAATTCTTCATCAGTACAATCTGGCCGTTACTGCATATAATGCTGTCCTGGTTCTGCTCATTTCACTTTGTATCAGTTCATATTAGTCTTTCCAGGTATTTCCGAAACCATCCTGTTTGTCATTTTGTGAATTGATTATTAATCAACTAGTGGTGTCCAAACATATAGCAGGTTCAAACGTTTTGGCTGAATTAGATGGATACTACTAGGTTTTCAGAGACACGTCAAATATAGAAGCACTTATTAAGAATTCACTGTGTGTCAGGCACTGTGCTAAACACTGAGGATACAAAGAAAGACAAAACACATACTATTCTCACAAGGAGCTCACTGTGGGGAAAACAACATGTAAACAACCACATATAAGTAAACTATAGACAGGATAAATGAAAGACGGACAGTACTAGTATGAAAGGCCATGGGGAAAGGCTTCCTATAGAGGGTGAAATTTTGTCTGGGACCTGAGGGAAGTCAAGAAAACCAGGAAGGGGAGATGAAGAGTTAGAGAGTTTCAGAGGAGACATGTTCACTCCCAGAGTTCAACTGCCTTGTGAAGTAGATATTGCCAAAAACAATAGCAATGATTGCACTCAAAGGCTCAAGTCGATCTGTGATCTCAATTCAGGAATTCTGTCCACAGCCAAAGAGTACCATCCATCCATGTCTGCCCATTCTGTGAGACTCTTGCCTGAGTTATCCCCCCAATTCCCCACTTAACTGGAAGTTCCTTTGCTTTGCTCCCCACATGCAGAGAATGCCTATGGAATCCTCTGGTCTTCAGCTTGTCATCCGTGGTTCTTTCCATGTGGTTAACCCATCTTTTCATCCTGTCATACAATTCTTTAATGACCTTCTTTACTCCTGTTCTTCTTTCAAGTTCTTCTGTTCTGTGCTAGAAATTTACTCATACTCACCTTGTACCTTTCCTCATCATAAAGGTGCTTGTCTTTAGTTTTTTGGGGACAATGGTGTTTCTGGGCTTACCGCCACACAGGAAAGCTGGTAAAATGTTGGTATTAAGAAGGTAGGCTTTTGTTACCATGGGAAGTTTGGGTTCAGTACAAATGGTTTGCAATGTCCTGAAAGTAATCTTCTCCACTCTCTCCTAATTTTCAACTCTGAGCTCAGATCATTGTAACAATTGAAATTTGTTCAGTGCCTTTAAATTTTGCTGAATCCTCTCATCTGTGCCCATGGTGAAAGTTTCAATCCATTCCAACAAGTGCCTTATTGTTATTCAGTCCTTTTCCAGTGGTGTCTGACTCTTCATGAACCCATTTGGGATTTTCCTGGCACAGATACTGGAGTGGTTTGCCATTTTCTTCTCCAGCTCATTTTACAGGTGAGAAAACTGAGGGAAGCAGGGTGAAGTGACTGGCCCAGGGTAACACACTTAGTAAGTGTGTTGAAGCTGGATTTGAACTCAGGAGGAGTCTTTTTGACTCCAGATCCAGTGCTCTGGGCACTGTGATGTCACCTAGAGGCCCAGAGCCTGCTAAGTGCAAAACACAACAGTAAATTCAGGGGATGCAACATAAAATGACCAAGAACCTGCACCTCCATAGAATGTCCATATGGTATCTCATTTGAGAGTTAAGTACAAAAGTTATTAACATCCTTCTTTTAAACATGAGGAAACAGAGAAATGATGGGTCTTACTCAGGGTCACCCAGCTAATCACTGTCAGAGGCAAGATTCAAATCCATGTTTTTCTGATGTTCTCTCTATTAGGCTGAACTACCCTAGTTTAACCCTCAACTGGGGTGACCTTAAGAAGCTATTTCACTCTTTTGAGGGCCCCTCTAAGCAGATCAATGAATGGGGCAGACAACTAAAGAAAATAAACTAGAAAAAGAACAAATTAAAACTCTCCAATTAAACACCAACATGGAAATCCTGAAAATCAAAGGAGAAATTAATAAAATTGAAATAAAAATCCATTGAACTAAGAAATAAAGCCAGGGACTACTTTTATGAAAAAAAAAAACCCAATAAAATATATACATCATTAGTGAATTTGATTTAAAAAAGAAGAAGGCCTACAAATTCTAGAGCAGCAGAAGCCACAGAACAATGGAGTGGAGGAGATTTCTGTTCCAGAGAGACCTGAAAAACCAACAGGAAAGGTCTGTCATGCATCCGACCCAGAGCAGAGCCCAGCCCAGCCTTGGCCACGGGGCACCGAGAGGAGCAGACCTGAGCAGGCTTCAGGGACATAATCTCCAGTGGCAGTGCAGATCCCTCAACCCACAGGCATCAAAGGTGAGTGAGAGGGTCTTTTCTGCTGGCCGAGAGGGGAGCATGGTGTCCCTATAACTCAGACTCCCTCAGGAGGCAGCAGCAGAGGCAGCAGCAGACAGGGGCTCCAAAAGCAGGCAGTAGTCCACATCCATTGTTGAAAGTCTCCTCGTAAACCCCCTGAGGGGACTGACCCTGACCCCACCTGAGCAACTGAACTTAATCTCACACTGAATAGCATCCCACCCCCACCCAAACTCCCTAAGGCTTGGGAGCAGCACATTTGAATCTCTGCCCCCAAGCACTGGCTGGGATGAACTGGAGGCAAGGTGGTTGTGCAGAGGAAACTCAGAAGTCAAGTAACTGGCTGGGAAAATGCCCAAAAAAGGGAAAAAAAATAAGACCATAGAAGGTTACTTTCTTGGGGAACAGGTGTCTCCCCCCATCCTTTCAGATGAGGAAGAACAAGGCATATTGTCAGAGGAAGTCAAGGCCTCTGCCTTCAAAGGGAACTTAAACTGGGCTCAAGCAATAGAAGACCTTAAAACATTAAGTCAGCAGCTTACTAAAGGAGAACCAAAAGAATGCTGAGGAAAATAACAGCTTTGAAAAGAGGCTAACTCAATTGGAAAAAGAGGTCTAAAAAGCCAATGAGGGGAAGGAGATTTTAAAAAGCAGAATTAGCCAAATGGAGGAGAAGGTTCAAAAGCTCACTGAACAAAATAATTCGTTGAAAGAGAGAATTGAGTTCAGGGAAACAAATGACTATGAGTTAAATCAAGAAGTTAGTAAACAAAACCAAAAATTTGAAAAAAACAGAAAATAAGGTGAAACAACTCATTGGAATAACAACTGACCTGGAAAATAGATCCAGGAGAAATAATCTAAAAATTATTGGATTACCTGAAAGCCATGTTCAAAAAAAGAGCTTAGACATTATCTTCCATGAGATTATCAAGGAAAACTGCCCTGATGTTATAGAATCAGAGGGCAAAATGGATATTGAAAGAATTCATCAATCGCCTCCTGAAAGAAACCCAAACAGAGAAACCCCTAGGAATATTGTGGCCAAATTTCAGAGTTCCCAGATCAAGGAGAAAATACTGCAAGCAGCTAGAAAGAAGAAATTTGAGTACTGTGGAAATACAATCAGGATAACACAAGATCTGGCAGCTTCAACATTAAGGGATCGAAGGGCCTGGAGTGGGATATTTCAGAAGTTAAAGGAACTGGGATTAAAGCCAAGAATCACCTACCTAGCAAATCTGAATATAATACTTCGAGGGAAAAAATGGACATTAGATGATATAGTTGAATTTGAAGATTTCATGTTGAGGAAAAGAGCAGGTCTGTATTTAAAAAATTGACTTCCCAAGACAAGAATCAAGAGAAGCATGAAAAGGTAAACAGAAAAGAAAAATCATAAAAGACTCTCTAAAGCTGAACTGTTTACAATACTACATGGAAAGAAAATATTTTTAACTCTTGAATCTTTTCTCAGTATTTGAGTAGTTGGAGAGATTGTACACACACACACACACACACACACACACACATAGATAGATAGAGAGTACAGGGTGTGTTATATCAGAAGAGATGATATCCATAGACACACACACACACACACACACACACACAATAAAATAAAATAAAAATTAAGGGGTGAAGGAGGAAAATTCCAGGAAGAGAAAGGGATTTATGGAATGGGGCAGCCTATAACTCATAAAAGAGATAAGAAAAATCTTATTTAATGGAGGAGATAAGAGAGAAGAGGAAAAGGGGGAAAATAAAGCTACTCTCTCCATGTGTGACTGAAGGAGGTAATAACATGCTCACTAAATTTGTTATGAAAATTTATATACACCACAGGAAAGTAGGAGAGGAGGCAAGAAGTGGAGTGAGGGGAATGTTAGATGGGAGGGCAAATGGGAGAAGGGAGTCACTAGAAATAAACACTTTTGAGAAGGGACAAGGTCAATTGTAGGGAGGAAAAATAAGGGGGGATAGGGTAGGTCAGAGGGCAATATAATTAGTATTACACAACTTGATTACTATGGAAGTCTTTTGCAAAACAACACATATTTAGTCGTGTTGAGTTGCTTGCCTTCTCAGTCGGGCTGTGGAAGGAGGAGGGGAGGGAGAGAAGTTGGAATTCAAAGTGTTAGAAACAAATACTGAGATTTTTTCTTGCATATAATTGGGAAATAAAAACTACAGGGATAGGGGTATGGAAACTTACCTTGCCCTACAAGAAAAGAGAGAAGATGGGGATAGGAGAGGGGTGGGGTGTGATGGAGGGGAGGGTACACTGAGAAAAGAAGTAATCAGAATGCAAGGTATTAGGAAGCAGGGGGAGGGGAGTGATGGGGAGGAAAATTGGACATGTTACAAAGTGAAGTAAAAGCAATTAGTATTAAAATAATAGACTGAATTAATTACTGAGAATAAATCAATGACATCTTTAGTTTGGAGAAAAGAATTTCAGTCTAATTTTCCTAGAGGAAAGTAACCTCGGGTAAAATTTGGCATTGTTGAAAAAATCAAGGTTTTAATGGTAAATTTGATTTTATGATTGCCATTTAATTAGGAACTAGAACATGTATAGAAAGGCATATATGCCACTTAAGACTTGCCTCAAAAGATGTTCCTTAACCAAAGTGAAACTATAATCATATCTGAAACCTGGTTATTGGAACTTGCCATTTTTAGATGCTGTGGGACTATTAAGTGACTGTCCCTCTGAGTCTAACTCCACGTATGGGTAGCAAGAAAGGTGATCTGAGCCTCCAATACATGATGCTAGTAAGCTGATGAGATGCTGGTATGAACTGCATAGGTGATCTCAAGGGAAGAGTGGGAGAGCGGCTGTTCAGCATGGACTGAGGTGGGATTCTCCTGATTCAATTTCCCCACTGACCCCTGGCAGACTTTAAGCCTGACTGAATGCAAGTGGATAATCTAATTCTGCCTGGAATTGACATGAAGTTGGGGAGATATTGTATCCCTGCAATGTCCTTACTATTGATGTCAATTTCCTATAGTCAAAAGGTTTGTAAACTTTTTACCAGATCTATTCAATTATAGATTATGGATAGGGGAACATCTGAGGTTCTCTAAAATTAAGCCATTAGGCATAGGACTTTAGATCAACAACGATAAGTTAGGGTCCTTTAATTCTTAGTAATGCTGTGGAGACAATTAGATCAAGAGCTTGTGAAGTTAGCAACATAAATATTATTTGTCTCAGTTGGTTAATGTTTAAAAAAATTTCTTTTATGATCCATATTGTAAATGCTTTAGAAAGAGGTATCACCTGACCAAAAATTGGAATTGCTTTATCTGTTATAAACTGTGTTAAAAATAAATTTAAAAAAAGAAGAAAGCCAAATAATTAATATAAAAAGTGAAAAGATTGAATGCATCACCAATGAAGATAAAACTAAAGCATTTATTAGGTGTTATTTTAGCCAATTATATACAACCAAAACTGACAATTTATGAGAAATGGATTAACAGAAGAGGAAATGGAATACTTAAATAATCTTACCTTAGAATAAGAAATTGAACAAGCTATAATTGAACTCCCCTAGAACCAGATAGACTTACAGTGAATTTTACCAAATATTTAAGGAACAATTAATCCAAATACTATATAAACTGTTTGAAAACATAAATAAAGGAGAAATCCCACCAAATTCTGTTCCTGACACAAATATGATACATAAACCATAAAGAGCACCAGAGAAAGAAAACTATAGACCAATCTCCTTAATAAATATCAATGCAAATATTTAAAATAAAATATTAGCAAGGAGATCACAGCAATATATTCCCAAAATCCTTTACTATGACCAGCTGGGATTTATGCCAGAAATGCAAGGCTGGTTTAATATTAGGAAAACTATCAGCACAATTGATGACATCACTAACAATAAAGATCATGTGATTACATCAATAGATGCAGAAAAGTCCTTTGACAAAGTACAATATTCATTCCTATTAAAGTCACTAGAAAGTATAGGAATAAATGAGACTTTTCTTCAAATGAGAAGTAGTAACTACCTAAAATCGAGTAAAAGCATTATCTGTAATGGGGATAAGCTAAAAACATTTCCAATAAGATCGGGGGTGAAGTAAGGATGTCCATTATCACAACTATAATTCAATATTGTATTAGAAATACTAGCTATAGAAATATGAGAAGAAAAAAATTAAAGAAATAAAAATAGGCAGCAAGGAAGCAAAACAATGATTTTTTGCAGATGACATGCAGATGACATACTCAGAGAACCCTAGAGAATCAACTAAGAAACTAGTTGAAATAATTAACAATTTTAGCAAAGTTGCAAACTATAAAATAGACCCATATAAATCACAAGTATTTCTACATATTGCCAACAAAACCTAGCAGCAAGAGATAGAAAGAGAAATTCCATTTAAAATAACTGCAAATAATATAAAATTCTTAGAAATCGACTTGCCAAGACAAACCCAAGGATTATATAGAGGTCTCTTTTTCCTCATAAAGTGAAGGAGGGATTTGCTCATAGGTTCCTTTCAGTTAAAAAGCTTGTAATCCTATTATAGGCAGCAGAGGATTTTTATAAGGTTGAATTAAACATGATGTTTGCCTTCATGCAAACCTTCCATGTTGTAATGTACTCCAACAAAAAAAATTGATTTCCCCCAGAGATAAGATATCACTAGATTTGGTCCATCGCACCTAAGACATTCATTGTTACCTCCACCAGACTTCTGCCTTCACCTCTGTCTCATCGTGTGTGTGTTGAAGAAGTCACCAAGTACAAATACGTCTGAAAATGGGAGCACACTCTTCTTTAACGTTGGGGTCCTTAGGCAGAGTAGGTTCTAACAAACTAAACACTAAACCCACCAAGTTCACATTTGAGTGTGACATAGATAATGGACCAATTGCTGCCTTGTTTACTGGGTCTTGACTGCCAGGTCAATTCACTATTCAGTTGGGTCATTACCAGTTGGTCCTCAAAGCTACAGTCATCCTTCACCAGATTTGACTACTTCAGCTGCCATAAAAATGGGCCAAAGACTTTGATGGTCCTTCTAATCCTTTAAAGCTCACAAAGTTATAATCTGGTCCATCCATTCCTGATAATCAATCATCTAAAACCAAGGAAGAATAGACAACAGAAGGACAGAAATAACAGTTGCACCAGATGTTCATGGCCACATGGCAACCCAGGTAGACTAGGGGTTCCCCTACTCCAAGGCTTCAACATTTTTTTCCTCCTCAATTGAAAACCTCCTGGAAGAGAAAGATATTTCAGTAGTCAATTAAAAGGTTTCATCACTATGAAGTAAGCTGTCAGGCAACATACAAAAATATCTGTCATCCTGTCAGTTGGGGATCAGTGCTGCTCTAATGCACATACTTAGAAGTAGGCTCATCAAGTTTCTATGTGGCCATGTAGCAGATGGAGAACATCACATATAATTCAAGGACTGGATTCTTCTTAACCAGTTTCCCATTTTTAAAAAGTTGAGAATTACTTATTAAACTTATTGTTCAAGACTTACTAGGATTTAAATTCTTTGATGAGCACTGAACATGGTAACTTGAACATTTGTTGTTTAGTCAGTTACCTGTGTCCAATCTTCATGAATGCATTTGGTGTTTTCATGACAAAGACACTGGAGTGGTTTGCCATTTCCTTATCCAGCTCATTTTACAGATGGGGAAACTAAGGTAAACAAGGTTAAGTGACTTGCCCAGGGTAACACAGCTAGTGAGAATTGGGGCTGGATTTGAACTCAGATCCTCCTGACCCCAGGCCCATCTCTCTATCCACTGTGCCACCTAGCTGCCCCTAACTTGAACATAATAAGTGCTGAAAAAATGAATTTTATGCTAAATTTACCCTGACTATATTTTTGAAAAATGGACATAATCCATTATGACTCCAGGCATCAAATTACTTTTCTGAGAGGTTTCAGTACGTGAAGACTTGTGTGACAGGCAGGAAATCTGGATTCAAATCCTACTTCCAGCACTTCCTAAGCGTACAAGCAAAGTCAAGTCATTTTATTTCTTTTTTTATTTTAATTTTTATATTTTATTTTAAATTTTAATATATTTTATATATTAATATAATATATTTATATATTATATATATATTTATAAATATATATATATATATTTATATATATATATATTTATATTTTAATTTAAATTTATTTATGTAAGTTTTCAACATTCATTTCCACAAAATTTTGAGTTCCAAATTTTCTTCCCATTTCTCCCCTCCCCCTACCCCAAAACGCTGAACATACCCCTATCACCAATCTGCCCTCCCTTCTAACATCCCTCCTTTCCCTTATCCCCATCTTCTCTTTTGTGCTGTATGGCAAGATAACTTTCTATACCCCATTACCTGTATTTCTCATTTCCTAGTTGTATGCAAGAACAAGATCCAACTTCTCTTCCTCCCTCCCTCCCCACCCATCCCCTTTAGAAAGGCAAGGAATTCAACATAGGCCATATCTGTGTAGTTTTGCAAATGACTTCCATAATAGTCATGTTTTGTAAAGCTAACTATATTTCCCTCCACCCTATCCTTCCCCCCATTTCTTCTGCTCTCTCTTTTGATCCTGTCCTTCCCCAAGAGTCTTGACTCCTAATTGCTCCCTCCTCCTATTGCTCTCCCTTCCATCATCCCCCCCACCCTGCTTATCCCCTTTTCCCCTACTTTCCTGGGTTGTAACATAGGTTTTCATACCAAAATGAGTGTGTATTTTATTCCTTCCTTTAGTCGAATGTGATGAGAGTAAGCTTCATGTTTTTTTCTCTCATTTCCCTGCTTTTTCCCTCCACTGAAAAGTCTTTTTCTTGTGTGTTTTATCAGAGATAATTTGCCCTATTTTATTTTTCCCTTTCTTCTCCTAATATATTTCTCTCACCCCTTAATTTCACTTTGTTAAGGTATGATCCATCCTATTCAATTTACCCTGTGCTCTCTGTCTCTCTCTCTGTTTCTCTCTGTGTCTTTCTGTGTGTGTGTGTGTGTAATCCCACCAGCTACCCAGATACTGAAAAAAGTTTCAAGAGTTACAAATGTTGTCTTGCCATGTAGGAGTGTAAACAGTTCAACTTTAGTAAATCCCTTATGATTTCTCTTTGCTGTTTACCTTTTCATGTTTCTTTTCATTCTTATGTTTGAAAGTCAAATTTTCTTTTCGGCTCTGGTCTTTTCATCAAGAATGCTTGAAAGTCCTCTATTTCGTTGAAAGACCATTTTTTCCCCTGAAGTATTATACTCAGTTTTGCTGGGTAGGTGATTCTTAGTTTTAATCCTAGTTCCATTGACTTCTGGAATATCATATTCCAAGCCCTTTGATCCCTTAATGTAGAAGCTGCTAGATCTTGTGTTATCCTGACTGTATTTCAACAATACTTGAATTGTTTCTTTCTAGCTGCTTGCAATATTTTCTCCTTGACCAGGGAACTCTGAAATTCCACCACAATGTTCCTAGGAGTTTCTTTTTTTGGATCTCTTTCAGGAGGTGATCTGTGGACTCCTCCAATACTTATTTTGCCCTCTGGTTCTGGAATATCAGGGCAGCTTTCCTTGATAATTTCATGAAAGATGATGTCTAGGCTCTTTTTTTGATCATGGCTTTCAGGTAGCCCCATAATTTTTAAATTGTCTCTCCTGGATCTATTTTCCAGGTCATTTGCTTTTCCAATGAGATATTTCACATTCTCTTACATTTTTTCATTCTTTTGGTTTTGTTTTGTGATTTCTTGGTTGTTCATAAAGTCATTAGTCTCCATTTGTTCCATTCCAATTTTTAAAGAACTATTTTCTTCAGTGAGCTTTTGAACCTCCTTTTTCATTTGCCTAGTTCCGATTTTTAAAGCATTCTTCTCCTCCTTGACTTTTTGGACCTCTTTTGCCAATTGAGTTAGCCTATTTTTCAAGGAGTTATTTTCTTCAGCATTTTTTTTGAGTCTCCTTTAGCAAGGTGTTGACCTGCTTTTCATGCTTTTCTTTCATCTTTCTCATTTCTCTTCCCAATTTTTCCTCCATCTATCTTACTTAATTTTCAAAATCCTTTTTGAGCTTTTCCATGACCTGAGTCCATTGAATATTTATTTTGGATGTTTGGGATACAGAAGCCTTGACTTTTATGTCTTTCCTTGATGGTAAGTATTGTTCTTCCTCATCTGAAAGAATGGGAGAAGATATCTGTTCACCAAAAAAGCAACCTTCTGTACTCTTATTTTTTCCCCTTTTTTTGGGCATTTTCCCAACGAGTTACTAGAACTTTGTCCTTTATCAAGAGTAGGGTATACTCTGGGAATCTGTAAGATCGCAGTTCCTCCAAGGTGGCACATTCAAGTATACACTGATCTGGGAGCAGGAAGAGATTTTTGTGCCCAGAATCTTAGCAGAGTTTCCTTTCCACAGTCACCTGGCCTCCAGTTCCACCAAGCCAGCATTGGGAGCTGATTTTCAGATATGCTGCCTGCCTGATGTGGCCTCTGTGGCGCTGCCCAAGGCTGGAGCTATGGGGAGGACCTTCTGCCTTCCTGAAAAAACCCTGTCACTGACCTTTGGCACCTGTGGGTTGAGAGATCTGCAAACCTGCTACTGCTGTGACTGGGGATTCTGCAAGTGGAGATTCCGCCCCTGAGGTGTCCTCCTCCCAGAGCCATGTTGTGCATCGCAGCTAAGGCTGGGCTGGGCTCCATTCTGCATCCAGTGCAACAGATGTTTCCTGTGCACCTTTCAGGTTACCCTGGGCTGGAAATCTCCTCCACTCTGTTGTTCTCCACTTCTGCTGCTCCAGGTTTTGTTAAGAGTCCCTCTCTACAGATATTTCATGGGCTGTGTGGGAAGAGACTGCATATGTGTGTCTTTCTACTCCACCATCTTGGCTCCACCCCATCAAATCATTTTATTTCTCTGCATTTCTGTTTCCTCATCTGTCAAATGAGGAGGGTACAGCCTGTAGAAACTAAGTGTTAAAGTTGCTGTGAGGCTTTTAGTAAAAAATTTTTAGTAAAAAGATAAGATTTTATTACTTTTACTAATATATATAAAATGAAATAATCATTTATTATTAATTTGATTAATACTTTATCAGGAATCAGCTAATGGAGATGAAGTACTTTGTAGAATTTAAAGTGTTAAGAAAATATTAGGATGACCTGGGTTCAAGGACTACCTTTTGCACACCAGCTCTATGACCCTGGGCAAGCTTCTTAACCTCTCAATGCCCTGCAAAGCTCTCCAAGAGTACAAATTAGAAATGACCTGTCCATATTCTTGATGGCAGAAGTTTCCAACCCAGAAACTATATATTAAATACTTGGAATAAAATTCAAGGTACCTACATAAAGTTTTGCTATGTGTAGACTCATAACGTAATGGTAGAGATGATGTACAAACAATTATGTGCAGACAAGCTACACACAGGATTAATTGGAGTTAATTTTAGATGGAAGGCACTGAAAGATTTGTTGCAGAAGATGGGATTTTAGCTGAGGCATGATGGAAGGCAAGAGGCAAAAGTGAAGAATGAGAGAAATCCAAGCATACTGGAGAGCCTGTGAAAATTCATGGAGTCAAGAGATTGAGGGTCTTGTGGAAAGAACAGCTAGAATGCTAGAGTTGCAGCATTATAGATTACATGGTGGTACATGGAGGAGTAGAGTATAAGAACATGGGAAAGTTAAGAAGGGACCAGGTATGAAAGGCTTTAAAAGTGAAGCAAAGGATTTCATATTGGATCCTAGAGGCAATGGGGAACCACTGGAATTTACTAAATGGATGAATGTTAGCTGAGTGGAGAATGAAGTGGAGTGGGTATAACTGAGGCATGGAGATCAATCTGAAGGCTATAATGTATATATGCAATAATGAAGTTCTGGTAACAATGTCACAGGAGAGAGAAGGAGGGTACACAGAAGATATGGTAAATGTTGAAGTGTCAGGACTTATCAGATTGTTTATGGGTATGTGAGTGGGAGAATGAGGAGGCACCTAAGTTTTGAGCTTAGGTGACTGAAGAGGAGCTTGGTGGTGCTCGATCTCAACAGTAAGTGGGAAGTTAGGAAGATGAGAATGTTTTAGGGGAAAGATTATGAGTTCAGTTTTGGACAGATTGCATTTAAGATGTATGTGAGAAACCCAGTTCAAGATTCCCTATAGACACTGGAAGTGAAAGATTAAGAGTCAGGGCTGTGGTTAGGTCTGGTTGAAGAAACCTGAGAATGTTCTGCATTGAGATGATAAATTAATTCTATATAAAAGCAAAATTTAAAAATAATCACTCCTCTCAAGGAGCAGATAATCTATTGGGGGATGAAGAGAAAGAAAGGATATACCATGTAAGCAGATGCATAAATACATGAAAACACTGAGAGTCCCCTATTCTGTTGAAATAATAGGTTCTTATATAGGTCCATACACACATGCATGAATCATGAAGGCAAACAGACCAAAATGCTCATCGGTTTGTATTCCTCAAGTACTCATCATGGTTTGTGACTCTGTTAAATGTCTTTCAGCTTGAGCTATAAATAATAATGATGATGATGGGAATAGTAATGTCTGAGATTCATGTAACAGTTTAAGGTTTGCAAAACACTTTCTATGATCTCATCTGATCGTCACACACCTGTGATGTAGGTTTGAGGAAACTGATGCTGAACACGGTTAACTTGTCCAAAGTCACTTAACTAAGGTAGGATTCAAACACAGGTCTTCCTGATTTCAACTCCAAAGCTCAGTTCATTTTGCTATATAGCTCCAAAGACCCTCCAACCCTAGGGGAAGCAGCCCCAGGAACATCAAACTAAAGGTACTGAATGAATTCAGATGTCAGTTATAAATATTGATTCTAGTTCCACATTGAGTTGAAAGGGACCTTGCA
Source organism: Bettongia penicillata ogilbyi (assembly GCA_023548195.1). Classification (NCBI taxonomy): domain Eukaryota; kingdom Metazoa; phylum Chordata; class Mammalia; order Diprotodontia; family Potoroidae; genus Bettongia; species Bettongia penicillata. The sequence continues at coordinate 4,586,763 of JAJHZJ010000433.1, read as the reverse complement.
TATCTAATTCTCCATCTTAACTTTTGGTAGAGACCCTGAAAATTAGATGTCTATAGTACTTCAAGTTACAGAGCTAGATAATGGGTGACCTTGCATGAGAGCCTAGATAGCCATTCTTTTTCCTCATCCAGTGTTTTCTCCTTATATCGAGAGAGAGGGTCTAACTCACACAGAATTAACCGTTCTGGGTTATCTGCAAGCCATATGTATTGTTTTGATATCTCATTTATTCATAGGTTTTACTTTATTTTGTTTTTTTCAATTGTATCTGACTCTTCATGGCCCCAGTTAGGGTTTTCTTGGCAAAGACACTGGAGTGGTTTTGCCTTTTCCTTCTGTATCTCATTTTACAGATGAGGAAATTGAGGCAAACAGGATTAAATTACTTGCCCAAGGTCACACAGATAGTAACTGTCTGAGTTTGCATTTAATCTAAGGTCTTCCAGACTCCAGGCCTGATACTTTATCTACCATACTACCTCGATGTCCCCTTCTGTTTATTAGCAAGTGAATTAATTGCCATGGCATCTAATTAATGAGTTTAGAAAGAACGGTAATACTATACTGCCTTCTTCCAATTCCCTCCTTTATGAAATCAACCCTGAATTTCTGTGCCTTTAGCAATGACTCTAAGTTCAAGATATGAAGTTTCATTTTTGGCCAATTTTGCCAATTTGTTATTGGTGGATGGGAACTGGCAGTTATATTTATGCAGAAGTAAAATTTTCAGAAATTTGTATGGTGCTCTCATTTGACAGAGCTAGATGACTGATGGAATACTCTATCATCGTTAGACCCTATTTGTGGATTTCCAAACTTAGGCCACTCCCCTCCTGGCAACATGCATGTCTAACTTTAATGCCCACTGCTGAACCCAAGAACCTGGTGTACTTTACCCACTTCCTTGTCCACTGACGGGTCTCCTTTCCCTGCATCCCTGCATGTCTTCTGAACCTAGTTCAGTCCTGCAGCATTATTCTCTAATGGACTAGGCTAGGATCCCTTTCTCCCCCAGCCTCCTATTCTCTGACCCTCCCCACAAAGCCTCTTAAGACACCTTATCCAAAGTTTGGTCTTGTTTCTCTTATGTAGCCTTCCCCAAAGGGGAGGAGGAATGAAAAGAGCTATTTAAACCAGGCATAGGACAGGTATTTATTTCCTACACACAAACAAATGCTAAAAGACACGAGTTACAGCAGAATAAGTCAAAACTGAATTCATAACCTAATTTATAACACTTGTTATACTGCCTCTAAAGGCTGTTACTTAATCCTCATCAGGATATAAAGCTATGTGCCAGGCTACTGTACTGGAATCTCAGCTCTGCTCAGACCAAAAAACCCTGGTTCGTGTCTTCTAGTGAAACTGCGGTATTGATTTGATTTCTGTTCCCTGGGGCAAGATTGAAAAATGAGATGGATGGCCAGGGATGGATGGTGGTAACAGGGAAGACCTCAGGATAGATAATTAGATGCATGGGATTTGAAGCTAGATCGAGTGGGTTAGGAGAGTTTGCAGTCATTTGCGTACCAGTCAGGACCTCTTAGTTTTTGTGTGGGAGTGTGAAATATTGGCATGTGACATTAAAACTTATTTTAGGCATTCTTCTATATAGTGCTTTCCATTTTTTTATTTCAAAATTTATTTATTTTACATAGATTTATGATCTCTTCCCCTCTCTCCCCTCTTCCATTGGGTGACAATAATGATGACAACAAAAAGTGACCATCGTCATAAACATTCCTAGCTCAGCTAAATAAATCCCCACATTGACCATGCCCCCCAAATGCATTTCTGTCTCTATTGAGTCCTTTACTTCTTGAGTAGGAAGTACATGGCATGTTTCATCTTCAGTGTTCTAAATCAGAGTCTTGAGATCTTTCTAAGTTGTTTTTTTCTCTGGAATGTTGAGGTCATTGTATAAATTGTCCTCCCAGTTCTGCTCTGTATCAGTTTGTAAAAGGCTTCCCAGTATTCTCTGAAACTGACCATTTTGTATTTCTTATGGAATTATCATATTCCATTACATTAATTTACCACAATTTGTTTAGTAATTCCCCAATATGAGGATACTTGCTTAGTTTTCAATTTTTAATGAACACAATTTGTATATTCATTTATTTATTTATTAATAACCAAAAGAGGTCCTTTTCCTTTTGCTTTGTCTCTTTAGGGTATGAACCTAGTGTCCTTGAGTCAAAGTGTATGTGCAATTTAATAACTTTTGGGACACAGTTCAAATTGTTTTGCAGAATGGCAGTACCATTCCAGGGCTCCACAAACAGTGCACAGTATTTAGCATCTAATTCTGAAGAAGCCACACTCAGCATACGTAAAGTGAGATTTAATGAATTCACAAAACCTCCGACAACTATATTACCATCCAGTTTTCTTAGTTATGGTAGAAAAAAACAACCATTATAGATCATTAGTGGCCAATGAGGCAGTCTATCAATTTTCTCCAGGGTTCTCCAAGGAAAGAATAGACATTTTCAGGAAAAAAAAAATATATTGCATTGTATTAATTATATTATATCATATCAGTAAAACATTTATACACCTAGGGGAGGAGCAGAGATTTTGAGCAAGAAGAGAGATCTAACAGAGGAAGATACTGGGGCTCTGAGAAGGCTAATGACCTATATAAGGTCTCATAAGCAATAATAAGAGGAGACAAGCTTCAAACTCAGTTTCTGTGACTCTAAATTCAGTGTTCTTCCCATGGTACCAGAAAGGGTCGGGGTGGGGGTTAGCAGGTAAGGTGTCTCTGGGGATTGTAAGCAATACAGTATTCCTCCTCTTTTAGAATTCTTTTGTGCTTTATCTCTGAGTAGCTAAAATAAATAGCCACAGCAATTTTATGACACTTAAAGTCCCATTTCTTGATAATCTCTGGATTTTCAAGGGCCATTAGAGATCCCCATATGAATCTTGGAATAATGAAAAGTACATCCTAGCCAGTCCTTTCAGCACTTTGTTCTTGCTGCATTGACTTGGAAAGATGTTTCTAAATTAATTTTCCATCATTTTGCCTTTTAATAAAATGTCTTAGCAAAAGTACACACACCCCAGTATCAAAATTCTCAGATGTTAAACAGGTCTGTCCAAATGGAGAATTAGGATCATACAATACAATGACTAACCAGGATTCTAGAGGACCTATATACCTCTAGCCAGATAAATAATGGAGTCAATTTCCAGCATAATATACAAACAATGGACAAAGATGATGTGGAAATTTGTTTTGACTATGCAATATTTGTTGCAAGGCTTTTTTTTGCTTTTAAATGAGAGAAGAAAGTCAGAAGGAGAAATCACTTTGGGACAGAGTTGCCAAGGAAAAGAATAAATAAATGAATGAAAGATAAGAGAGGATAATTGAAAATTTTTTTTTTTATGCACAGAAGATAACAGAAAGAAAACTGGAAGGAATCTCAAAAAAGCAGGACAGCTCTGAAAATTAAATATTGAATTTATTATTGTACTTTAAAAGAAGTTTGTTGTATTATATCATATTACAAAAACAAAGTTATGTAACAGATTTGCAGTTTCATCTGCAATCCCTTTTCTTTTTTGTTTAAAATTAAATGAATAATTTAAACTTTATTAAAAAGGACTGAGATCATAGGCTAGAGCTAGGAGGGATCTAATATGTCACTTGGTACAAGGCCTTAATTTTATGGAAGAGGAAACAGAGTCTTAGAGAAGGGAAATGAGTTGGCCAACTTCATGCAGATATTGGCAGAATGCTGATTCCAACTCAGATACTTTGACCTCAAGTTTCCATTGTTTCTTTTACTCCATTGAATGAATACTTTGAATTCATGAGGCTCTTTCACTTGGTGTGAAAATACACTCCATGAGGTGGAGCCAGGTTGGTAGGATAGAAGCAGCAATCCAGTGAAACTCTCTTAACAGTCCACTCCAAAAATTCTAGAGCAGCATAGCTAACAAAAAATTGAGGAGAAACATTTTTATAGTCCAAGACAAGTTAGGAGATTGGTAGTAGAGGTCTCTGACAATGTGTTTGGGGCTAGCTGTGAAGTGAAGGAGTCACAGTGGTGAACCTTGGGGGTAACTGTGATAGTGGCAACAGCTTTGGGAGCTCTCAGCCCAGCTAAGGTAAAGGGGTTGGATAAATGGTAAAAAAGAGAATATGGGGACTTTTTTCTGACACTGGGTGTAGTACTGGACTCTGAGTCAATTCTATTGCCAATACAGCATTCTAGGTCATAGTTTCATGGAGGATTGAAGCTCTTGTAGTTGATCATAAAGGAGTAAGGGCCTTGGTTGTAGTTCTAAGGCAGAGAGGAGCATTAGCACCCACAGTTGCAGAGGGAGAGGGACCCTTTGTAAAAACCAGAATGCAGAGAGGAGAGCAGTGATCACATCTCTCTCTAGATCGTACCACTTTGGAAACATTAAAAACTTCCAGACCCCCAGAACTAGCTCCAAAAATAACAAGAGAGAAAACTTGGAACTTGAGATGGTGCCTTCCCCACTAAAGCTTATTAAGAGGTAAGATTTTGTTGTTCTCTCACGTCTAACTCTTTGTGACCCATTTGAGGTTTTCTTGGCAAAGATATCAGAGTGGTTTCCCATTTCCTTCTCCAGCTCATTTTTTCAACTCATTTTTCAGATGAGGAACTGAGGCAAACAGGGTTTAGTAACTTGTCCAGGCTCACACAGCTAGCAAATATCCCAAGGAAGATTTTAATTCAGGAAGATGAAACTTTTTGACTCCAGGCCCAGCACTTTATCCACTGTGCCAACTAGCTGCTCCCCTCCAGGTAAGTAGAGCCCTACTTCAAAATAAAATTCAAAATTGAGAAATAGTTGGAAAGATGTCCAAACAACAAAAAAAGAACTTGATCATAAAAAGCTATGATGGCAGCAGGGAAGACCAAGACACAAACTCAGAAGAAGGCAACAATGTTAAGAGATACTATCAAAACCTCAAAGAAAATGATAATTGAACTCAAGCCCAATGGGAATTCCTAGGAGAGTTAAATAAAGAGATGAATGGTAGTGGAAAAATAATAAGAGTGATACAAGAAAATTATGAAGAGAGAATTAACAGTTTGATAAAAGAGGCACAATAATACTGAAGAAAATAACTCTGTACAAAGCAGGATTGGCCAAATGAATGAAGAGGAACAAAAGCTCATTCAAGCAACTAATTCTTTAAAAAGTAGAATTAGGCAAGTGGGAGCTAATGGTTCCATGAGACATCAAGAAACAATAAAATGAATTCAAAGAATGAAAAAAGAGAAGAAAATGTGAAATGTATCATTGTTAAAACAACTGACCTAGAAAATATATAGAGGAGGGATAATTTAAAAGAATTATTGGACTACTTGAAAGCCATGATAAAAAAAAAGAACCTAGACATCACATTTCAAGAAATTATCAAGGAAAATTCCTGTGCTATCTTAAAACCAAAGGGTAAAATAGAAATTGGAAGAATCTAACAATCACCTCCTGAAAGAGACTCTAAAATGAAAATTCCCAGGGATATTATAGCCAAATTCCAAAGCTCCGAAGTCAAAGAGAAAATTTTGCAAGCAGCCAGAAAGAAATAATTCAACTATCGTGGTACCTCAATCAGGATCACACAAGATTTAGTAGCTAGAAGAAGCAGAGTGTTTAAAATATGATACTCAAAGGAGTTAGGATTACAGTCTACCCAGCAAAACTGAGTAGAATTCTTCCGGGGCCAAATGGATATTTAATAAAATGTAGGACTTTTAAGATTCCTGATGAAAAGATCAGAGCTGAATAAAAAACCTGACTTTCAAAACACAAGACTCAAGAGAAGCATAAAAAATATAAAAGAGAAATAAGGGACTCAATAATGTTAAACTGTTTACAATCCTATATAGGAAGATGATACATGTATTTCCAAATAACTTTGTTATTATCATGGTAGTTAGAGTCTATAGGCATGAAGACATTTTGGTGGGATTATCTCAAAAACAAAATGAAGGGACAAGGAAGAGGGGTGTACTGGGAGAAAAGGAAAGGGAGAGAAAGAATTGAGAAAATTATCTCACACAAGAGAAGAGTGCAATGAAGAGCTTTTACAGTAGAAGGAGAAATAAGGAGAGTACTGGTGGGCAATGTTTGAGTCCCATTCTTATCAGAATTGATACAAAATGGGAAAAGTACACACATATTGTGTATGTATATCTGTGTATATGTGTGCATATATATATATGCATATAGCTCAAATGAGTAGAGAAATCTATCTTACTTAATAGGAAAGCAGGAGATAAGGGGAAAAGAGACAGAGACAGATAAAAGAGCAAGTGGAGTAAATGAGTGAGTGGTCAGAAGACATAGGAGAGAAAGAGACAGAGAAAGACAGAGAGTGACAGAGACAGAAAGAGAAAAAGAGACAGAGACAAGAATAGAAAAATTGATAGACAAAAATAGGATGGAGGGAAATACAGTTAGAAGTTACAGCTGTGAATGTAAATGGGATAAACTCACCCATAAAATAGAAGCATGTAGCAGAATGAATTGGAAGCCAGATTCAAAAAAGATGTTGTTTACAAGAGAAACACTTGAAACAGAGTGACACACAGAAAGTTAAAATAAGAGTCTTGAGCAGAATCTACTGCCTTTCAGCTAATATAAAAAAGAAAGAGATAGCAATCATGAAAAAGCAAAAGTAGACCTAATCAAAAGAGGCAATCAGGGGAACTACAAGGGACCATAGACAATGAAGTTTTGTAAAAAAACACAGCAAGTCTCTCTAATAAAGTGTCATTTCTTTGATGTATAAGGAGATGAGTCAAATTTATAAAAAACATGAACCATTCCCTAAATGATAAATGGTCAAAGGATATGAACAGGTAGTTTTTAGACAAAGAAACTAAAGTTATCTCTAGTCACAGGAAAAAAAATGGTCTAAATTACTGTTGCAAAATTGAAATAACTTTGAGATACCACCCCACACCTATCATATTGTCTAGCATGTCAGAAAAGGAAAACAGTAAGTACTGGAAGGAATGTGAGAAAATAGAGACACCAATATACTATTGGTGGAGTTGTGAACTAGACCAAATATTCCTGAGAACAAAGTGAAACTATTCTCAAAGGACTATCAAACTATGTGTACCCTTTTAGTTTACTGAGGTCTGAGTCAAAGGTATACAAGTTCTTATCCCGAAGAAATCAAAGAAAGAAGAAAAGGACCTTGATGTACAAAAAGATGTATAACAGTTCTTTTGAGGTGGCAAAAAATTGGAATTGAAGGGATACCCATCAGTTGGGGAATAGCCGAACAAACTGTGATATATGATTATGATAGAATATTATTGTGTTACAAGAAAGGATGAGCAGGACAATTTCAGAAAAGTCTGGGAAGAATTCTATGAAGTGATTCAAAGTGAATTGAGAAGAACCAGAGAACACTGTGCACAGTAACAGCAATACTGAATGATGATCAACTGGGAATGATTTAACTATTCTGGTCAATAAATAATTCAAGATAATTCAAGACTCATGATGAAAAATGTTATCCACCTTCAGAGATAGAACTGATGAAATCTGAGTACAGATTAAAGCTGACTTTTAATTTTAATTGTTCTTGCTTTGTTGTTGCTAAATGACTAATACAAAAATATGTTTCTTATGACTTCACATATATAATTGATATAAAATCATAGTGCTTTCCTTCTTAATGGGAAAGAAAGGGAAATAATTTGGAATTCAAAATTAAAAAAAATGTTAAAAATAAGTAAATAATAAATGTGAAGGGAGGAAAAAAAAAAGAAAAGCCACTCCTTTTAGGACCTGATTTCTCAACCACAACAAATCAGGATCAAATTTAGAAAGCCATATGGTATAACAGAAAGGTTAGATTTGGCCTCCTAGTGTTTGATCCAGCCTCTGCTAAGAATGACCTCTGTGACCTTGAGCCTGTTGACACTTTTTGCCTTTGGGCCTCCATTTCCTAATTTGTAAAAATAGTGGGGTTGATCTAAGGTCCCTTACAGTTCTAAATCTAGGATCTTTCTTTCACCCCTCTGTTTCTTAAACTTAAGCTAAATATGTGAAGATGTGATTTTGATGATGTAGGTATCTCAGCTTGTGATTTAGTAAGTAGATCTCAGAAAGTTGCTTGAGGTACTTAGAAATAAGGTATTGGGTCCCATAGTCAGTAGATATCAGAAGTGGGATTAAAACCCAGTTCTCTCTGACTCTAAGCTCAGAATTCTATTTGCTAGGTAACATAGCCTATTTGAAATTTATAACTTCTCACAGCTTGACTCCAACTCACTTTTCCAGATTTGTTTCAAATTACCATACCTTATTCCATCTAGGTTCCAGCCACACTGGTCATCTTTCTGTTTTCAATACATGACACTCTATTTCCCACCCACATGCCTTTGCATAGGCTGTTCTTAGAAGGTGCTCCTTTCTCGATCCATCTCTAAGAATCCTCAGCTTCCTTCAAATCTCAGTTCAGGTGCCATCTCCTATGTAAAGCCTTTCTTGATGTTCTAAACTGTTAGAGATCTTCCCTTCCAACATTGAAAATTCTTTTAAAATTTTCTTTGTATACATCTTGTATTTACTTCTCTTTGTATATCTCCACAGGACTATGTAATCGGCTTGAGGGGAGGGACTCTCTCATTTTTATGTTTCTATTTCCAGCACACAAGACTGTGCTTTAAACTTAGTAGACATTTAACAAAAATCTGTTTAAATTGAATTATTCATCTTTAAAAATCAATGGGACATTTAAAAGAACAAGATGAAATGATGAAAATATTCAGTGTTGTTGATTAAATCATAGTGAGAGCCCATTATAGAGTCTGTGCTCAGAAAGGCCAGGAGCAGTACTCGAGACTTGGAAAACAGTAATGATCCCTGTCTGAGAAGGGCAGGGACCATCCAAACCAGAACTTGTTGGGCTCATTTGCCTATTTGGAAAACTGATCACAGAGGTTTATGTCCGAAAATCTATAAAGCACAGGTAATAATGGAGCCCGTCAGCCACTCAACACTTGCAATTAATCACTCTCCTTCTATTCACAACATTCTTTTTTTTTTCCCTCTCACACTTGGAGAGAGATGATTAATTGATAAAAAGCGTAACAAGTACGCTAATATCAGGTGCCTCCAATTTCAAAGACTTTGGCATCCTCCTCCCTCCCCCCCACCTCCTTTATGCTAATTGGCTCTGCATTAGTCATAACACTGGATGATTTTACTTTTAAAGTGACTTTTCTTGGAGTCACCCTAATTTAATTAAGAATTTTAACTAGTTACATGTATCCCGAACACCAATGAATTTTAAATCTGTGTTTGATTACCATAAGAGATTAACGAGATGACTCATAAAAAATGCACAGCTGCCAATTATAAGCCTCCACACTGTGTAAATTAGAATTTGCTAATTGGTTTGCCAAATGTAAATTCGATTTGGGGGAAAATTTTATGAACTGCAGAATGGATGATATTTTTGCAGGCCTTCAGAAATATCTTATTAGTGATGAAGCTTCTTACGACGATGTCCGAGTATGCTTGTTTTTTTAAAGCATTAAATGATTCTTTCCCATTTATTTCAAAAATATCAGATCTTAGTATTCATTTTTCATCTGCACGCATTTGCCACTCACGGGTCTGCAGTAATAAATGAATACTGAAGTGCACATTTTTCTTTCATCTGTCTCTTCTCTCAACAAGACAGATAAAATATACATCCCAGGTTAGGTTTTTTTATTTTGCATTTTCAATATTAAAGTGCATTTAATTAATTTAGTTTCCTTAAATGTTATGTGTTTATGCCAAAACCTACAGCCTCATCTTTCCAGAGGATTGCAGTTGAATAGTGCTTCAAGTATGGAAATAAATTCTGTTTAGCCTCCAGGAAATAGAGACAGTGATTCCACAATTCATAATTGAAAGAAACAGAACAAAATGTATATTTTAAATGTGTCTTTGGCAAGAGGAAGGTTTCTTAGCAATAGCAGATCAAAATCCACCCTGGGCGATAGACATGTGGGCTGAACACTCAATTATTTACATGGATTGCCATCTAGCAACTGAGGGGAAAATTGGGTCCATGTTTAAAGCCTTATTCTTGCAGATGAGTCTACCTAATTCAAGTGAGGTGCAGAATAATAAATATTATTTAATTAATTTGGGATCATTTATCAGATAATTTGGGTATAGAAACTGGCATCAACCAGTCCCCAACCCAGTTCTCATATAAGGGTCCTCTAATAAAGGATCTCCAAGGTTCAAATTCTGGGTGCTCACAACCTCCCGTCAATGTGGCAATACAATCAGTTTAATAATAATAGCAACAATAATGAAGTTAGGGTTCCAGTCTTGTGGGAAACTTCCAAGGTGAGAAAAATAAAGCAGATTGGTGCATTCCCTTCAACAAAGCTTCTTATGACAGTCAGACGTTTAAGTGACTTGTCCAGGTACATACAAACAGTATATATAAGAAGTAGGACAGGGAACTATGTCTTCCTGGCTCCAAGGTCATCCATCTCTCCATCCACTCTGCCCTATTCTTTCTATGATAATATGATAACTAACATTTATGTAATACTCTTAAGGGTTGGAATGTACTTTGCATATATTATGTCATTTGATCCTTAAAATAAACCTAAGAAGAAGATATTCAGATAGAGAAATATGTGCCATATACTGACCTAGGGATATCAAAATAAGAAAAAAAGACAATCCCTACTCTTAAAGAGCTTACAATATAATTTTCAGTCATGTCTTACTCTTCATGACCCCATTTGGGTTTCTCTTGGCAAAGATACTGGAAAGGGTTGCCGTTTTCTTATCCAGCTTGTTTTACACATGAGGAAACTGAGATAAGGTTAAATGACTTACCCAGAGCTAGTAAATGTGTGAGGTCAGATTTAAACTTTGGAAGATAAGTCTCCTTGACTCTAGGTTCAGTGCTACATCTCCTGTGCCTCCTGGCTGCCCTATTGCATTCTAACAGAAAGATAAAACATAACAGGGAGTTGAAAATCAGAGGAGGGTATTCACTCAAGGGTAAGGCAACTAGTGTGGAGGTGGAAGACTCTGGAGAGTGAACAGAAAGGGAAGGCTGGAACTCCCCAAGATGTGGTGGTTCATAGTGTGCTGGTCAAAACAAAAACCTTTACTAAAATAGCATAGAAATAAAAATAATAGTTAAGACACATTTTCCAATAAACTCAAACATGCTCCCACCAAATCACACACCATCAGTGAGGAGAGTGGACACAGATGGAGAATACATACATGGGGACCACATGCAAAGGAAATAACTGACCATGTCTCCCATTGGAGGAGAATAACAAAGGGAACATGTCACTAGACAAATATGTTTCTGGAAGCACACATAGGAAAAAGACAGGTACAGATCCTGGTGTGGGCACAAATTTAGAGACTGGAAGTAGCTTCTTTGTCACCTAGCCCATTTCCCTCATTTTGCAGTTAATAAAACTGAGGCCTAGAGGAAATTTTCCAGAAGTTGAATAGTTAGCAAGGAGCAGAGTCTTTGAGTTTAGGTCCAGAGATGTCCACAAGTGGAGAATTCCTTCCATGGAATTACAAAGCCTCTCTAAAGGCAAAATGAAGGTAAAAACCCTAATAAAATTAATCACTTGGCTTAAGGAGGGGAAGCCCGTCCAGTATCATTGCCTAGTAGGGAGGTGTATTTCTTTGAACTTGGGTATTTCTTCTCTAAGAGATCCCTCCTCATCTCAAATCAAAATCTTTGGAACATAAAGCTCATCTGTCCAGCTAGGTTAGTGCCTTCTGGCTTAGATATTTTTTTTTCTAGTATTAGTTCCTTGTCATTGAAGACTGCTTTTCTGTGAAAAGCCTTGTTCTAACTTATATGTGAAAAAGTCCTTGTAACCTGAATAGTTTTCCTCATGCTCTCAGTCAGTCTTTATTTAGAGACTCTTTTTCTAAGATGAAATAAAAAATGAAACCATGCTTGAACCTTGTGGCAGTAGGAAGGACCCAGGCTTTGGAGATGAGAGTTTTAAACTGGAATTCTGTCACTTAGGAGCCGTGGGACCCCATTTCACCTGTAGAGTAGAAGAACTGAAATATATTCAATCCACTGTGGTAAACTTTTTTATTATAATCCTTCTGTGTCCCAGTAACTGTTCTAGGTAACAGGAATCCAAAGACAAAGATGAAACAGTCTCTGCCCAGGAGGAGTTTATAATCTACTGGAATCATTTACAGGATCTTTAAGAATCCTCTCAGCTTTCCAGCCCACGTTTCTATGACTGTGATGTGAAGGGGAGTGAGCAACTCTCCAGTTAACTAGATGTGCTATGGGACAGTGACCTGTGCTGGTTGGCATCTAGGGGAAAGCCTCTCCACGAGTGTGTGCTAAAGACCTGCTGGCCCCTTGCTGAGAGAACATTGAACTCTTCTAAACAAAAGAGGCAGAGAGGCTGAGCTGCTCAGTCAGTTTGCTTTTACAGACTTTCGACATCTTCCATTCCTCCGACATGAATTTGCTTTCCTAACTCTTGTCCAGTCATTGGAAAGGCAGCACCAGTCACTGCACTAATCAGGAACTCTGTGTTCTCCCTGCTCCAGATCCCGCTGGACACCCTCATACTCCAAGGGATTTGCAAGCATATTCTATGCTAAGCAGTAGCTTAAGTGCTGGGGATTTTTTGTTTTAAAGACAGTCTCAACTCTCAATTAGAGTACAAAAGACTTATAGTCTAATTGGGGGAGGATTATATATATGTTTGTATCTATATGAATAAATATTTAAAGTTTATATATAAAGACATTTATATATAAATATATATAATATACATAAAACAAGTATGTATATATAAGTACATATATATGGAGAAAGGTTATATTCATATATTAATTTATGGAACATACATACATATATTTAACAGCAAGGGAAAATAGAAAGGCTGTGAAGTCCTAAGGGTTCAGCAGCCTCTGGGAAGTAGGTCAAGCTCAGGGGTGCTTCTGCTATTCCAGAAGGTCAAACAGTGGCCATGGGTCTGAGGGCAGGTGCTAAGACCTGATGATCTATCTTCTTGATGGAAGGCTCCTCGTGGATGACCCAGAGTTCCTCCCAGTAGGATGAACAATGCCGTTGCTGTTTCCATATAGTCTCCCCCATACTTAATATGCTATATATACTATATACATGGATTCCCTTCCCTCAAGGAGCATACATCCTACTTCTTGGGCATTGGTGGCAGGTAAGGCACTTTCACAGATAAATATAGGAGTGAGGAGGGGGGTAAGGAAATCCAGATGGCACAGTAGAAATATTTACATAAAGTAAGATAAATGTTAAGTTGAATGAATAGGAAATGACTCCAAGGAAAGGGGATAGGATGCTGTCACACCAGCCAGTAGCCTCCATCATCTCAATTCCTGGTCTGTTTCTGCCATTCAGGATCGTTGACGTGTTCATCCTTCATTGACGAAGAAGACCATGCCATCAGAGAAATAATGACATGACTTGCACTTGACTTCGTTTTGAGTGAAGGGTGGCTCTGGAGGAGAAGTGAGGCTGGTGACCTACACAGCCCTCCTTCACCATTCAGGAGCCATCAGCGGAAGAAGGATTTTATAGTGGGGACTCAGTCCCTTCTCTGGGGGTCTTTACTGATTCTGTTCTGCCTAGCTCTGTTTCCCCTGGGCTCAATACAAACAAAAATTGATACTACAATCTGTCCATTTTTCTAGAGACACAGTTTTAAGTGAGATGAGACTTTATTTCTCCATAGGAAATGAGCCCACAATCGTCATTTGGAAGTTCTGTCCCACGTTAATTGGGGAACATTTCCTCAGCCTGTTTGGAAAAACAGAATCAGGTCTTGCTTTTGGATGGTTTTGTGAAGTCAAAGTGGGAAGACATTAAGAATCATCTCATCCCACTTTCTTGGACTATTAATGAGGTGGGTAATCTTCTCTATCACACAGGGTGGCATGACAGCTAATTAATACACGCATGTCAAGTGTTTGGAAATTACAAGTGTCAACTATTATTGTCACTATTATTAGAGGATCTTAAAATCCAGAATTGGAATCAGTGCCAGGTTCCAACTGACTTTTGTCTTCAGTACATCCTCTCTGGCCACTGGAGGAATTAAATTCAAGCCAGCATAATTAATTAATGTTTATGAAGCATGTCGTGAGTCTCAGATGCTCTGAGTGCCAAATGCAATTATAAAAACAAATACCATACCTCCCCATCCTACATCCTGCAGTAACGGTTGCAGTCTCTGATTAGCTTCATTTGTATCCTAAACTCAACGGTAAATGATGGCCTTGTCTCTTAGGATACAATGTGAGAGATTGGAGAGAATGCTGGGCAGCAGTCAGGAAGCCCTACATTTGAATCCTGCCTTGGAGATGCACAATAGCTTTGTGACCATGGATAACCCATTCAGCCTCCCTGAGATTCAGTTTTCTCCTCTATGAAATGGGAATGATGATGCCTACAATACATTATGAAATGATTATGAGAAAAAACCACTTTGAAAATTAATATAAATTCAATTATCCAACATTTATTGTTCTCTCTCCTACCTCCCACTCCCCTCCAATAGGGGAAAAGCCCCACAAAAATTTTGTGACAAATAAACTTCATGAAACAAAGCAAAATCTCCACAATTGGCCACATCCAAAAATATGCCTCATTTTACAGTCTGTCACCTCTTAATCAAAAGTCTTTATCGTTGGTCCCCTGGAGTCACTGTTGATCCCTATATTGATCAGAGTTCTTTAATCATTCAGAATTACTCATTTCTTTTGTTTTTAAAATTTTATTTCTTTTATTTTTAATTTAATTTCAATTTTTAATTAATTTAATATAAAATCATTCATTTTTACAGTATTAATGTTAAAATGTAAAGTGTTGCCCTAGTTCTGCTTACTTTACTCTGCATCAGTCTAGGTAAACATTTCTAACTTTCTTTGAAATGGTTTTCTTAAAAATTTCTTTTTGAAAACAGTATTTTATTTTTCTAGTTACAGAGACAATTTTTACCATTCAGTTTTACAAGATTTTGAGATTCAAATTTTTCTCCCTCTCTCCCTTCTTCCTAAAATGGTAGGCAATTTGATATAGATTATATATATGTTATCATGTAAAATATATTTATATATTAATAGTCAAGTTGTGAAAGAAGGAAATAATCAAAAGGGAAAAAACACAAAAAATATAAATTTAATTTAAAGTAAGTGAAAAAGTATGCCTTGATCTGCATTCAGAGTCCATTGGTTATTTATCTGGATGTGGATAACATTTTCCATTGTGAGTGCCTTCTATTTGTCTTGGATCTTTGTGTTGCTGAGAAGAGCCAAGTCATTCATAACTGATCACACAATGTTGCTGATACTGTGTTTATTTTATCCTGGTTCTACTCATTTCACTTTGCATCAGTTTGTACAAATCTTTCCAGGTTTTTCTGAAATCTGCCTGCTCATAATCATTTCTTATGGAACAATAAATATTATTCCATTACATTCACGTCACACAGCTTGTTCAGCCTTTCACCAGTTGATGTGCGCTCTTCAATTTCCAAAATTTTGCCACCATGAAAAGAGCTGCTAAAATATTTTTGCACATATAAGTCCTTTCTCCTTTTTTATTATCTCTTTGGGATACAGACATAGTAGTGATATTGTTGGATCAAAGGGTATCTACACTTTGGTTGCCCTATGAGCATAGTTACAAATTGTTTTCAGGAGTGGTTGGATCAGTTCACAACTCCACCAATAGTACATTAATGCCCCAATTTTCCAAAAACCTCTTCCACATTTATTATTTTCCATTTTTGTTATATTAGCCAGTCTGATAGGTAATTCAGGGTTGTTCTAACTCACATTTTTCTAATCAAAAGTAATTTAGAGAATTTCTTCTTATGCCTATAGATAGCTTTGATTTCTTCATCTGAAAACTGCCTGTTCATAGCCTTTGACCATTTTTCAATTGGGGAATGGCTTGTACTCTTATATATTTGACTCAGTTCTCTATATATTTGAGAAATGAGACCTTTATCAGAGATATTTGCTGTAAAGATTGTTTTTAAGCTTTCTGCTTTCCTTCTAATATTGGTTGCCTTAGTTTTGTTTGTGCAAAAACCTTTTAATATAATTTAAGTGATCTACTTTACATTTTGTAATGCTCTCTCTCTCTCTCTCTCTCTCTCTCTCTCTCTCTCTCTCTCTCTCTCTCTCTCTCTCTCTTTCTATCTCTCTGTCTCATTGGGTCATAAGTCTGTAACTCAATTTCTTCTTTAATAATTTAGGTGCTATACATTGATATTACTTCATTGTCTATGGTACCTTTTAGAAAGATGTAGTTTCATTCCTTATCTCTTTTAATTGATCTATTGTTGATTTTGCTTTGTCTGAGATCAGGATTGCTACTCTTGCTTTTTTTTTTTAAACTTTAGCTGAAGTGTAATATATTTGCTCCACTCTCTTACCTTTACTCTGTGTGTCTTTGCTTCTTGTAAGCAAAATATTGTAGAATTACGATTTTTAATCCATTCTGCTACCCATTTCTGTTGTATGGGAATGTTCATCCCATTCACATTCACAATTATGATTACTAGCAAGACGTCATTATTTCTCTGATGGCATGGTCTTCTTTGTCAACGAAGGATGAACACACACTAGCTATGTTTCCTTCCATTATGTTTTTCTTCCTGTCTGTCCTCTCACTTCTTTCACCTTTTCCCTCCTCAACAATGTTTCATTTCTATCACCTCCCCCAGTCTGCCCTCTCTTTCAATCAATCTTCCAAGTTTCTTGGGCTAAAAAACTGTTTTCTCCCATTTTTGTGGCAGCTCTGCTGAACTAGGATTTGTTTGGAGGCACTATTTTATGGTTGTTTGGAGATGAATATGGGAGAGTTGTGGTAATTTACTGCTTACTCTATCATCTTGGCTCCCAGAAGTCCTTAATCACTTCTTATAGTACAATAGTATCTCATTATATTCATATACCAAAATTTGCTCAGCCACTTCCCAGTTAATAGGCACCTCTCTAAATTTCTAGTTTTTTGAGGCTACAGAAAGAGCCACTATAAATACTTATGTACATATAAGACCTTTTCTTCTTTTTGTTCTCATTAGGGAAGAGGTCCAGTAGTTATATCACTGGGTCAAAAGTTTAGAGTTTAGTAACTTTTGGGTCATCGCTCCATATTACTTTGCAAAATGGCTGGATCAGTTTACAATTCCACCTACAAAGTGAATGTTTTTCCAAAGCTCATCAAACATTTGTCATTTCTCTTTTTTGTTAGCTTTTCCAATATGGTATGTATGAAATGGAACCTCAGAATTGCTTTAATTTGGATTTCTTGAATTATCAATGATCTAAATAAGTTTTTTTTCCCCTTTGTCTTTAGATAGCTTTCTTTGTTCCCTTAAAAACTGTCTCTTCATGTTCTTTGACTATTTATGAACTTTTGGTGAATGGCTAATATTCTTATATATTTGAAGAATTTCCTTACCTATCTTAAAATTGAAACCATTATCAGAGAAACTTGTAAAGATTTCTTCCTCTCCCCACCAAGAGCTTGTTTCCCTTAGCTTCATTGGATTTATTTGTGCAAAAGCACCTTAATTTGTGTCATCAAAATTATTTTATCTCCTCTGATCATCTCTGTCCTTTGTTTGGCCATGAACTTTTTCCCTATCTGTAAATCTAAAGGTTATTTTTCTATTTCTCTAATTTGTTTTTGACAAGGTCTTTTGTATATTAGTATATGGTATGAGGTGGTGATCTAAACCCAGTTTCTACCAGATTGCTGTCCAGTTTGTGAGAATCAAATTATTCAAAGTGCTTCAAGCACTTCAGCATGTTATATAAATGTCAATTAGTTGTGGTAATTTCAAAACTTCGCACAATGTCCAATAAAAACAAATACTCTTAATTTGACTTAATATTTCAATGTGTGTTTCAAGGATCCATTATTTCATCTTTTGTGAGTATCCCCTCTCCTCATAGATATTAAAACCTCTCCAAATCTCAGTAGGTAATTTCTCAAGTTGTGATAGTCTAAAATAGATTGGTGGTCAAATAGTAACTGTTGCTGCTAAGCCTCTGAACATAGCCATGGTGATTCTTGATCTGTCCAATTGTTCCCAGTTTGGAAGGACTTGGTAGAAATACAGAATCTCAGAATTGGAAGAAAACTCAGAGACCTCCTAGTTCATATTTACCTGGGGAAAAAAAATCACTTCCTTTCAAAATCCCCAATAAGTGCAAAATGCACTCATCAATCATTGAATGATAGGAACTGATGAGATCACCATGTGAGATAATATGTAGAGAGAAAAGTAGAAGGTCCAGGGCAAGCCCTTGGGGGACATCCATGGTTAGTGGCTATGGGATAAAGAGTCAACAAAAAAAGACAAAGAGAATGGTCAGATTCCCACATTCAATAATGAGATGAATACAATTTATACCAGGGGTGGGGAACCTACAGCCTCAAGGTCATATGTGGCCCTGTAGGTCCTCAAGTGTGGTCTTTTGACTGAATTCACACTTCACAGAACAAATTCCCTTAATAAAAAGATTTGTCCTATAAAACTTGGACTTAGTCAAAAGGTTGCACCCAAGGATCTAGAAGGTCACATGTGACTTTGAGGCTATAGGTCCCTTACCCCTGATTTATAGAATCATTTTTATTAAGTTTAGTAAGAAGCTTCCTGGTATTAATGGGTAGAATGTTTATCTTTGAGTCAGGAGGACCTAGGTTTATAACCTACTTCAATAGTTATCTTCCTGGGGACCCTGGACAAAAAGATTTAACCTGAATGTGCCTCTACTATCTTCCTTGGGGAAGGCAGTATGGTGCAATGGAAAAATCCACTGGTTTCAGAAAACTGGGGTTTGAATCTTGGCTTTCTTCAGACTGTGAACCAAGGACCGGCATTATACCTGGTGGTGTAAAAAGTAAAAAAAAATCAATACAACTTTGTTTTTCAATTCAACAAACATTTTATAAGTATTTACCATGTATAAGACGTTGGATAAAAGGAAAAGACTGCAACATATAGACATTTTTGAAAAATAGCATTGCCAATTCTAAGGGGGAAATTCCCACCTCGAGAAAGTCCACCATCATAACTATTATCATTAAAACTGAGATTAAAATATCTTGAGACCCTGCTGTGAACAATTATAAGAAGGTTAATTTTTATGCTGTTCCTGTGCATCTGGGAAGTTCTATTACCATCTCAACAAAGTAATAATTCATTAAGACATTGAGAGCTGCCATTTTTGTTTTTATTTGTCATTTTATTTTTGGTAATAGACTTATAGGGATTTTTTTTGTTTTCTTTCACTTATGTCCCTTACTTTGTCTCTTCAGACCCCCTCCCAGTGAGTCATTGTACCTTATAACAACGATTTTTAAAAGAGAAAAAAATGAGCAAAACATTAATACATGGAAAAATCTGGTATTCTATGCAATGTTCCAAGTCTGTGATCCTCTACCTCTGCCTCTGCAGAGGAGGAAGAGAAGTATCTTCTCAAATCTCTTCTTTGAGGTCACAATGATCTTCATAGTTTCACAACATTTGTTTTCAATTAGTTGTGGTCGCCAGTCTGTCTTTGGTAAATTAAATTTTGTGACAGGTTCCCCCCCGCCCCAGTTAACAAGGATATATTTTCTCTTTCCATTTACATGGTTGTACTCATTATGAGCATTGTTTTCTCGTTTTTGTTTCTTCCACTCTGACTGAGTTCATGTCCATCTTCCCATGTTTCTCTGTAGTCATCATTTCTTACAGCACAGTAATGCATCACCATATTCTTTTATCTACTCCCCATTTTGGGGCATCTACTTTGTTTCCTTTTTTTGTTACCATGAAAATTGCTGCTATAAATATCAATAAGACTTTTCTAAATTCTTTTTTCAAATAAATCATATAGGTGATAATTACAGTATCAATTCAGAGGAAAGGAAGGAAAGATCTCTTCAACGTTGGAAAAGGTTTTCTTTTTGTAAAAACTCATATAATTATCCTAGACATTATGCATCTGGGTTCTTCATAACTGGGAACAAGCTTCAATTAAATTTCATTAGTCTCGAACTGATTTTCAGATTCATTGGACAAGAGTGTTTGGAACTGAAGTTGCCCTGTGTTTTTTGGGTTTTTTTTAGCATGCCAGTAACTACACTGAGGTGGGGGGCTTGAAGGTCTAGCTTAGAATTTGGATGCGAGGGTTTGATGGGTTCTTAGACCCTAAATGAACAGCTTCTAAAATAGGAACCAATAGCACTTTCCCTTCCACATCAAAACAGATAATCTGATAAGATTTCCTTTTTCTGAGTTTCTGTTATTTAAAAGGGTATAAAAATGCATTGTCTTTCTTGTTGAGACCAGGAGAATTTGGCATATTTTTATGCTTTAAAATCTCAGGCTTAGACCTAGATTACTGAAGAGAGAAGAACATTGTAGGTGGTGGAATGCATAGAGCCTGGGGTCTGGAGTCAGGAAAACCTGAGTTCAAATCCGACCTCTTACGTCATAGCTGATAAGTTATATAATCACTAGATAAGTTATATGACCTCTGCCTCAGTTTTCTCAACTCTTAAATGAAAATAATAGCAGCACCTACCTCACAGGGTTGTTGTAAGGGTCAGATGAAATGATATTTGTAAAATGCTTAACACAGTAACTGGCACATAGTAGGTACCACATAAGTATTAACTATTATTATTGTACAATAGTTGTATGTAACATCAGGATGGGACTTCTGGGATGCACTTAATAAATTCTGTCTCTCCTTTCTCTCTATTGATGGTCATTCACTAAAAGTATTATCACAGAATTGTGGAAGCTTAGAGTTAAAAGGTTGCTCCATGCCATCTCCCAGTGGTCTCCTCACAATGACGTTATTTTCTAGTCATCTCCAACCTGCCTGGCACTCCATCTCCACTCCTGGTTCCCCTGGCTTTGACAGGTAAGTTTTTCCCCCTAATCTTACCTTGCCCTACTCTCCCTGATAGTTCCCAGCTATCTCTTCACCATGTCCCTGCCTGAATATAATTTGCTTTTCCCTCATTTGCCATCTTTGCCGCATTCTTTTATGCCGTGTCATCTACTCTTAAGCATCTTGATGTAACGGTGGGCTATACTTGTTTCTATTTATTTTCCCATCTCTTGATACAGTGCCTGGAATACAGCAGCACTTAATAAATTCTCTGTCTTTCCTCTCTCTCTCTCTCTCTCTCTCTCTCTCTCTCTCTCTCTCTCTCTCTCTCTCTCTCTCATCTCTCTCTCTCTCTCTCCCTCTGTCTCTATATCACACACACACACACACACATACATGCATGCATACTATACAAGACCCTTTTTCTACAAAATATCAAACAAGAGGTGACCAAGACTTTACTTGAAGCCTCCAGGGAGGCAGGAACCAGAGCACCCCAAGGCAATTACTTTCACTTGAAATAACTCTCATTATTTGGAAATTCTTCCTTGAATTGAACCAAGACCTGCCTCTGGTAATGCTCACTCGTAATTCTGAACAATCAGTTGGAATAAAGTATCTCTTCTCTATAAAATATATTCTTCTAGTGCCTCAAGACAGTTACCATGCCATTTCTCAGGGTTCTGTTCTTCAAGTTCTTCGACTCATTTCACTCTCCTGATCACTCTTCTCTAGGCAGTTATGTATGTCCACCCCAAAGTGTATTTAGGACAGACTATATCTCTCCAGATTTGATGGGCCAAAGGTAAAGTATAAGAAAATTACCATTGGCCTCTTCTGGGAGCGGGTGATTGTCTTATATGGCCATGTCACACAATTGGCTCATATTGAACTTGAAATCTACTCAGACCCCTTGTTCTTTTTCAGACAAACTGCAATCAAGTTACATTTCTCCCACTGGACAGTATCCCAACTTGTGAAGTTGATTTTTTGAATGAAAGACTTAAATGATCCCTACTGCCATCTTTTATAGATTGAAACATTCTTGACTGTTGAGGCCTTTTTTGAACCTTGGTTGTAATTCAGTGCATTAGTTATTTTATTTTGTCATTTGCAAAAATTGACTAGCATAATACATATGACTTTATCAAAATAATTAATTAAAATTTTGAATATCAAATGGGCAGAGACCCCTACAGAACTGCACTACATATCTCCTTCCAAGTTGATATTTAACCAGTAAAATCTATTGTTTGGCATTGAAGCAGTGACTTAAACCGTGTAAATTAAAGTGAACAAGACAGTAAAAGATCCCTGTTTATTTATTTTGAACTTCTTTCAGTTTGCTTCTTTATATTGATACTTTAATATTTTTTTCTTTTTATCTGCTACTGTATCACTCACTACCCATCACCTTTAATCAGAAGTACTTTATAGCAAATAAGTATAGTCAAGTCAGACAAGTCAATGCACTCTCTATGTCTGAAGATAGGTATCTTATTCTGCATTTCTTGTCTTCAGCATTTCTGTCAAGATGTGGGAAGTATCCTGAAGCATTGATAACTGAGTTGATCAAAATTTTAAAGACTTTCTGAGTTGTTTTCTTTTGCATTATCTTGGTCACCATGTAAATTTTCCCCCTTGTTCTGTTAATTTCATTCTACATCACCTCATAGAAGCCTCAGTTTCTCTGAATTCTTAATAGTCTTCATTTCTTGCAGCATAGTAATATTCCATCCCACTTCTCTGTCATATCTGACCTTTTGGAGGTAGTAGTGAACTTAGTAATGATCAATGGATCAATGGGCCCATACACTTCGGGGACTTTGTGGATATAGTCTCAAGTTATTTTCCAAAATAGTTAGACCAATTCATAGCTCTAGAAAAACTAAGTTGATATGCCTGTTTTCCAATATCCCCTCTGACAATTGCCATTTTCATCTCATTAACATTCCCAATGTGGTGGTTGTGAAATTGACTGTTTTTCTTTGTTAGATGAAAAGGCTCATTAGGTAAGGGTGAGATAAAATATGACTATGATATAAAAACAAAAATAATTTAATTTTTTATAAAGCTAGAGGAGAAAAATGAAATCTGCCTTGAAGTTTTCCCTTTTAAGATCTGTGGTACCTGGCGGTCTATGTCAAGCTTTCCTCATCGTCTCTATCACAGATTTGAGGATGGAACAGTCGCTTCCCTATGGTTCTCACCATTTCTATTTAAGTTGTCAGTTGCTTCTTCCTGGTGAAAATCAGACACGGCATAACAATTCTCCTCATTTTTTCCTTCACTATGGAACAAGAAAATGATCACCAAGGCAAATAAACAAGCTATTAATTGTTGTTCCTTGGGCAAAGAGAGTTACATGAAATGCCTCTGTCAGACACAAGATCTACTCCCTGAACTCGTTCATTTCTTCCTCCATTCAAGAAGGAATGGAGGAAGAAATACTCTAAGGAAACTATTCCTTACTTTTCATTCTATTTTGATTTTGACTTTCTCCTACCTTTACCATGCTTCTCCTCTCAGGTGCCTATGTTTCCTCTTATGAGTATAACTTATCAATATTAAAATAGCATTTCACTGTCCTTTTGATTAGTTTTATTCCTTTAGAATAAGGTACACCCTTTCAGAACCATATTCCACTCTTAGAACCTATTGTATCCAGTTGCAGAGGTAATCATGAGGTCAAGAGTTCCTCCTTTAATTAAGATTTCTAGTTCACTTTGTTTGCTACCCATAATTTGTGCATCTCCTAGACATCCAAACTCATAAATTTTATTGCTGACTACATTCCTGGATTTTATCTCCTCTGAATTATTGGGCTTGTCTCTTGCTATTTTCTTCCTATGTTGGCTAGTTTGGCAGATATGCACAGGCAATTTCCTCCCTCTTTTCTTTTGTGGTTAAAGTCATTTTTATTAGATTTGTAAGACTCCAGGAAAATGCATTTTTATATGACCTTGTTACACTCCATCACTGGTGAGGGGCCCATCGTTCCTAGATTTTAGGGCATGGTTCAGAAAGTCAGATCCTATTCTTAGCTATTCTTTCTCCAAATTTGCCTTTATTTCTTAAAGTCCGAGCCTCCAATCAAGAGCAATGATGATATTGTAACCTCTTTCCCCAATGTCTTCAATATCTTGCCTACAGAGTTCTCATGTGTGGTTTCTAGATTACTTTTGTCAATTTCATTTCACCTCTCCTCTCCACAAGTAGGTAATGGGTATCATGAATAAATGTTTTAGGAGGTGATTGGTCACGTTCTAAAATACATATTCTACACCAGAGCATTAGGGAACCCCAAATTGGACAAGGTAGCACTCAGCCCAGGAAGAAAATATTAAGAGTCATGGATGTGGTGGAGGAGTGAGAATTAATGAGACTTGGCCACTGCAACTGTTTTCCCAGATTTCCATGTACCATATTGGATGGTGGGAGTAGGATTTAGATTATGGACAAGATAGTCCAAATTCCTAAGTGGAATAGGAAGTCTCAGTGGAGTCATGCTTTCTCCCTCCAATCCCCAGATCATGGAGCTTTGTAGGACTGAGAGATATGCCAGTTCCTGGAAGTCTATAAAAAGTATGACTAACTTGAATCAGTACCCTCTCCCTGTTTTCTCCCCTCAGTCTTAAAAATTCCACAGTCAGGGTACACAATTGTGCCATGGTTACCATTTTGGAGGCTTATTCTAACTTTCTTTTGCCTATATTGTGTTAGGTAGAGGCAGGGTTGGAATTTTTCTTCTTCGCAGAGTATTGGGGATCTCGGGAGCCCTACCCTAGACCTCTTCAGCTTCTCTGGGATCCCTCACAGTCATGTGATGACTTGAGAACACAAGTGCTGTGACCATATTCGGCTCATCAGCTGTCCAGATTCAGTGTTCACTTTTTACAATAGGGGTCTGCAGGAAGTACTCCTCAGCCTGACCTTCACCAGCCTGCTGTTTTCATCATGAGCATGGTGGCCATCCTGCCTGGCTAGAACTATCTTATCTCACTGAGAGCTAAGTGACTGATGACTTAGGTCTATTAACTTAGCAACTTTTTATGGAAAACTAAAGTCTAGAGTCCAGCCAACCAAGACTATTAAGAAAATGGTGTGAGGGACAGGGCCTCCTTCAAAACAAATGCAGCCTGAACTTCAAAAGTATTTCATGATAACATGAAGACATTTTCTATTCTGTTTATAAATTGAATTTCCCTACTACTTGCATTGAATATAGTTTATGATTACAATCAAATACATGCACTAGACAGATTTTTGGACCTAGTTCTGCCATTGGTTAGTGCAAGAATAGGGAACCAGCAGTCTTGAGGTCATGTGTAACCTTCTAGGTCCTCACGTGTGAGCCTTTGACTGAATCCAAATTCCATAGGACAAATTCCCTTAATAAAAGGACTTGTTCTGTAAAGCTTGAGTGCAGTCAAAAGGCCATACCCAAGGACCTAGAAGGGCATATATAGCCTCCAAGCAGCTGGTTTACCACCCCTGGGCTAGTGGCTATGTGACATTCAGCAAGTCACGTACTCTCTTTGAAAAAAGTAAATTAGATGATTTATAAGGTCTCTTCCAACTCTAAAATTCGATGATTCTTTCATTCATACACACAGACACACACACATGCACACACACATACACACACATACCCTACTCTCATCATCCAGTATGGGACAAGGTAACCCAGGAAAACAGTTGCAGTGACCAAGTCATATATGTGTGCATATAAACATACATACACATGTGCACATGTGTACATGTATGTGTATGTTTACATGCATGTACACATCTGTACATGTGTGTATACTTTCCCCACTTACCTCTTTAATGGCTAATCCAAAGAAACTCCTTACTAATGTTTTCTATAACTTTCTTAAAACCACATAAAAAAAGTTTTAAAAGGAGACAAGTGGACCAAATGCATAATGTTGTGATGACAATCATCAGAAAATTGTAATTTTTTGATTTTCAATTATTTTGCCTTCATGAACACCTTTTTGCAACACCAGTAGATGTGTGTTCAGCTCAGTTTTCTACTCAGGCATAGTTTAGTCATTGCTGTTTATCACCAGGAAGACAAATTTTCATTGCAGCTCCCTCTGTGCACATGAAACTACAAATACCAAGATCATTTTTCAATAAACAATGTCCATCAACCTCAAAATATATATATATATATATATATATATATATATATATATATATATATATATATATATATGTCCTAGGAAGAGGGCAGCTTTCTCCACTATTAAGATTGTACAGTAGAAAATTCTTAGGAAGCCTCTGGAGAGCATCCACAACTATTACAGTTCAAGACTTCTTGTGATGTACACTGGATGATGGTTCTTCAGATATCATGAGGGTATCTAAAACCCCAGTCCTCTAAGTGCAAGTAATGACTTCTTTCACAATAGCTACAGCAACCTTTCCTGACTCAAGAGACCATGTCACTTGTCATCCCCTCTCATTCTCTCTCTCTGTCTTTCTCTCTCTTACTCCCTCTGTCTCTCTCTACTCTTTGTCTCTCTCTTCTTTCTTTCTCCTTCTGTCTCTCCCTCCCTCTCCCTCTCCCTCTCCCTCTCCTTCTCTCTCTCTCTCTCTCTCTCTCTCTCTCTCTCTCTCTCTCTCTCCCTCATTAATGGTCCTTCGTCCTTTCATCTCTCCAACATCTTTGCACAGGTCAGCATTACCCTCTGTCACTGCAGATCGTTCCTTCATCTTTGTTTTTCTCTTGATGCCCTGCCATTTTTAAAAGCAACACTTCATTGGCTCTGAAATATTGAAGAGGGGAGAGGTATTGTTAAAATTTCTTTCCCTTCTCTTGTAGGAGGGACACGAACTTAATTCTCTTGACTGTGTCAAAAAGAAAAACATAACACACTTGCTACAGCTCCCTTAGAATTCCCTTTTGTCTTTAATCCTTTCTGAAAGCAAGACTTAAAATCAACCAATTAGCAAGCATTTACTAAGCACCTGTCATGTTTCAGGCACTATATAGTGGGTACACAAAAATGAACATACCACAGTCTTTCCGTCCCAAGGAGATTTCACTCTGCTGAGGGAAATAACATGTACATAAATAAATACATACAGAATAAATAAAGGACAGCTAGGTGGTACAGTGGGTAGAGTACCAGGCCTGAAGTCCAGAAGTCTCATCTTCCTGATTTTAAACGTACCCTTAGACACTTACTAGCTGTGTGACCCTGGGTAAGTCACTTAACCTGTTTGCTTCAGTTTCCTTACCTGAAAAATGAGCAGGAGAAGGAAATGGCAGTATCTTTGCCAAGAAAGCTCCAAATGGAGTCACAAAGAGTCAGACGTGACTGAGCAACAACCACAAAATGTCTTTTTCTTTTCAATTGCCTTGATGAAAGTAGAAAGCACTAGGAGGTTCATTTGTGGCTACTTCATGCTTTATTTTTTTGCATCAGCTTTTAGAGACACATTCACTTTCTAATTTACATTGATTTTGCAATCTTAGGCTGCACTCAAGTTTCTTTTCTGTCATACTAGTGCATTATGAGGAGTCCTTTGTTAATTTTCGCTTGTGAACTTTGCATCCCATAATTTGTCCCTATTAAGCATAATCCTGTTTGTAACTTTTCACTTCCTCCAACACAGAAATGTTGAGCTTTTCCTGTATCTTTCTCGTTGTCAGCTTTGCAAAGTGCTTCCCTTGCAGCAACCCTATTAGGAAGAAAGTGCCAGGATCAACCATAGCACTGATTGGGGATGAACAGACCAGGTTTCAGTGATCCTAACTCTTTGACTCTTGTCTGCCCCTGTCCAGAATGCCCTCTGGGAAATATCTCAGCTCAGATAAAGTTCATTTCTAGGGTTCCACAGATAGGGTCAAAAGGGTCCAAAACTCAGGGTAGCCAGCATTCAGGGTAACTTATGGTTAGCTATTGGACAATTTTTATTTCATCCCACAGAAAATACATAAAGGATATATAGTAGTTTATTTTAAAACTCAACACAACTCTCCTCCTTTTATGGTGGACCCCATATTCCTCTCCGTGCCCTATTACATTGTTCCCTAATTTATAATGCCACCCTGTGGTTTGGAATCCCCTACGAATGGGGAAAAAACCATCCTTGGAGTTCCTAGAGAGACAACCCCATTCCCATGAGACCTTTGCTGTCTGATTACTTCCAGACAATACTGAAGGCAAAAGTGTAGTCTTTTGTCCTCTCACATCATACCTTAATTGTTTACTATTTTTTCACCCAGGTGTGGATTCCCTACTTTCTAAGAGGTGAGTACTGCCTAGGAACTTCACTTTAATTTACTAGAAGACAGCTTCCTGAACTATCCAGGAACCCAATATTTTTCAGAAAATTTCCGTTCCTCTCTTCAGGGGGCTAGAGTTCAGAATCTCTCCCTATTCAGCACTGACCCCAGCTCCTGCCACATCTTGGCCTGAGGGGACATGGGTGTTAAATCAGTTCCTGAAGTAGACTAGGCCAACACACACTTGTTACCCCTTCAGGAACTGAAGTTGACTCTCCTCAGATCTCTGAAGGCAAGAACAGATAGTAAAAAGGGAGCAAAGCGAGAGTAAGTGAAGGCTTCTTTTTAGAGACCCAACACACAGTAGAGGGCCAAGTCAACAGTGGCTCAAGGAAAGCAAATCATTCCCAATTATTAAATGTTAAGGAGGTGCCCTTCTCCTCCTCCTCCTCACTGAAGAGTTATTTTGCATGTCTTGAGTAGATTACCCTGTTTTCTCAAAGAAACTGTTATGGAACATATCCTTTGCCCTCCATAAAAGATACACTTAGAGTCTCAGGCAAACATGTATTCCCTGAGATACTATTCAAATTGATCAAGGAATTCTTTAATCAAATTGTAACTCAAATATTACAATCATATTTTAGGAAATTGAGGAGAAAATTGAGCTTCCAAAGTTTAAGTATCTTGCCAATGATCACACAAAAAGTAGGTTTTGGAGATAGGACACCAAACTAGCTGTCTTTATCCACTAATGTCATTATGCCACACCAGCTGGATGATTTAGAGCCGTAGAAACTGAGTACAGAGGGAAATGACTTGCTCATTGTCATGCCGCCAGTGAGGACTCCATATACTCTAAGTACAAGTCCATTGTTCCTCTCACTGTTGATAATAATAAAGGTGATGGCAATTGTGAGAAAGAAGGAAGAAGGAGGGAAGAAGAGAAGGGGGAGAGAGGGAGAGAAAATGACAGGGGGACTCTAAAGTTAGAGCAGAAGGGAAGTAGTATGGTGCAATGGAAAGAACACTGGCTCTGCATACGGAGGACGTGGATTCAAATCTCACTTCTTGCACTCACTACGTTTGACCTTGGACAAATTACTTAATGTTCCTAGGCTTTAGTTTCTGCATCTGTAAAGAGAGGCTTGGAATTGCCAGCCCTGAGGACCTTTCTCATTCTATGAGCACATAAAACTCCCCCCCAGAATGGTCACAGAATCAAAGGGACTGGGCTGACTTGTGCAGAGCAGAGAGGATGCCAGAAAAATAGAAAGAAATGACAGCTGAGTCCAGATTCACAGCAAAATGAACATAACGTGAGCATGGTCCATGCATGGAAACAGTCACAAGTCTACAACTGCCACCAATTTAGCTCCCAGAGTGCACACCTCAGCAAAAACCAAAGTTAAAAGTGAAGATCTACAGCTCCTTTAGTGTGAGGTGAACTGGTCAGGGGAAAGAAGTTTGCCAAGGCTTATTAATGGTCATCAAATAAAGGGAGCTGGCGATGGCATCTGTGAGCCGATGGTACTGCACAGCGATAATTCACATTAAGTTTATATTAAGCTTAGGATTCATTAGAATAATTTTAGAAATTCAGCTGACCTTGCCAGACAGTCCCCGTTTCTACCATTGTAATGCATCATCTCCCACTCTAAGCTACTCTGGAAGTTGCAACACAGCCCAAGGACAAGCAGCATTTTATTTTTATACATTTTCATTTTATCTTCTTGGGAAAAGGTCATTGACAATGAGACAAATAAGACAAATCAGAAGATCCAAAAGTCAGCACTCTCTCTGGGAGCCTTTTTATACACTCCAAAGTTAGTTGATTTTCTCTTTCCTCTTTCTTCCTCTCTCCCCCTCCCTCTTCTTCTCCCTCCTTTTCCGTCCTCCTCTCTCCCTTCTTTTCTCCCTCCATCTGTTTCTGACTGTCTTTCTCTCTGTGTCCCTCTCTTTCTCTGTCTCTATCTCTCTCTCTCCCCCTCCTTCCCTTCTTCTTTCTCTTTCTCTGTTCCCCCACCCTCACTGAAAAGACCAGACTCTAGAAAATGGGATGTGTTTTTGATTGTGCAAAGTGTCAAGTTCTCATTTATTGTCTAGACAGTGAACATCAACATAGACAGGCAGCCTACTTCAGTGACAACAGCAATATAATCAGCAATGACTCACATTTTTATAGCAATTTAAGGTTTGCCAAGCACTTTCCTCATGGCAACCTGGTGAGGTAGGTAGTGCAAGTACTATTTGTATTGTAAAGAAAAGACATCTTGGGCTCTAAGCAACTTATCAAGGATCACTGCTAACATGCTACACTAACCAGAGGTATTCATTCATTCTATATGAATTTTTAAAATGAAATTTTAGTGATATCTCTTCTTTTCCATCAGCTACATTTCTCATAAAATCAGTTTCTTGACCTGTCCCCTCTCCACACACCCTGAGAGCAATCTCTTATAATAAAATATAAAAGGAGGAGGGGCAGAGTTCAGCAAAAATCAACATAACAACACATCACAAAGTCTGATATTATATATTCATATTAGATATGAATTTGTTCATTCAAATTTCAAAGCATTTAGTTTGAATGGTTTTTGTTCTTTCCATTTGAAATACTGCGGTCATGACATGTATTGTTTACCTAGTTCAGTTTATTTCCTCAGAATCAGTTCCTGTAAGTCTTTCCACCTTTCTCTACTTTCATCACAATTGGTGCTTCTTATAGGAATTAATATACTGTGGCATCCATAAGCCATAATTGGTTTAGCTATTCCTCAACCCATGGGCATTTCCTTTGTGCCCACTTCTTTGCAACCATTCAACAAGGATATATTAAATATCTACTATGTGTTAGATAACATGCTACATGCTTGGATACAAAATGAAATCATCTCTGCCTTAAAGGAGCTTACAATGATCAATTTGTACACAAAACTAAAGGCAAAATTCTATACAAAGCAGATGAAGGGGTAATAGAATGGAGAGAGTACTAGGAACTGAGTAGATCATGTGAAGCTTCCTGTGGGAGGGGCCAACTCAGCTGAGCTTTGAAAGAAGCTAGAGATTCTATACATGATAATGATGATGAACTGATCAGCCCATAAGACCCTGCAGATCCCCTAGTGTGAACTCCAAAGTCTTTCATAGCAAACCCAAGACAAACCCTAATAACTTCAGGCTAAAAGGTCTTCCGTGCTTTAGATCCTGGTCCATTGGTCAGTTCATGAGACATTTTGGGCCATCTATTTGTGAGGGTCTCCAACAGCTTCAGAAAGCTACACAGGCTTCCTATAGATTTGGGAAGGGATTTCTGGCCTCATATCTCAAGTAGGCTGCTTGCTTTTATACTGATAAGTGGATTAGCCCTCCTGGCTTGTTTCTCTGGTGAACATCAGTCTACTCACTTAACCCACCTGGCTCCCAAACCGCAATCCACTACTGTGTCACCAAGTTCTTTTATGAACTCAGGCTGGTTGGCGATATAACATCCTAGGATAGGAACTTGTCAAAAAAGAATGGCAGAGTATTGATTAGAGTATAATAAAGCAAAGAGATTCACTAAGGGGCTGTTGCATAAAAGAAGAATAAATATGAATAGTTGGCATTTACCTAGTGATTTTAAGCTTGCAAAGTGCCTTGTGTGCATTACATCACTTGAGTGTAACACTAGCCTAACACTGTGAGACATGTATTATTATCTCCCTTTTGTGGATGAGGAAACTGAGTCACAAAAAGGCTCATCTCTGATCAAACAGCTAGTAAGTGTTAGTAGAAGGATTTAAACTTAGTTCTTTCTCTTAATAAACCAATCTATCAACAAGTATTTCTTAATTTCCTACTATGTGCCAGACACACATTTCAATAGGAGTAAAAGACAAAAGGTCCCTACCCTCAAGGGGATTACATTCTTACAGGGGAAAAGCAACATATCCATAAAAGTAAATAAAATTACATACAAAGTAAACACAAGGTAATTGGGTTAGGGAGTTAACCGGCAGTCAAGGGAGGAAAAGAATGTGGAAAAGTTGCAACAACTGAGCTTGGAAGGAAGGTAAGGATTAAAAATGTCCAAGGCAATGGAAGAGTGTATTTCAGACATTCACATATCCTACACAAAGGCAGAGACTAAAAATGGAATGTTGTGCATGAGAAAGAAACAAGAAAATTAATTTGAGTAATATGTAGATTGTATGAAGGGGTTTAATATATAATAAACTGGAAAAGCAGATTATTAGATATACATGCATTCTTAAATGTATCCATTGAATAGCAAGGATGGCATCAATGTTCTTAGAAGGAAAACTTTTTAAACTGTGGAAGGCTTCTGATAGTAATACAATAAAAGATGGAAAACAACATTTGTCAATGAGAATAGAATAAAACTAAATGAAAACAAAAGCATAGAGTTAATAGGTTGTTTGAAAAACTATGTTTGATTAACTCAGGAAGATTTTTGAATGGAAATATTACAGAATATACTTATTGTACAACATTCAATAGAAAAACTTTAGAAAAGCAGATCAGATTCTAATTCATTTAGGAATAAAAAGCAAATATAAAAGAAAGAAGTGCTATATACATCTTAATAGTTATGGTGCAATAAAATAATAATTAATAAAGGAAAAATACAAAATATAGCCATCAATATAGAATAAATAACAATACCCTGAATAAGGAATGAGTAAATGAACAAATCGCAGAAAGAGTAAATAAATATGATAAAGATAATAATAGCAAAGAAACAATCCATCAAAACCTTTGAAATGTAACTAAAGTCGTCTTCAAGTAAAAGTATGTAGCTCTGAAAATTTGTATTAACAAATTGGAGGGGATGGAAAAAGAGTAAGCATGTAATTGAAAATATATTTTAAAAAATGAGCAATTGTACAGTCACTTTTCAGTCATGTCTGGCTGTTCATGATCCCATTTGTGTGTGTGTGTGTGTATGTGTATGTGTGTGTGTGTGTGTGTGTTGCAAAGATACTAGAATGATTTTCCATTTCCTTCTCCAGCTGACTTTCCAGATGAGACAAACAAGGTTAAGTGACTTCCCCAGGGCCACACAGCTAGTCAGTGTATGAAATCAGAAACCAGATTTGAACTGAGTCAGGAAGTCTTCCTGACTGCAAGCCTGGCTCTCTATCCACTGTACCACCTAGCTGCTCAAATGAACAATATGTTTCCCAGCTAAGTCTTGATTAGTGTAAATAATTAAATGTTAATTAGTTAAAATAATGATCACATGTGTTCAAATTCTGGCAATATCAATTGTGAAATTGAATAAGAGAATCATGTCAGATCCACTGTTTGCGCTAATTGGGACCTAGCTGTGTCTACGCTAACAAAACTAGGGAATCTACATTATACAGCCTCTTGAGGAGAAGCCAAGAGAATCAAACTGCCAAAGGAAAATACCCCTTATCTACATGATACACAAGTGAATTCTAGCAGATACTTAAAGAACAATTAATTCCTATGGTACAAAAATTTATTCTCAAGAGTAGAGGTAGAAGTCACTTTATACAATCCTCTATTCATGTCTAGACTGCATTCTGAATTTTCTCTACCACTTCATGCCTTTGAAGTATTCGTTTCCCTTCAGGTTCTTCCTCTGGCTGGCTGGCTCCTCCCAGAACCTCCATTTAGAGAGAATTCCTGGGCCAGCCACAAGTCATTCCTTTCCAGAATATCCTCAGGACTTCCTTTAACAGGCCCCCAGGCTAGAGTCCTTTTATGGGTTTCTTTCTCCATTAGAATGTAAATTCCCTGAGGGCAGAACTATCTGCTAGCATTTATATTCCAGGTGTTTACCCCAGTGCTTGGCACATAGTAAGCTTTTTATTGGTGTTAATTGGCTGAGTAACTGACTGAAATAAAAATAATCCAACTGTTGTTAGTGGCTTCATTTTCAAAGGGGATCAATAACATCGTGGGTGATTGGATTGGACTGAAGCAGAGTCTTATAGTTATTAATCTCACTCTGTGTTCCAGTCATTGAAATCCAGTAGAAAGAAAAAGCCAAGAAGATTGGTGATAGCCCAGGATGCAGTGGATGACCTTGAATTCTTCCATGTCTGACCAAGCTCTAAGTACTCCAGAGTACCTGCTTTAGATGCCTTCATGACTGTTGGGATCACATTGTTCTTATGTGCCCATTCCACCAGAGGAAGTCTTCACATGCTTGGGGTAGACATTCCTCCAATTTACCAATGGGTTTGAAGTTCATCAGTTACTCTCAACCTAGTTTAGCCCACCTTCTAAGATGATTATATTTATAGAGTATGGCAACTATGCATGCTCCAGCTTCTTGGAGCCACAGGTGAGAATTGGGTGAAAAGTGGATGCCAAAGGTAGGTAAGCAGCCCTGAAAAGGGCTCAGCAAGCCCTCACACCAGAGGTGTTGGTCCTCCCTAAGTACCTCATTTACTCCAATACCCAAACCAGAAAGAGAAAAAGCAGAAAAAGAGAAGAATCAACTAGCTTTCATGATGAATACTTAAACAAGCATTTTAAATTAAAATCCTTGAGAGGAGACTAGAGCAAAATATTTAGAAAACAATTCCCTATGGCACAGTAAGGTCATTCCATGGGGAAGTTTCAGCATTAGGAAAACAATATAAACTTCTTTAAAAATATTATTTATTTATTTTTAGTTTACTACATTCAGTTCCACAAGCTTTTGAGTTTTAAATTTTCTCCCCTTCCCTCCCCTACCCCTCCCCAAGATGACATGCAATCTGATATAGGCTCTACATATTGATTCATATTAACGTTTTCACTTTGTCATGTTGCAAAGTAGAATTATAACCAATGGGGTGAACCACAAAGAAGAAACCAAATAAAACAAAACAAAAAAGAGAGTAAATAGTATGCTTCAATTTGTATTCAGATTCCATAATTCTTTCTCTGGATGTGGATAGCATTTTCCACCATGAATATTTTGGAATTGTCTTAGAACCTTGCATCGCTTAGAAGAGCCAAGTCTATCAAAGTTAGTCAACACACACTGTGGCTGTAACTGTGTACAATGTTTTCCTGATTCTGTTCCACTCACTCAGCATAAATTCATATAAGTCTTTCCAGGTTTTTCTCAAATCTGACTGCTCATCTTTTCTTATAGCACAATAGTATTCTATTACATTCATACACCACAACTTGTTCAGTCATTCCCCATTTGATGGGCTTCCCCTCAATTTCCGATTCTTGGCCACCACAAAAAGAGCTGTTGTAAATATTTTTGTCCATGTGGGTCCTTTTCCCATTTGTATGATCTCTGGGATACAGTCCTAGAAGTGGTATTTCTGAGTCAAAACCCTTCTATAACCCTCTGGTCATAGTTCCAAATTGCTCTCCAGAATGGTTGGATCAGTTCACCAATCCACCAACAATTCATTAGTGTTTCATTTTTCCCACATCTTCTCCAGCATTTATTATTTTCCTGTTTTATCATGTTAGCCAATCTGACAGGTATAAAGTGGTACCTCAGAGTTGGAAAACAATATAATCTTAACAACACACAAATAAACAAAAGAAATGACATAATTGTGTTAAGATGAAGGGAAAAAAATTTTTTTTCAAAATACTTTCCTAGACTTCATCATTTACAGAAACTCATCATTCTTCAAGATGAAATCAATTCAGAAACTCCCACCTCCTCAGATCTCTTCCTACCCTGCCTGCATGATTGATCATGCCCCTGAACTGGGGGCCTCTCACTGCTTTTCACTTTCTATGTGTTGTTTCCCTCATCTCCTCAGATCAAAAGTTCCTTTAGGGCAGGGACTGTCAATGCCTGGCATTTAATACATGTCTGGGATTTTTTTTACCCTGATTTTCTGGAGAAAATGCTGTATTCATTTATGTTTAAAAAAAAACAATAAAAAACATAGACATGAAAGATCTCTTTGCTAGAATAATCTACAACATCTACCTAAATCCAGCATCTATCTACATCCAAGAGCTAGCATTATTCACAACAGAGAAATACTTGAATCCTTGCCAGAACAAACAGGGGTCAAAACAAGGATACTCAGGATCTCTGCAGTTATTTGGCATATTTCTAGAAATATTAAGTGTAGCAATAACACAAGTGAACAAAATGAAATTTATAAATATGTGCTTGTAGTTTGGGATTGCTTTTGTTTCTTGGTTTTCTAGTCAATTGCTCTGATTTCTTATTTTTTTTTAAACAAGTACCAAATCATTTTTATTTTTGTTGCATTATGACCACTGTTGTAGCAAATGGTTTGAGGTCTGGCAATACTTAGATCCCCTTCTTTCAAATACCTAACACTCAAATGAATCTGCGATTTCATACATCAGGAGTTCTCGATAACAATCGTTTATGACTACACATTTTGAGGGATGGCTGAAAAAAATTGTGTAGACATGAATGATACATGTAAGGAATTCAGAAAAATATGGGAAAGTTGTATAAACCAAGGCAGAGGAACATAAGCTAAACCAAGAGAAGAATGTAAACAATGACTCCAACATTGTAAGTGAAAAAGTCACCGAAATGAAACTAACTTCTGAGTAATTAAAAAAAAAAATGTTCCCAGATAGCACATAGCATAACCTCCCTTTTTCCTTCTGGCAAAGACTACTAGGGAATAATGTTACATATGTTCTCATGTTTGTTTATTGTATTGAATATTTTTAATTTATCATTTTTTTTTGTTACATAGGAGGGTTTAACTGGAATGGAGACAGCTAGACTGCTGAGCGGAAAGAGTACTACTGGACCAGGAAAGAAAATCTGAGTCCAAATATAGCTTCAAAAACATATTAGTTGGGTGATCCTGGGCAAATCACTTAACCTTGGCCTGCCTCAGTTTCCTCTTCTGTAAAATGGGGAAAGTAATAGCATCCGGATCCCAGGATTATTATGAACATCAAATGAGGTAAAGTATTTTGCAAACATTAAAGAGCTATATAAATGCCAGCTACTAAAAACGGGCTATGGAGGCAGCTGGGTGATGCAATAGTTAGAGTGCCAAGCCTGGAGTCAGGAAGACTCCTCTTCCTGAGTTCAAATCTGGTCCCAGATACTTACTAGCTGTGTGAACCTGAGCAAGTCACTTAACCCTGTTTGCCTTAGTTCCTCATTTGTCAAATGAGCTGGAGAAGGAAATAGCAAACCCTTCTAGGATCTCTGCCAAGAAAACCCCAACTGGGGTCCTGGAGAGTTGAACATGATTGAAAAATGACCAAACAACAATAACATGGAGGTAGCTAGGTGGCTCAGAGCCAGGCCTGGAGTCAGAAAGACTCCTCTTCCCGAGTTTGAATTTGGTCTCAGATACTCACTAGTTGTGTGACCCTGGGCAAGTCACTTACCCTCTGTTTACCTTAATCCACTGGAGAAGGAAATGACAAACTCCTCCAGGATCTTTCCAAGAAAACTCCATATGTTGTCATGAAGAGTTTGCCATGATTAGACTACTGAGTAATAATTATTTTCCCCAGAATGATAGAAAAATAACATAAAGATGAAAGATGTTATATATATATACACACATACAATATATTATACACACATAATTTATATACACATATGTCAACATATATAAATGCACATGTACATACTTATGTGAACATATGTATACACACAAACACACACATATGTGCATATAAGAAGAGAAGAAGAAAAAAGTGTCTCCCCCCTTGTATTTGAGAACTGGGGAGTCACAGGCTTGGAATGTTACATCAGTTGTGAGATACGGTCACTATACTGGCTGGTTTGCTTACCTGTTTGTCTTTGTTACAAGGGAAGTAATCCCTTTGGGACAGGGTGTAGGAGTGATGTATATTTTTGTGAAATGACCATATTTTTTAAGGTATCAATTAAATTTATTTTAAAATAAAAAAAAGTGAAACATGACTTGTGCTTTTCTGCAGGTTAATAGGTCTGGAGATTAGAGGTAGGTAACGAAGGGACTTTCGCCCTGGAAGTCATTTCTTCATGTCAGTTACAAAAAACTCCAATTAAATTCTCTAGGCTTTTATTTAATAGCTATGCTGGCTCATTCTAGAATGTTAGTTTTCATTATCACTTGCTCTGAAGTCAAATAAGATGGGTTCAAATCCTGACACTTAGCACTGTATGCACTTGAGGAAGCCAACTTCCCTTCTCTTCAGCTTTCTCACCTATAAATGAGATGACAGGACC
The DNA here is from genome assembly GCA_023548195.1 of Bettongia penicillata ogilbyi. NCBI lineage: Eukaryota > Metazoa > Chordata > Mammalia > Diprotodontia > Potoroidae > Bettongia > Bettongia penicillata. Next base: position 4,548,412 of record JAJHZJ010000433.1, on the reverse strand, counting down.
AGATGATGTCTAAGGTTTCTTTAAGCCGCAAATCTGTGGCTTTGTCCCATAGTGTTCCATAGTGTCAACAATGCTTTATCAGGTATTTGGAAAACCTGGGTGCAAATCTGACCATTCCTAACCTCTCTGAGACTCAGTTTCATTATCTGTAAAATGAATGCATGGAAAACATACCTTACGAGTTTGTTAAGAGACTCATGTCAAAAAAAAAATATGAAATGCATAGTGTGACTTTTAAGGTATTATTTAAATGTTTGTTCATTTTCTCACTAATAAAGTGATGAAACTAATCTTTAATTCTTACTTCTCTGTTTGGTTGACTGGAAAGCATTTGGTACTCCTCAAAGTGTTATAGAAAAGTGAGGCATTTTAAAGTCTAAATATACTTATACTTAAAAAAAGAAACACAAAGCATAATGTAAACACAGAAAAGACTGAGTTGGTGAAAAAGAGATAAAACTTTCATCAAAAGAGCAAGACCTCTACTTTAGCTTGTAAAGTCTCCAGGACCAGCAGTTGTATCTATTCTGGAAAGCTGACATCGTTGAAAGAAAGCTGGCCTTTGAAATGAATGAGAAGCAAAAAACAAAGAAGGGAAAAAGGAAGGAAACAGAGGGAGGTATCAACAGGGAAGGAAGTATAAGAGGGATAGAGCAGGCACGTGGGTGAGGAAGAGAAAAATGCAGTCAAATCACTGCCAAGGAGAGAAATCAAAGAGGGGGAAGGGAGAGAGGAGTGGGGAGAGACCACAAGTATATCGCTGAATCTCAGATCTGGAAAGATTCCCAGTGGTCATCTAGCTCAAACATCATTTTTCTGCCACGTATCTAACTACTGGACATGCAATCCTTCCTTGAGAACCTTTAGTGAGTGGGAAATCAGTACCTGCTTCCCAGTTTGGGATAGCTCTGGCTTTTAGAAATACTAAGTGTGTCTCTGTAGCTTCCATCATGCTGCCAGTTCTGTCTTCTAGGGCCAAGGAGACCAAGTCAAGGCAAGACCAAAAACCTAAGACTCCAAAGTATTTAAATGACTTGTTCAAAGTCACATAGAAAGTAGATGATGGGGCCAGAAGTAGAACCCAGGGCTTTGGACTCCAAGTTCATGAATCTTTTCACGCACAATCTTATCTCCCAGAAGAGTAAAAAACACAGTGGCTACACACAAGATATTTCAGGAGGAATTCCTATGATTTTGAAAAATAAAATCTTGCAGAGTTTAAATCTTAAAGAGACACAAACCCATGGTGGATCATTTCCATAGCTTGTAAATGCAGCAAAGACTCGATTCTGACAATTGACCAGGCAGTTAAATTATAATTTGGGCAGTTCTAGATCTAGAAAATGCAGCAGAAACAAAAAAAGAGACCCAGCAAACAGTGAAATTCCTTTGACTTCATCTGCGAGTTCATGGGGAGTCCATCTCATTGATGAACATCCTTATCAGCCAGCAAATATAAATGACTTATGGGAATACTATTTCAAGGCATAATGACATGGCTCTATCTAGCATTCTTCTAAGATCTGGGTTATTAAATATTAAATATCAAAGCTGTAAATTATAGTAGCAGCTTTATATAACTAAATTAAATTCAAACAAAACCTAATTTCCTTAATCATTGGCGGTAATCCTCAAGGAACATATGCTATTAACTCAACTACAAATGGCACAGAGATTGTACGAGTTTGGTTCAGTTATTTGACATCAAATTCTAATCCAGGGCAGACTCCTCTTGAAATCTCCTACAGGGATTTTAATACTTCGGCAATCACTCTGGCTCTTTACTGAGTAACTAATCTCTTTATGGTCTATTTTCTCATTGCTGCATCAATTTCCCTGCCTCTGTCCCTATCTCTCTGTCTCCCTCTGTCTCTCTACTTGTCTCTCTCTATCTCTGTCATTTCTGTCTCTATCTCTATCTCTCTCTCGCCTATATATGCATTTATAATCGTAGGATTTAGAGCCGGAAGGAGACCCGGAGAGCATTTAATCCAACACCTTCATTTTACAGATAAGGAAAGTGAATCCAAGAGAAGAGAGATAACTTGTGCCAGGCTATCCAGGTAGGAAGCAGCAGAGTCTAGATGTAAACCCCCGTCCTCTGTCTCCTCATCTACCTCTTGGTTTCCCTGGCTTCTGTCAAGTCCCATACAAAGTCCCACCATCTTTAAAAAGCTTTTGCTGGTCCCCCTCAATTCTATCATCTTTCCTTGGAGGATCATCTCTAATTTGTTACATACACACATGCATACACTTATAGTGTATATATGTACACACATATGTATACATATATGAACACACATATATGTGACTATCACATACATATATAGTGTACATGTCTGTTTGCATATTGTTCCCTACATTACATTATAAACCCCTGGAGAGCAGGGACTTTTCAAAATCTCCAGCACTTACCACAGTACCTAACACATAGTAATAATAAATTAATAAGTACTCATTCCATTCCCTCTCTCCCCAGTGTGGAAACTCTATCCGCTAGTGCAGCTGAGCACCTCATCTTGCATTTCACCTTGCTTGGAGCATTGAAATGTTAAAAGATTTGCTCAGGATCATGGAACCAAAAAGTGGCAGAAGCAAAACTTGGTCCCTGATCTTCCTGAATGTTCCCCTTCTATTTCCTATCCTGGGCTGCCCGTTAGAAGTATGGGTAGAGGTATAGAAGGAGAGAAATCATCATAAGTGTAGGTATAGATGCTGGATGAAATGGAACATCTATTTACATCATAATGACCTCTACAAAGATGGATATTTGACTAGTGCATTTTATTTAACAAATATTAAGCACTCACCACATGCACAATAGTCAACTAGGTACCGGAAGTACAAAGATGTTTTAAAGCAGATTTCCAGGGGAGCTTTGCCGAAAATTTAGAATTTTCCCACCGCACCCCCCCCAATTTCCTGGGCCTCCAAGGGTTTGTCAGTTTCACTGATCCAAACCCAAGCATTTGCCTGAGCGAAGCTTAACACACAGGCAAACATACATCAGCACAAAGCCCCCAGCAGCCAAGCCCAACGTGATGGGGACAATAGAACCCATTGTCCTAAAGCCCAGCTACTCACAATGGGTGAAATGTCAGTGATTTATGTTACAATTATACTGTAGATATTAAAATAAAATGAGCCCAAATGCATTTACTTTGAACTCTCATGGGGGAAAACTGACCCTTTTTAACCTGTGAGTGACAGGCGATTTTCAACATGGCAGTGTCTGTTGAACAAGCAAGACTGCATCTCCTAGCAGATATCCCAGAGGGCTTGTCCTGGCAAGCTGCCACTTTATTAACCATTTGTATTACCCATGGGACAGCAGAGCCATCACTAGCAGGAACAAATGATAGCTCACAGACTGAATAAACCAATCCCAAGTCACTAATATTTAACTGCCACTTCATAAATATTCCTCTGATTCAGCAAACCTAGGTCAAAATTCTTCCTTACTTTAATCCAAGTTGAAGGTCAATTCAATTCAATAAGCATTTATTAAGCCCCTACTATGTGTCAGGGACTGTGCTAGGTCCTAGAGATGAAAAGACAAAAAAAGAATCCTTTTCTCAGGCAGGTTCCATTCTACTGGGGGAAGGGAAGAGGAAAGCAGCATGTATACAGAAAAGTCAATGCAAAATGTATCATCAAGATGGATTTAGTTGGGAAGAAACTTAGAGGTCACATGGGCCAAACTCTTTACTTTACAGATGAAGGCTTAGGTCAGAATAATGTTGATTTGTCCAAAGTTATATAAGTAGCAGGTGACAGAAGTAAAATTCTAAGCAAGATCATTGACTATGAAGTCCATGTTCTTTCTGCTGCACTGGATAATTGTGGGATGTGGGGATGCACAAATAGCTGGGGAGATAAGGAAAGACTTCGGAGGCTGGAAAAGAGTTATGAGTTCCAAGGTGAAAAGTAATTGTTTTTCAGACATAAACATGGACATTTCAGATACTTCAGCCCTGTCTATGCAGAGGCATGTAGACAAGAATGGGATGGCACATACAGAGAACAGTAAGTGGGTCAGTTGGACTGGGATGAATAAATGAAACATCAATGATGAAGGATTTAAGTGCCTACTATGTGCCAGGCCCTGTGCTTAGTGATGGGGATACAAACATAAGTAAATGGTACCTATCCTCAAGGAGCTTATAATCTAATGAGGGGAGGCCATACTTGAAGTGAACCTGAAAGAGGGGAGGTACTTGCAAAGCCTATCAGGAGGAGTAATGAAAAATTAGACTGGATTGAACTACATTGCAACCAAAGAGATGCATTTGTATTTTATCAGAGACAATAGGGAGCCACTGAATCTTCTAGATCAGGGGAGTGAAGTAGTTAGACCTGTTCTTTAGGAATATCAGTTTGATAGCTGTATAGATTATGGGTTGGAGAGGGGAAGAGACTGGAGTCAGAGAAATGCATGAGGTGATGAGAACTTCAATGAGAGAAGGGAATAGATGCATGAGATGGTGTGGAGGCAGAACTGACCAAAATGGACAACTCTTGGATCCAGAAGTTGAGAAAGAGGGAATAATTAAGAATGGCCCTATGCTTGTGAACCCATTTATCTGAAAGAAAATGAAGTAGAGACGTTGGGATGAGGATGGGTAAGAGAATATCCATCTGATACTTAAAACTCTATATAGGTAAGAATATTTGAAAATAATTCATTGATTCCATGGCACTGTAACTCTACCTCTGATCAATGGTGTAGCAAGATTTTCCATATTTCTTTCTAGAATCATAGATTTAGAGCTGGAAGGGACTTTATAAACCATTTAGTTCAATCTACTCATCTTACAAGTGAGGAAACTGAGGCCCAGAGAGGTTCATGTAATGAATTACTTGATCAAAGCCAGTCACACAGAAAATACGTGACATTTGGGAAAGGAATCAAGGTCCTTTTCAATCCAATTCAATAGGTCTTTATTGTGCCCATTATGTTGGTGTTAGGGATAGAAAGATCCTAATGAAATTGGTTAACTCCTTGGCTATAACGATCTTATGTTGTTATCTAATCTTTCTTGCTTTAAGATCTAGCTTCCACTTCCACACCTGGCCATTCCTGATCCCCTCAGCTCTTAGTAACCTTAAAAAAAAGCTTCCTTCTTTTTTTTAAACAATCCTGTGCTTATTCCATTTATATATATTTTACATATGCATTCTTACGTCCTTGTTTCACCATTAGGATGTAAGCTCATTTCAAGTAGGGGCTGTGTTTATATCCCCAGCACCTCGAAGAGTGTCCAGCATAATGACTCTCTGTAAAATGAATGTGGACTAAATTATTTCTAAGGACTTCCTTTTCTAGCTCTAATGTTCTGATTCCCAGCAAATGCAATAATGCCCAGCTCCACGCTCATCCTCCTACAAGATATCTCCACCTTGGATTTCTTCCTGTTTTTCACTATAGCATTATCCCAATAAATTACAAGGTCTGGATCTAGCCATCCAGGTATGACCTTTCAGTCCCTGAGAGTCACCTCTGTCTGCAAGTAGAGTTATAGCACCAGGCAGAACCTCTTGCCGAGAAGCTGTCATTGACTCAGGATCTAAGAGGTCTAGAACACATACAATAGCAACCAAGTCTAGAAACACCCATCCATTAGGACTTATAGTGACTTCCTATCAGAGAGAGAGCAGAAGAGATGAGGGATGTGGGGATACTGTGCCAGTTTCATCTAGATGAAGACATGGGCATTGTCAATCCATATGTCCAAGCTTCAGATTACCATGACTTCTGGGGAAGGGTAGGAGTAAGAAATAACTTTTCTCTTTTTTTTCCATCCTTGGAAGTCTAATAGAGAGAAGGCACTGCATCTCTCCTTAAAGATAACTTGCCAGAGACTTCTTTTCACTAGGCTAATCTTTGAGCTTCCAGCGTCATCTCCACATGTTGATTAAGCTTCCCCTTAGTGGAGGTTGGCTCTCTGTACACTGAAAGATGCTTAGTTTAATTCATTCCATTTGAAGCATGTTCCATAGACTGTCAGCCATCAGGCTAGACTGTGGTCAGGTCTATGTTCATCAAAGCTTCTCAGTTAAAGGGTTCAAGCATTCTGCTGTGAGTAATGCTAAGGTTCATATTACTCATTGCATGTTTAGCACAAGGAAACCAACATGGCAAATTCATCATAAATGTTAAAGTGCCTTCTTCATATACACAGGATAACTGTGATTGATTTGTTTCCATGGAGATAGATATAAACCATCGTAACCAACAACTTAGAGCAGCAAATCTCAAGGCGAGAGAATAAAACAGCCACTCACTCTAAGCAGATATAGGTATTTTAAGGTGTATTTTAATAGATGTATCTGTCTTCATTTATTTACTCTTGTCAGTTGCATAGACATGGAGCACAATAGTCACCAAAGAATTTAAGGTCAAAGGAGAGATATAGACTACAATCCCAAACTGATGAGGAATTACAAGAACAGTAGAAAATGTGCCTTCAGGGGAGAGCATGATAGGGAGAGAAGAAGGATATGCTATGTGGTGAGAATGAGGAGCAAGTGTATGGAGTCAGACTACTCCATCAGTCTGCTGGCAATCTCAAGACAAAGGAAGGAAGGTCTCCAATACTTTGGGTGAACTCCGTGTGGCAAACCTAAAGGAAGACTTGCATGAGGGTCACACAGGCTAGATGGCTTGTGTTATTCATCATCAGCCAGAATTCTTGAATCAATGAGATTATAGGTGTGCTTGAATATGGATTCCTTGTACAAGGTGGTATAATGGTGAGATGATCCTAAGGGTATCAAGCCAGTAATCTATGAAATTAAAATAATATAGTGAGTTGAATGGAATCTCAAGGGTTTGAAATCAACAGAGCATTGATTAAAAGCTAGAAGGAACCTCAGAGGTAATCTAGTAAACCCATTCATTTTACATATTAGAAGCACTAAGAGAATTAAATGACTTACCCAAAAGATATATGGGAAGGAAGTGGTGGAGCCAGAATTTCAACCTAAGGTCAACTCCAGATCCAATGTTTTTACCATCACAACATGGTTCCTCTAGTAGGGAGCCATATTTTGCCAATTACTTCCTGGATGACTTTGGCAAGATCCTTTGCCTATCTGCACCTTGGTTTCCTCATCTGAAACTGAGAGGTTTGAAGTAGATAACCTCAGAGGACCTTTCCAACTTTCAAGCTATGAACCTATGATTGAATTCTGGAAAGGTTCCACAGCCCTCTGAGCTCCAAAGTGCAATTGATACATGTCCTTCTTCTCCTAGGGGCTCCTCAGAACTATAATTGTTTCTCTTCTTTTCCATCCTTGGAGAGTGAAAAGATGAAGCATTGGGAATGGAAGCCAATTTCATGGCCAGTACAAAACATAGCCAAGTTGGAAGATAGACATAAATGAACAAAAATGTTCATCCTGGGGGTTTCAAAGAGTTCCTAGGGGAAAAAAATAGAATGAATTCTAAAGGAATCAGGTTTACCTCTGCAAAAGAGGACTTTAGAAGAGTCAAAATGGTTTGTGCTTTCATTCTAATGCTTCCAAAGTATTATGTGAGAAAGAATCCCTTGCCAATATTGATTTTTCTCCAGTAAAGTGAAGAATGCTTTCTAGCCATGTCCTAGGTACCCTGTTCTCTACATTATGAACTTTCTGAGTCATAAAGAAAACCGAAAAACAAACAAGCAAACAACATGATCAGAACAATTTTAACTTCCCTTGGGAAAGTCTGAGCCGATCTATTAAATAAGTGCATGCTGTACTCATAGGAATGAAAACTTAGCCTGACTCACAGGGAAAGTAATAACAAACAAAATGAGCTTTTATTTATGGTGTCATTGGTCTGGTCTTGAAAATGGTGATTATTGGACTATTGATGTAAAGTTTCTGTATGGGGACCTACCTTAGGAGGAATAAGGCTGAGAGAACAAGATAGAATCTTCTGAGAGAAGGTTTGGTCAGACAGTAGTTGAGTTTCAGGGACAGATAATATCCTTTTGGAAAACAGTCATTTCCCCAAGGATTATGGGGCTTAGAAGTTGGCTTGTCTCTTGGTACATTCTAATTAATTCAAAATAAATTTAGTAAGCATTTATTAAATGCTTACTGTACTGGGCATTGAGGAGACAAGGACAAAAAAGAACCCATCTCTCTGACTCTGGAGCCTATCGGTTGCTGTCCAACTGGAAAGGATGAAAATTATAACACAATGTTGGGGTCAAAGGGCAGTGAGTCCAAATATGGCTGATCAAACCAATACAAGCCTGGAAGGATCTGCCACAGGTTGGGCACAAATAGTCCAAATACAGCCCGTATAAAGGAATAGAGATGGGAGATGGAATGTGCTGAAGGCAGGACATCAAGTAAGTCAGTATGATTGCACTTCTGTTTATATCTTGTGTGTACAAGATATGTTGCTTGCATGTTGTGTCCTCCTTTAGAGTATGAGCTTCTTAGGGGTGGGGGATACATTTTTATTTTACTTTTTTATATCCTCAGTGCTTAGCATGGTGCCTAACAAAGAGTAAGTACAAAATAGAAGCTTTTTTCATTCATTCATTCATTCATTCATTCATTCATTCATTCATTCTTTCTTTTCTTCCTTAAAGGAAATTATGTTCCTGGGTAGGGGAGGAGAGGCACATGAATTTGTAAGTAAATGCAAAATAAATGTAAAGTGATTGGGTGGGGTGGGCACAAATAGATCCGTAAAGACCTCATGTAGGAGGTAGCATGGAGTGGGGGAGAATTCCAAGAGAAAACAGTAAGGAGGAAGAACCATTCCAGACCTGCGACAGACACAGCCTGAATAAAGGAATGGAAGCTAGAGACAGAATGTTCTATAGAGCGAGCATCAGGTCAGGCAGTTTGACTGTTGCATTGGAATCAGAGTCCTGGAATGTAAATACTGATTCTTCTGTTTTCTGTCTCTATGGAGTTTAGCAAATGATTCCACCACTCTGCCCCTCCTTTTCCTTACTTCACCTAACTGATTTCTAAGTTCTCTTCAAGCCCCAAAACTATGCTAAGTATTCTGTTTCTCTTAATAAATACATGTTGATTTGTTGACCAAAACTTACTATGTAGTCACAGACAATTCACTTAATCCCTTTGAAACTTGATTTCCCCATCTGTAAAATGGGCACTTATAGTACCTACTTCACAGGACTTTGTAAGCTCATGTATCAGGGTGGGGTCAGGTGTGTGTGTGTGGGGGGGGAATTCATTCTCCATTTCCTCTATCTTTTTGCCTCAACTCTTTTGTATTGATTTTTTTTTCCATACTTGGAATGAATTCCCACCTCACTTCCTCCTTTTAGGATCCCTGACATCTTCTAAGACTCAGTTCATTCTCATTGTTGCCTCGTAAGACCTTAGAATTACAGGGGGACTCAGAAACCATCTAGTTCTGGATTATTTCCTCAGTCACATATCTCTATTTTAAGCATGTAAGGCACCATGAGGTCTCCTGGAAAAAGGGCTGGATTTAAAGACAGAGGATCTAGGCTCTCCTTCTGGCTGCTCCATTCATGAATTCACCTCTCTGTATCTCAGTTTTCTCCTCCATAAGATGAAGCATTTGGGCCAGCTGATCACAATGGCTATTCTAGCTCTCTATCCATGAAGAACTTTATTCTCCTATTTCTGTGGCTGTGCCACAAACCCTTGCATGAGGCAGAGTCTGTTAGAATCATTCCTGAATGAACAAAAGGACTGAAGACCCCCCAAACCCTCTGCCATTCCTCTTCTTCTAGGATCAGTTTGTAAATTGAAGGAGTCCTACTTGGTCATCCAGTAGTGCTCCATAGATCCAAGTCCAAGGGAATTCTGCCAAAGGTTTTTTTGTTTGTTTTTAAATTAAAGTGTGACATTTTGAAGGAAAGTTCAAAGCTACAACATCACAGAAAATCAGAGGTGGATGAGGCTGCAGAAGCCAGCTAGTCTCCCACTGCCCTAACTGGAAATCTATTCTCTGCTATCCCTACAAATGGTTGTTCAGTTTCTCCTTGATGACCTTCAGAGGAGAAACAGAATGAAACCCATTCCATTTTGAGATGACTAATTGTTAGAAAAGTTTTGTTCAGGTCCAACTTGAATTTGCTTCTTTGCATAGCAAAATCTACACACACACACACACACACACATCTTTGCACCCCTCGATTGGAGTTTAGGGTGACAAAGCTCATGAAGGAGAAAACCAACAAGAGTTGTCTGGGTGGAGATGGTTTTCCTTGTCCAGATTGCTGGAGGTGGATAAATCTCATGATCAAGCCATGATCTCAGCAGAAGGAGCTGAAGACTCCTCTATTTGCTACATATTACCTATGTGATATTGACTGAGTCAGTCTCTGGACCTCAGTTTCCTTCTCTGTAAAATGAGAATGTTGAACTATGACTTCAAAGATCTCTTCCATCTCTAAGTTTAACCTACCTCCTCATTTAAATATATACACCTCAGAGTTGATTTCACTTGTCAAAGGCATTTCCTTTCAAAAAAAAAATATTTAAGGCATTCAGTATCTCAATTAGGTGTCTTTGTTTACTGAGAGAAACAGCTGACCATTAATTTATTGGTTATTAGTTAGCCTAATTAATAGATAGGTTATTAATTACTCAGAAACCCTGTCTCTTGGGTTTTTCACTCATCTCACCTCAGACCTGTAATAAGGATAGCCCAGGACCCTGAGCCCAAGAGCCTTGAGAATAGCAGCACCTTCTCCCATGCACCCAGCCATCATCCTGGGTAGCAGCCCCTCTGGAGACTCAGCCTGACCCCTGCTCCTTCAGGGGCTGTAGCCACAGCTACTGAAGATCCAGGAAGGGAAGTCCTTGTCACCATCAACTGGCTTAACACCAGAAGTGAACGTGATTTTATCAGTCAAAATGATATTATAGGAGAGGCATTATCAATCTCTTTGCCTTTGTGACTGTCTTGTAACAGACACCTTCCATATATTGCCTCCTACATTAGAACATAAGCTTCTCAAGAGCAGGGACTGTCTTCCCTATTTTTATCCTTGGTGCTCTGCACATACTAAATACTTAATAAATGCTTTTTCATTCATTTGTTCATTACTGTTAATGGCTTAATCCTCTATTCTGGTGTGTGTTCTTCTCAATATCAATTATCACTGATTAGTGCCCCAGCATCATGTAGCAAATAAATATCAATTAGCTTTTAGAAAAAGGATATTTACTGTGAATATATAGCAACATCAGAGGCACAAACACATTACTCTGAACCAGAAAGTATACTCTTTTTTCTATACCACCTGAGTTCCTGGAGACAGTGGGATCATACTTGAAGAAATTTTTATAAAGCATTTACCTCCACCAAGTTCACTTCCAAATGTGGAAGAGTGGGTGGATGAGTTGGCACTACTCCCTTTTGCCTACTTTTCTTCCACTGCATTCTGGGTGAAGCAGACCACCTAATACAGCTGTATATAAAAATTTCCTATATACCCTAGCTCCAGGACCTCTGCTGGGTCTCAGTATTATAGCCTTGCAAAATGCTCCTCCATCAATGAGTAAAGAGAAAACAATGCAAAGAGACAGGAAAAGTCATGCATGACCATCGTCACATGTTTATGTTGGGGAGAAAAAAGACCGAGTTTCTTCTCCCCTCCCAGGGGCTTACAATGGTCTTCACTCAAATGCTGTCAGGAAAGAGATGAAATCAATTGCTGAGTTCCTTTTGTAAGCATTTTCACTTCAAAAAGCATTTACCACTCATCCTTCATGTATCAGGCTTGGTTCTTGGCAATTAGGCTACAAATATCAAAACAAGATGGTCTCTACTCTCAAAGGGCTTACATTCTACCCATGGCTCCTAATGACTGTGCTCAACTTGATTCCTCTGTGTAGGAGTTCAAGGAGCAGTTGTTGATGTACCTTCCCTATTACTAGACAGGGTTATGCCATCCTTCCAGTCCCTCAGACTCACAACTCAGGCATCATCCTAGACTCCTCACAGTCTTTCATCCCCCTATGACAAGTTGTTGCCACAGCCTATTAATTTTGCTTTTGTAGGATCTCTCCAATATGCTTCCTTCTCTCCTCTGACACAGTTACCTAGGGCAAACCCTCACTACCACACACCTTGATTACTTCAATAGCCTGTTGATGGGTGCCTCAAGTCCCCACTCTAATCCATTGTGCTACTACAGTGATTTTCCCAACGTGCAGGTCCAGCCAATGTAATTCTCCTCCTCAACAAACTCCAGTGGCACCTTATGACCTCCTGGGGCAAATACAAATTGCTCTGTCTAGCATTCAAAGCCCTTCATAAGCTAACTTCCTCCTACCTTTCCAGTTTTCTTACACCTTACTTCCCTCCACAGTCTTTAATCCAATGACACTCGCCCATTTGCTGTTCAATGAACAAAACACTCTATTTTTCAGTTACAGTATTATTTTTTCTGGCTGCCTGTGATGCCTGGAATATTCTCCCCTCCCTACTCCAACAACTGACCTTTCTGGCTTCCTTTAAGTCCCATCTAAAATCCTACCTTCTACAGGAAGCCTTCCTCAATCCTTCTTAACTCCAGTGCCTTCTTTCTCTTATTCCCAACTTATCTTGTATATCGTTTGCTTTGTACCTATTTGTTTGCGTAACGTCTCCCTCCTTAGATGGTGAGCTCCTTGAGGGCAGGGACTGTCTTTTGCCTCTTTTTGTACCTCCAGCACTTGGCACAATGTCTGGCACATAGCAGGTGGTTAATAGATGTTTGTTGATAAGCTAGTTGATGTTGAAGGGGAATATGGGCCATCGAGAAAAGTAGTGAATTCATAGCAACATCATGGGGGTCTTCTGGTCTGTTCTTCCACTGAGCAATGGGAAAATACTGATTTTTTCATCCCTTATAAAAGAGATGCAGGGATCCCTTTGCATAGTATATCTAAAAATGCTGTCAGAGTCTGCACAGAATGAGCCGTTTTTGTCAGTCAGATATTTGTCCTTCCTGAAATTTCCTTTGTAGTAAACTGTTGGTGCATACACAGAAAGCAAATGTGCTATAGTTGATAGAGTACTGAACTTTGGGACAGAAAAAAATGGGCTTCAGATCCCAGCTTTGATATGTTCTAGGTGTATGATCCAAATTAAAGTTTGTCTCTGAGTCTCAATTTCCTCTTCTGTAAAGTGGGGATAGCAAAGTATACCAATTTCTTTTGAGGCCCAAATGAGAAAATGAGGCATAGTATTTTGTTCAAATGAATGAATATATGCCTATAAAGTGCTTTGCAAATCTTAAAATACTATATAAATGCCAGTTATAATATTATTCAAGAGAGATATGCGTGGAGGGGAAGATGAATCAAGCAGATTGTGTCTCAAGAAAATAAATACCATGGGAAAAAAATGTTTTGCTCATCCTCTTTAGTATGAGCACACCTAACTCCAGGAGAAAGCAATTTTCCTTTCAAAGTTCTCTTTTCAATAGGACAGTGGAGAAAAAGACAAAATTATCTGACTGAAGGAAGCACAGGGTTATGTGTTATGAGTCATGTAAAAAAAATCAACCCCCAAACCCCCAAATCCTAGCATTCAGTTAAATAGAAATCCAACCAATCCAGAGCTTTATTAAACAAAACATTGACACCAGGAGAAAGTGCAAACCTTGCCCGGGAAGGAAAGCTGCCAAGAACACAGTCATTTTCTGGCTTTTTCTCTGGTATTTATAAATTTTATTCTCTGCAAATGTCAGCAAGCCTCTGAATGGCTGTTGAAATTCAGAATTGAGAATATTCACAGCTGGATGGTGAAATAAACTAGGAGTTACCAGATGTTGACTAGGCACACTCCACTATGACCCCATTCACATCTATCTTGACCTTTTGAAGGCAGAATGATGCATTGCCCTTTTCCCTCCTTCATTTTGTTCGATCTGCACTGAATCCAATCCAACACATACTAATGAAGTACAACTCCATGGAAGGCTCAGATGCAAAGACAATGTAAAATAGTTCTTGTCCTCAAGGGACTTATGTTCTTCCAAGGTGAGAAAAAGAGGGAGCCAAGTGGAATATCTTCCAAACAAAGAGATTAGTTAAGTGACAACAGAAGGATTCAAATTCAGGGTCTCTAACTCTAAACTCATGTTTTTTCCATTATATTTGTGCGGGTTCTGAGCAGTGAGTGTGCTCTTCTACCTCTTTCCTCCACCCAGAGAAAGTCATAACACACCCAAATTTAAAAAGAAAATGAAACCAATATCTGAATCTGAGAATTTTAGTTAACTTTTTTTCATTTTATATCACTTCAATTTCCAGATATATCCTCCTTCTCCTAATTAGGGAGCCACTCCTTATAACCAAGAAAAAAAAAGAAAAAGAAAACCAGCCAAATTAACTGATACATTTTTTTTTTAGTCTGATAGGATATGCAGTCTTCCACACTTGCGTTCACCCTACCTCTGCAAAGAACTACATTTTCTCATTTGTTCTTTGGAAACAAGCTTAGTCATTATAATTATAGTTTTTTAAGATTTTTAATTGTTGTCATCATTTTTGTTTCCAATTACATTGTTATAGTTGTGAATATCATTTTCCTAATTTTGCTTACTTTCCTCTGCTTATGCTCACAAAAGTCTTCCCATGGTTCTCTGAATTTTTCATATTTATTGTTTCTTATAGTATGGAAATATGTCGTTACTTTTATATACCACAATTAATTTTGTCTTTTTCCATTGAGTGGGAATCTACTTTGTTTCTAGATGAATTTTATTTCATAACGAAGAATGTCCATTAGGCCTAGTCTCAGTATCAGAATTTCTACCCTTCATATGCATTATATGATGATCTAATCCCAGCTCCTTCCAGAGAATGGATTCAAGGATGAGATGACAGGCAAGAAATTGCGTACCATAGAGAAATAGCTCCCAGAAACCTCTTGTTCAGTAATTTTTCTTTCTTATGTTAAACATTCTTTTCTCTTGTTATGCACTATACCTATATCCCTCTGAATCCCCTCAAAGCAAGTCCAGTCTTCCCCTCCATGGCATCTAATCAAAGGAAGAAACAAGTTCTAGAACTAGATTTTTAAAATTGGGGGACAAAGGTGAAAGGATTCTTCTTTGCAGAGGTGAGAAACAATGGGTGTGGAACATTGCATATACTATCACATGTGATTGTTATGCTGTTCAGTTTTACTGAAGTCTTCTCTCTTTTTCTCTCTTACTGGTACAAAGAATCACTTGTTGGGTAGGGGATAGAGAGAGATGCATTTAGAAATGAAGGGGATGACAGCCCAGAAAGTGCAGTGTGCATGCTGCATAGTCCAGGAAGTCCAGAGCTACAGTTCAATGTGGTAGGGACAGGATTCCAAACAAACTTCAGGGAGCCACTGGCAGCAGCAGTTCCCAGATCGCTCAACTGACAAATGCCACAGACAGCTTCAAAGGTCAGTGGGAGGGCTCTGTTACCCAGGAGAAGGGAGTGTAGTCTGGACCCTGGCAACAGCCACTGCAGTGGAAGCTTCCATTTTTTGGAGCACACCCCTCCCCCCACCCTCCCACTCTCTCATCCCTGCTGCCTAGAGCCCCTGGGGGAATTGAGTCACTGATCTGAATCTCAGCTCTGAGCTCAGCCCTGACAAAGAACTCAAAAGTCAAGTAACTGGCTGGGAAAATGCCCCCAAAAGGGAAAAAGAATAAGACAATGGAAGGTTACTTTCTTGGAGTGCAGGTATTTTTCTCCATCTTTTCAGATAAGGAGGAGCAATTTAGGTCTTCAGAGGAAGACCGAAAAGTCAAGGCTTCTGCATGTAAAACCTCCAAAATAAATATACAGTTGCCTCAGGGCATGGAAGAGCTCAAAAAAGGATTTTGAAAATCAAGTAAGAGAGGTGGAGGAAAAATTGAGAAGAGAAATTAGAGAAATGCAAGAAAAGCGTGAAAAGAAAGTCAACAGCTTGCTAAAGGAGACCCAAAAAATGCTGAAGAAATTAACACCTTAAAAATAGACTAACACAAATGGCAAAAGAGACCCAAAAAGCCAATGAGGAGAAGAATGCTTTAAAGAGCAAAATTAGCCAAATGGAAAAGGAGGTTCATAAGCTCACTGAAGAAAATAGTTCTTTATGAATTAGAATGGAGCAGATGGAAGCTAATGACTTTATGATAAACCAAGAAATTAGAAAACAAAGCCAAAAGAATGAAAAAATAGAAAATAATGTGAAATAACTCATTGGAAAAAAAACTGACCTGCAAAATAGATCCAGGAGAGACAATTTAAAAATTATGGGACTACATGAAAGCCATGATCAAAAAAAGAGCCTAGACATCATCTTTCATGAAATTATCAAGGAAAATCCCCAAGAGATGATAAAAATGGGAAAGGGTCCCACATGTACAAAAGTATTTATAGCAGCACTCTTTATGATGGACAAAAACTGGAAATCAAGGGCATGCCCATCATTTGGGTAATAGCTGAATAATTGAATACTGTTGCACTATAAGAAATAATGAACAGGAAGACTTCAGAGAGGCCTGAAAAGACTTATATGATCTGATGCTGAGGTAAAGGAGCAAAACCAGGAGAACTTTGTGCACAGCAATGACCACAGTGTGTGAGTTTTTTCTGGTAGACTTGGAACTTCATTGCAATGCAAGGGCTTAAAAAATTCCCAATGGTCTTTTAAGGCAAAATGCCTTCCACATCCCAAGAAAGAACTATGGAATTCAATGGCAGAATGTAGCAGATCATTTTCTTTTGCATTACTTTTTGGTTTGTTATATGATTTCTCCCATTCATTTTAATTCTTCTACACAACATGATTATGGTGAAAATGTATTTAATAGGAATGTCTGTGTAGAACCTATATAAAATTATATGCTGTCTCAGGGAGGGAGGAGGGAGGTAGGGGGAAAGAAGGGGAAAAAAATCTAAGTTATATGGTAGTGATTGTAGAACACTGAAAATAAATAAAAAAAGAAAATGTCAAAAAAATTATCAAGGAAAACTGCCCTGATATTCTAGAACCAGAGGGTAAAATAAATATTGAAAGAATTCACCAATCACCACCAGAAAGAGATCCAAAAAGAGAAATTCCTAGGAATATTATAGCCAAATTCCAGAGTTCCAGGTCAAGAAGAAAATATTGCAAGTAGCTAAAAAGAAACAATTTGAGTATTGTGGAAATACAATCAGGATAGCACAGGATCTGGCAGCTTCTACATTAAGGGATCAAAAGACTTGAAATAAGATATTCCAGAAGTCAAAGGAACTAGTAATAAAACCAAGAATCTCCTACCCAGTAAAATTGAGTATAATACTTCAGGAGAAAAATATTCAATGATATAGAGGACTTTCAAGCATTCTTGATGAAAAGACCAGACCTGAAAAGAAAATTTGACTTTCAAACACAAGAATCAAGAGAAGCATGAAAAGGTAAACATTAAAGAGAAATCATAAAGGACTCTCTAAAGTTTAACTGTTTACATTCCTACATGGAAAGATAATATGTGTAATTCTTGAGACTTTTTTCAGTATTTGGGTAGTTGGAGGGACTATACACACACACACACGCATATAGATATTCATATATCTATACATGTGTGTGTATATATATATACAGTCTCTATACATATATATATAAATATATATATATAGAGAGAGAGAGAGAGAGAGAGACAGAGACAGAGACAGAGACAGAGAAAGAGAGACAGAGAGGACTGGGTGAGTTGAATAACAAGGGTTGATATCTAAAAAAATAAAATTAAGAGATGAGAGAGGAATATATTGGTAGGAGAAAGGGAGAAATGGAGTGGAGCAAATTATGACTCATAAAAGAGGCAAGAATAAGGTTACTCAATGGAAGAGAAAAGGGTGGAGGTGAGAGGGAAAAAGTGAAATTTACTCTCTTCACATTTGGCTTAAGGAGGGAATAACATGCACACTAAACTTGGTAGAAAAATCTATATTACACTACAGGAAAGTAGGGGAGAAGGGGATAAATGGGGTGAGGGGATGAGAGAAGGAAGGACAAATGGGGAGGGGAGTAATTAGAAGTAAACACTTTTGGGGAGGGATAAGGTCAAAAGATAGAACAGTATAAATGGGGAACAGGATAGGATGGAGGGAAATATCGTTAGTCTTACAGAACATGACTATTATGGAAGTCTTTTGCATAACTACGCACATATAGCCAATATTGAATTGCTTGCCTTCTCAGTGGGGATGAGTGGGGAGGGAGGAAGGGAAAGAAGTTGGAATTCAAAGTATTAGGAAGGAAGGTTGAGAAATGATTTTGCATACATCTAGGAAATAAGAAATACAGGTATTGGGGTATAGGAATCTATTTTGCCCTACAAGAAAAGAGAGAAGATGGGGATAAGGGAAGGGAGGGGAGTGATAGAAGACAGGGCATATTGAGGGAAGGGGTAATAAGAATGCAAGGTGTTATGGGGGGAGGGGAGAGATGAGGAGAAAATTTGGAACTCAAAATTTTGAATGAATGTTGAAAGCTAAAAATAAATAAAGATACATTTAAAAAAGAAAATAAGATAAATAAATATAATATAATATAATATAAATAAAAGAAATGAAGGAGATACAAAATTAAAAGATATAAGCAAAGTATTAAAGAAACAATAAAAAAGAAAGTGAAGAGCCCCAACATGTCCTTTTGCAAATGACCTCACCAAAATTGGACACTCGCCTGAGTGCAACTGAGGCAGCTGCACCTGTCTATATTAGAAAAGCCTTCCAAAGACTTGAACGCAGTTCTTTCTCCTTGCTCAGTCAGGGAGGGATTCATATGAAAGACAGCCATCTCTGCAGGAACAAGTGGAAGCTACAGTGGCATCAGTGCTGAGAAAGTCACTTTTTCTCACCATCTCATCTTATGCCATCTCATTTTGTATTTTATATTATGTGATATAGCAGCAAATCTTACTATATTACATCATCATATTTTATATTGTATGTTATAGTATAATGCAATGGATTACATGATTTTATCTGTATCATGTTGCATTGTTTTATTATGTATAATTTTTATTTTATCAATGCATTTTGCTTTTATATCACTTTCATTAAAAAAAATCCACACCTCTTTCCTTCTCTAAACAGTCATTCCATATAATATACTTGTTAAAAGGGAAAAAAAAAAAACTAGTTGAGTAAAACCAGACACCCCATTCATTATGCCTACTATTATTTACATTATTCCAAATCCATAGTCCCCCACTCTTTCAAAAAAAAAAGAGCGAAGGAAAACGTTCATACCTTTTCTTAAAGACAGACAGACTTTAGCATTACACAATATTCAGTTTGTCGATGTTTTTCTCCTCATGTTATTATAGTCATTATGGACATTGCTTTTCTGTATCAGCTTATATATCTTTCCATTTTCCTCCATATTCTTCACATTTATCACTTTTTTTTTTACATTGCAGTAATATTTCACCACATTCAGATAAATGGAACTAACAGTGGAAGCAATATTGGTCTGGGGTCAGGAAGATCTGAGTTAAAGTCCAATCTCAAACACTTTCTAGCTGTGTGACCCTGGGTAAATCTTTTAACTTCTAGCTGCCTTAGTTTCCTCAACTATAAAATAGGGATAATAATAGTACCTACTTTGGAGGGTCATTGTGAGGATGAAATGAAATAACTTTTGTAAAGTGCTTAACATGGCACTTAATAAATGCTTATTTAATTCATCCCATCCATTTACTTTTATTTTTTTTAAATTTATTTATTTAACTTTTAACATTCATTTTCACAAAATTTGGGGTTCAAAATTTTCTCCCCATTTCTCCCCTCCCCTCACCCCAAAACGCCAAGCATTCTAATTGCCCCTATCACTGATCTGCCCGCTCTTCTAACATCCCTCCCTTACCTTGTCCCCATCTCTCTTTTGTCCTCTAGGGCCAGATAACTTTCTATACCCTATTTCTATTTCTATACCCTATCTAATAGTAAGAACAATACTTGACAGTTGCTCCTACAACTTTGACTTCCAACTTCTCTTCATCCCTCCCTCCCCACTCATTCCCTTTGGGAAGCAAATAATTCAATATAGGCCATATCTGTGTAGTTTTGCAAATGACTTCCATAATAGTCATGTTGTGAAGGATTAACTATATTTCCCTCCATCCTATCCTGCCCCCCACTGCTTCTATTCTCTCTTTGGATCCTGTCCCTCTCCAAGAGTGTTGACTTCATATTGCTCCCACCTCCCACTTTCCTCCTTTCCATCATCCCCCCCCACCCTGCTTATCCCCTTCTCCCCCACTTTCCTGTATTGTAAGATAGGTTTTCATACAAAAATGAGTGTGCATTTTATGTTTTTCTTTCACCTCCCCTCTTTTTCCCTGCACTGAAAAGTCTTTTGCTTGCCTGTTATGAGAGATAATTTGACCCATTCCATTTCTCCCTTTCTTCTTCCAATATATTTCTCTCTAATCACTTAATTTCATTTTTTAAAGATATGATCCCATCCTATTCAATTCACTCTGCTCTCTGTCTCGTGTGTGTGTGTGTGTGTGTGTGTGTGTGTGTAATCCCACCAACTACCCAGATGCTGAAAAGTTTTGAGAGTTACAAATATTGTCTTTTCAGATAGTATTGTAAACAATTCACCTTTGGTAAGTCCCTTATGACTTCTCATTGCTGTTTACCTTTTCATGCTTCTCTTCATTCTTGTGTTTGAAGGTCAATTTTTCTTTTCAGCTCTGGTCTTTTCATCAAGAATGCTTGAAAGTCCTCAATTTCATTGAAAGACTATTTTTTCCCCTGAAGTATTATACTCAGTTTTGCTGGGTAGGTGATTCTTGGTTTGAGTCCTAGTTCCTTTGACTTCTGGAATATCATATTCCACGCCCTTCGATCCCTTGTTGTAGAAGCTGCTAGATCTTGTGTTATCCTGATTGTATTTCCACAACACTTGAATTGTTTCTTTCTAGAGGCTTGCAATATTTTCTCCTTGGCCAGGGAACTCTGGAATTTGGCCACAATGTTCCTAGGAGTTTCTCTTTTTGGATCTCTTTCAGGCAGTGATCGATGGATTCCTTCAATACTTATTTTGCCCTCTGGTTCTAGAATATCAGGGCAGTTTTCCTTGATAATTTCATGAAAGATGATGTCTAGGCTCTTTTTTTGATCATGGCTTTCAGGTAGTCCCATAATTTTAAAATTATCTCTCCTGGATCTATTTTCCAGGTCAGTTGTTTTTCCAATGAGATATTTCACATTATCTTCCATTTTTTCATTCTTTTGGTTTTATTTTGTGATTTCTTGGTTTCTCATAAAGTCATTAGCCTCTATCTGTTCCATTCTAATTTTTAAAGAACTATTTTCTTCAGTGAGCTTTTGGACCTCCTTTTCCATTTGGCTGATTCTGCTTTTTAAAGCATTTTTCTCCTCATTGGCTTTTTGAACCTCTTTTTCCAATTGAGTTAGCCTATTTTTCAAGGAGTTATTTTCTTCAGCATTTTTTTTGGGTCTCCTTTAGCAAGGTGTTGACCTGCTTTTCATGCTTTTCTTGCATCTCTCTCATTTCTCTTCCCAATTTTTCCTCCACCTCTCTAACTTGATTTTCAAAATCCTTTTTGAGCTCTTCAATGGCCTGAGCCCACTGAATATTTATTTTGGATGTTTGGGATACAGAAGCCTTGACTTCTATGTCTATCCCTGATGGTAAGCATTGTTCTTCCTCATCCAAAAGGATGGGAAGAGATATCTATTCACCAAGAAAGTAACCTTCTATGGTCTTATTTTTTTTCCCCTTTTTTGGGCATTTTCCCAACCAGTTACTTGACTTTTGGGTCCTTTGTCAAAAGTAAGGTATACTCTGGGAATCTGTGAGATCTCAGTTCCTCCAAGGTGGCACAATCAAGTGTGCACTGGTCTGGATGCAGAAAGGGATTTTTGTGCCCAGAATATTAGCAGATACCTCTCCACAGACACTTGGCTTCCAGTTCCACAAAGTCAGCACTGGGGGCTGATTTTCAGATAAACTGGATGGGCAGGGCCATCATTCAGTTTGAAACAAAGACCAACTAGGCCAGGGCCCCCACCCAGGGCTGAGGTAAGACTCAACTCTTCAATGTCCCCAGGGATTTTTACACTCCAACAGTGGACCTTCCATAAGGGCTGCTGTGGTGGCTATGTGGCCCCTGCCTGCTGCCAGAGCTATGGGAAGGCTCTTCTGCCTTCCTGGCCCCCTGATAAAACCCCATCACTGACCTTTGGTGCCCATGGGCTGAGGGATCTGAGGACCCGCTAGTGCAACTGGAGATTACGCCCCAGAGATATCCTCCTCCCAGAGTCTCCTCTCATCAAACCACACTGCTTGGCCAAGGCTGGGCTGGGGTCCATGCTCGGCTCCTATGTCTGGCACAACTGACATTTCCATGGGCCTTTCAGGTCTCTGTGGGCTGGAAATCTCCTCCACTCTGTTGTTCTCCACTTCTGATGCTCCAAAATTTATTGAGAGTCCCTCTCTACAGGTATTTTATGGGCTGTGGGGGGAACCCTGCGTAAGTGTGTCTTTCTAGTCTGCCATCTTGGCTCTGCCCCCCCATCCCATCCATTTATATGCCACAGTTTATTCGGCCATTCCCTAACTAATACGCATCTATTTTGTTTCCACTTATTTCCTACTACAGGAAGCACTACTGTGATTATTTTGGCACATATGGGATCATTCCTCCCCAACCCCATATTTAACCTCCTTCCATGATATCTGTCTGTGGGATCTCTGAATAAGATTTTATGAATATTTTATTCACTCTTTTCTCAAAATTCCAAATTGTCTTCCAGAGTGATTGAACCAACTTACAGTTCCACCAAGAGCGCATTAGGGAGCCTGTCTTTCCATAGTCCCTCCAACATTGACTCTTCCTATCTTTACTAATTTGTTAGGGCATCCCAACAAACACTATATTTGCATTTCACTTATCTATGATATATTACAACTCTTCCTTTGAGAACTGTTCATATCCTTTGATCATTTCTCCACTTGAAAAAGGCAACACCAAGCTGCCTTTCTTTCTGTATGTATCTTCAACCAGTTAACAATCACTGATTAAGCAGAATGTACTTCTCTGCTAAGTGCTGGGAAACAACAATCTTGTGGAAGAAGACCATGCCATCAGAGAAATGATGACATGACTTGCACTTGACTTTGTTTTGAGTGAGGGAGGGATGGGAGGTCCCAGCCTCACTTCTCCTCCAGAATCATCTAAATCCAGTAACCAGATATTTATTCATCAGGATGATTGGAGATGACCTGGGATACACTGGGAGACCTTGGGTCCTTTAGGCCAAGGTCTTTGCAGGTACTCACTTAGGGTGATGCAATACCTATTCATTGAATAGGCTAATTTAAGAAGTAGTCAGGGCATGACCCCTTTAATGAAACCAAAAAGAAAAGTAAGACATCAGGCTGGGGGGGAAACTGCAACAGTTACTATTGATAATCACTCTCAAGCTAGGAGAATCCAGAGGAGCCCTTAGGTAGTGGCCCATTGGCCTCACTGGGAATACAAAGAACAGGGGTAAAAATGATACCTGAGCTCCAGGAGCTCACATTCCAATGGAGGCAATAACTGCAAACAACTATATATAAAAAGAGGCAGGCTGCTAGGTGATGCTGTAGTAGATAGAGTGCTGGGCCTCAAGTCAGAAAGATTCTTCAACTTAAGTTCAAATCCTGCCTTATACTGATTAACTGTGTGATCCTCAGCAAGTCACCCTCAGTTTCCTCATCTGTAAAATAAACTGGAGAAGGAAATGGCAAACTGCTCCAGTATCTCAAGAAAACCCCAAATGGAGTGATGAAAAGTCAATTTAAACAACATGTACATGAAGATAAACAGTATAAGTGGAAATTAATCTCAGAGGGAAGGCACTGGTTGTGGGTGAGATGGAGAAAGACCCCCTGTAGAAGGAAGGATTTGTGCTGTCTTGAAGGAAGCCAGGAAAGTCAAAAGGAGGAAGTGAGAAGGGAGATCATTCCAGGCATGAGGAGCAATTGCACAGAATTGGCAGACAAAGTGTCTTGTGCAACGAACAACCAGTAGGCCAATGTCCTTGGATCTTAGAGTACATGACGAATATTGTGCTGTAAGGGACTAAAAAGGTAGGGGGGGGTCAACTTTTAGAAAGCCTTAAATGTCAAACAAAGGAATAGATCTCAGAGGTAACAGGGAATCAATGGCTTTTAAGTAGGAGAGTGACATGGTCAGACCTGTACTATAGAATTGATTCATTCTAAGAGAAGGTTGTATTGGAGAGAGTAGAGACTTAAGGCAGGAAGCAGGCTAGTACAACAGGCTTAAAAGTGATGAGGACATGGTGGCTATGTTAGGTCAGAGAAAGGGACTTAGAAGAGAGATATTGTGGAGGTAGAGCAGACAAGATTTGCCATCAGACTGGATATGTGGGATAAGTGAAAGTGAGTAGTGAAGGATGATACTAAAGTTCTAAGCTTGAGACTGGGAGGGTGGTGCTATCTTGGAAAGTAATAGGCAAGTTGGAATGAGGGAAGAGTTTAGGAGGAAAGAAAATGAATTATGATTTAGATGTTGAGTTTAAGTGCCTCCAAGACATTCAAATTGAGATGTCCAAAAGACAAACAGTGATACAAGCCTGGAGCTCAAGTGAAAAGAATAGGGCTGGTGTATAGATCTAGGTTCCTCTGCAGAGAAATGAGAATTTAATTCATGTGAGCTGATGCAATTATTGAGAAAGAGAGTTTGATTATAACAGCAATTCTTAACCTTGCCCAGTCTGCTGAAGTCTATGGATATCTTCTCAAAATCAGGTTTTTAAATGCATAAAATAAAATGCATAGGATTACAAAGAAAATAAATTATATTGAAATTGAGTTATCAAAACATGTCACACATATATACATATATATAAAATTTATTTTTAGTGTTCAAGATTTTTCTCCACTTTTTTCTATTCCCCTCCCAAGATAGTCTTACACTAATTACATATTCATATTAAACCTGTTTTCACATTAGCCATGATGTAAAGAAGAATTAGAACTATGGGAGGAACCATACAGAAGATGAAACAAAACAACAAAAAGAAATGGAGAGCAAATAGTATGCTTCCATCTGCACCCAGATTCCAAACTTCTTTCTCTGAATGTGTGTAGCATTTTCCATCCTGAGTCTTTTGGAGTTGTCTTAGATCCTTGCATTGCTGAGAAGAGCTAAGTCGGTCAAAGTCAATCATCATATAAAGTGATTGTTACTGGGCACAGTGTTCTCTTTGGTTCTGCGCATTTCACTCAGCATCAGTTCATATAAGTCTTTCCAGGTTTTTCTGAAGTCTGCCTGTTCATTTCTTATAGCACAATAGTATTCCATTACATTCATATACCACAGCTTCTTCAGTCATTTCCCAGCTGATGGACATCATCTCAATTTCCAGTTCTTAGCCAACACAAAAAGAATGGCTACAAATACTTTTGTACGTGTGGGCCCTTTTCTCATTTTTTATGATCTCTTTGGGATACAGACCTAGAAGTGGTATTGCTGAGTCAAAGAGTATGCAAAGTTTTATAGCCCTTTGGGCATAGTTCCAAATTGCTCTCCAGAATGGCTGGATCAGTTCATAACTCCACCAACAATGCATTAGTGTTCCAATTTTTCCACATTTTTTCAGCATTTATCATTTTCCTGTTTTTTCATCTTAGTCAATCTTATAGGTGTGATGTAGTACCTCAGAGTTGTTTTGATTCTAATCAATAGTGATATAGAGCATTTTTTTGTGACTATAGATGGCTTTAGTATCTTCCTCTGAAAACTGCCTATTCATAGCCTTTGACCACTTATCAGTTGAAAAATGACCTGTATTCTTATAAATTTGACTGAGTTCTCTATGTATTTTAGAAATGAGGCCTTTGTAAGAGATGCTGGCTATAAAAAATTTTTCCCACCTTTCTGCTTCCCTTCTAATCTTGGTTGCATTGTCTTTGTGCAAAATCTTTTCAACTGAATATAATGAAAATTATCCATTTTACATTTCATAATGTTCTCTATCTCTTGCTTGGTCATAACTTCTTCGCTTCTCCATAGATCTGACAGGAAAGCTATTTCTTGTTCTACTAGTTTGCTTAGAGTATCAGTCTTTATATCTAAATCATGTACCCATTTTGACTTTATCTTTGTATAGGGTGTAAGATGTTGGTCTATGCCTAGTTTCTGTCATATTATTTTCCAGTTTTCCCAGAAGTTTTTGTTTGTTAAATAGTGAGTTCTTATCCCAGAAGTTGGAGTCTTTGGGTTTATGGAATAGTAAATTACTATAGTCATTGACTACTGTATCTTGTGTACATAAACCATTCCACTGACCTACCACTCTATTTCTTAGCCAGTACCAAGTAATTTTAATGATTGTTGCTTTATGATACAATTAAAGATCTGGTACAGCCAGGCCCTCTTCCCTTGCATTTCTTTTCATTATTTCCCTTTATATTCTGGAACTTTTGTTTTTCCAGTGAATTTTGTTATTATTTTTTCTAGCTCTATACAATAATTTTTAGTAGCTTGATTGGTATGGCCTGAATATGTAATTTAATTTAGGTAGAATTGTCATTTTTATTATATTAGCTCATCCTACCCATGAGCAACTGATAATTTTCCAATTATTTTGATCTGACTTTATTTGTGTGAAAAGTGTTTTATAATTTTGTTCATGTAGTTGCTAGGTTTATTTTGGCAGGTAGACTCCCAAATATTTTATAATGTCTACAGTAACTTTAATCTTCAACTGATTGTTGAGAGAACTTAGGGGCGCTAAGGTTATCAATAGAGACTCTTTGGATTTGATGGAATTCAGATCAATTTTCGTGGTTGGGTTGAATGAGTTCTTTTTTGGGGGGGGAGGCAAGAGAGGGTAGTAGGGAAAATAGACTAAGGGTACAGAATCTGACAAAAATTTGTTGTTGTGTAGCCATTTTTGGACCCCATTTGGGGTTTTCTTGGCAAAGATATTGGAGTATTCCTTCTTCAGATCATTTTACAGATGAGAAAGCTGAGGTAAATAGGGTAAAGTGATTTGCTCAAATGAGCATGTCAGGGTCACAAAGTTGAGTGTCAGTGATTGAGGCAATATTTGAACTCAGGTCTTCCTAATTGCATGACACCAAATAGAAAGTATAACTTTTTTCTTTTCAAACTTTTAATTGTATAGTTTCTTAAGAGACAAAATGTTACAAATGATAGAGGGTTGGCCTTAGGGTCATAAGGACCTGGGTTCAAGTTGTACCTCTGATCCATCCTATCATATATATATATATGCATATATACATACATACATATACATACATATATACATATATATACATACATATATGTATATATATATAATAGAAGTAGATAAAATGATTCCCGACTTCTAAACTGAATGTAGTCTTTTTTTCAGCGACACCTTTACTCACAGTTCAACAGTACAGTAGGAAAGACCTGGTTACTGGCCCCTCTGGAAAGAGACTCAGTTGAAGGCAGCTAGAAGTCCTTAATAGGAGAACTGGGCATTGCCTCTCTGAGCTTTCTTGAGAAGCTGATAATCACCTGAGTTACCAGATTCTAGAGAGAGCAGAAGAGACTTAAATTTTCCGAGGTTATTTGATAGAGAGTTTAGGGCAGGATTGAAAACAAACCTGAAAGTGAATGTCATTGTCCATCTGAAAAGGTCTTAGAAAATTGTGGGTTTAGGCGTGAGTTATCTTTGCCTTGTTTTCCCCATCTTCATCAAGCCACTTTGTTTCAGATACACAAAGATACTCCTGTAGTGGAGTGAAGTTCTTTTAAACTTTCCTAAGAGGATCATAGCACCTTAGAGAACATCTAACCCGACCCATGTATTTCATAGGTGAGCAAAGGGATGCCCCCAGAAGTTTCTAAATTATGGGTAGAGAATTGGAAGGTACCTTGGATGCCACCTGGTCCGATTCTCTCATTTTACACAAGAGGAAACTGAGGCTAGACAGGTTAACTGAATGACCTGAAGATCAAACATGTGTTGTTCATTTGCTAAGCACCTATTTCGTGACAAACACTGTACTAGTTACCTTCGATATAAAAGACAGACCTTACCCTCGAGGATCTAATACTGCTATACAGTTAATAAGTAGCATTTCTCCCTCTCACCCCATTCCCCAGCTATTACAGCTGCTTCACTTTTATCTGTGTCCAGCCCCTTGCACAGCGCCTGGAACATGTGTAATAAGTCCTTAATCAATGTTGATTGATCAATTGTATGTATCACCAGATTCCGGTTCCAGTTCTGGGACTTCAAATTCCGATGCCACTTTCCTATATTTTAAGGGGGAAATACCTCCCCAAGCGATCTCAGCGATGTAGGCTGTGGGGCAGTGAAACTCACCTCGAGACAGCTTGTCTTGTCCCAGGAGTTTTGTGTTTGGGGAATCTGAGCAAGGACAGCAGTACTGGGAGCTAACCAGAGCGCTGAGAGCTGAAGGACCTCCCGTCTCTCTGCCTACTAGATCTCTCTCCTGGCCCTCTATTCTCTGTCCCAGATGGTGCAGTGTCCGTGGGGTTGTGTAGTGGTAGTCTGCATGTGAGCGCGGATGTGAGCTAGGTGGGAAGCAAGAGGGGCTGGGGACTCCGAGCCTCTGCTCCGAGGTGCTAGAGGTCCCCGCTGCGCTCCGCTCCTCAGGCTGGCTGCAGGGCTCTGGAGTGACCCCCGAGGAGGCCGGTGAGCCGCTAGGAGCAGCGGCGGCAGCAGCAGCATCTGGCTCCGGGCTCCCGGGTGGGGTATAGGCTCGGGGTGAGCCAACACCCCTGCCGCGTACTCTGGAAAGGCTCCATTCAGTGGTCCCGTGTGTGCATGTGTGTGCGTGCGTGTGTCTGAGCGTGCCTGTGTCTGTGAGTGTGTGAGCGCCTGTGTGTTTCACTGGCTCCCGGAGTTGTCAGGAAGTTTGAGGGGAGGGGCGAGCCTCGCGCCTCGGACTTATTTATACCGGGCCGTCGGGGCGGCGGAGCGCAGGGGAGGGCTGCGGCTGAGGAGTGGGCCGCTCCAGCTCCAGCCCCTGGACCGCTTCTGCTGAGGGCCGGCAGGTAGGCAGCTGGCCGGGCGCCCGCAGGCCGGTCCGCCCCGTCGGGGCACCCTGTAGGGCATCGGCGGGGCCATGGAGCCGCTGGTACTGCTCAGTGCCCTGGCCACGCGGCTGCTCTTCGCGCTCCACTCGCTGGTGGGAGTCTGGCGGGTGACCGAGGTGAAGAAGGAGCCCCGCTTCTGGCTGCTGGCGCTGCTGCATCTCCCGCTCGTCCTGGAGACGGCGCTCACGCTGAAGAGGCGCCGAGGCCGAGGCTACCCGGGGTGAGTCCCCATCGCCCCTCTGTGCCCCGCGATGTCCTCCCAGCTCCCACCGACCCAGCGCGGCCCCCAAGACCATCCGGATAGACTCGGGGTGGGGGGAGCCTCCGACCAGGCAGAGGGGAGCACGGACGTGACTTACCCCGCGCCCCTCTCCGTGGCTCGCGTCCTCACTCCAGCATCTCGGTGGGGTGAAAAATGCCAGCAACCCGGGAGCGCGGAACCGAGCTCCTGGACACACTCTGCGAATGCTCGGAGGACGAGAGAGGGGGCCAATGACCCTCCTGCGCGTCCTGTCCCCACCACAAGAAATGGAGGGGTTGGGATGTATGTACTTGTTTCCTAAGTTTAGAGCTCTCCCTCTCTCCTTTTTCTTCCCTCTTCTGTCTCCCCTTTCCATCATTCATTTCTTACCTTCCTTCCTTTCTCCCTCCCCCTCTCTGTTCTCTTCCCTCTTTTTCCTTCTTTTTCTTTTCTTGTTTTTACTCTCTCCTCTCCATTCCTTCTTTTTCTCCTTTCTTCCCTTTTCTCTTTCTCCTCTCCTCTCTTTTTCTTTTCCTCCTTCCCTTCTTTCCTTCCTATCCCTCACTTTCTCAGTCTTTTTATCTTTTTCACAATCTTTTTTCTTTTTCCTCAAGCTGTCTCTTGAACCCCTTCTTTCCGCCTTGAACTCATGCATACCAGCTTGGTTGCAGGAAACCACAAAAGGAAAGCATGTGCTGTGAGGAAATAGCCGGGGTTAGGGAGCCCAGAAAGGAAAGAAGCAGATTCCTCTGCCGGACACTGGCAATCCCTGACTGCCCTGTGACGTTCTTTAGGGACTCGGCATTCGGTGCTTTTGAGGGGTTTTGCTCAGGGTTTTCACTTGGGGTCTCCCCAGGGAGTCACCGCACGGTAACACAAGTGTTTGCTTTACTATCCTCCCTGGGAAGCCCGGATCTCCTTTCCTTCCACTAGGCTTTATTCTACCATATATATTCAGCTCCTTCCAACCTGACCAAAGTGCTTGGATGCATTTTGTGACTGTTTGCGTGCCCCCAATCTATTTTCGTCCCAAACTTTTTCAGGGTCTTAAAGTGCCTACTATTTCAAGGATTTTTATTTGCACTTTTAAACTAGAAAAATCATGGTCATATATACCTCTTTCTGTCGTGCGGATTGGCTTTTAAATGTTTACTTTACTTTTTTAAAGTTTCAAAATGGAAAAGCCTTGGATGGGCTCTCAGGGAATTTCCCAGAGAGGTTTTCACATTTTGATTTTTTTTCTAAAAAGTAAATCTTTAAAAACCAATCCAAGTGACAGAAAGAGATTAGAAGAGCAAGTTGGCATGGTAGAAAGTGAGTGTTGGCCTGGATCTGGAATTACAGGACCCAAGTTTGAATTCTATTTCTGCCACATACTAGCTGTGCCTCTTTGAATAGGTCACTGCCTGAGTCTCTTACTCCCTCATGGGTAAATAAAGGGGCTGGACTGGATCATCTCTAAGTCCCTGAGGGCGGGGAATCTATCCTTTCACTTTCTGTGATCTTTTTTTTCCACAATGAGGTGCCATCCTAGGTTATTTTCAAGGTTTAAACTTGGCTTGATGCTATGGCGATTAGAATGTTCTTTGTAAAGTCAGCATCATCAGCATTATGTTATGATCTGATCTGCCCTGGCTGATTGTAAGGGACTTCAGTATCACAGACATAGATCTCAGAGGGGCCAGAGAATTCATTCAGTTCAGCTATCTCATTTTATCAGGGAGGAAACTGGGAGCCTCCAACAGTAAAGGGATCAGAGAATCCTCTCATATCATTGATTTAGAACTGGCTGGGCCAGTTCTTGGAGCCATCTAATCCACCTGCATTATTTTTACTGATGAGAACCCAGAGAGGTTAAATGATTTTCCCAGAGTCACACAGGTACTAAGCTACAGAACTAGGAGTTGAATGCAGGTCTTCTGATTCCAAATCCAGGCTTCTCACTACAACAGAAAACATTGTAGAACCTATGTTTGTAATCTTAAAATACAAATGCAATTAGTTCCATAAACTAGTTATAGGGTTAAAGAAACAAATGAAGTGTGTGTGTGTGTGTTTTCTATTCTCACCTAGGTCATATAACATCGATTTTGTTTTTACAAAGTACTTGATTAAAAGCAGAGAAGTATTTCCATCAGTAAGAGAATTAAGTCTTTAGCAGAAGCATATACCATGTAGAGTTGACCTACTGACAGTAATTACTTGATTTTGGAAAAGGTGAAAAGCACATTCTAAATGACTTTAAAGATTCTTTAAAGAATCTTTCTTTAAAGATTCAAGTTCTCTAAAGAGAACTTGAATGTTAACTGATAGCAGTTACTACCAAGGTGACTGCAGTCAAGTTTCCACAACTTCCTGGGTCTCAGTTTGCCCTTCTGTGAAAATGTTGAGTTTGAACTAGTTCATATCTGAGGACTTTTCTAAATCTCTGATTTAGGATACTGTGTTGTTATCTCATGTAGATCTGAAAGTCGTGATTCAGTAGAGTCTTTTGAACTTCTTCCATCTAGTTTGTCAACATTAATCTGGCTGATATCCCCAGTCAACTGAGAAGCCAATTGTGGGAGACAAAAGTAGTGACCAAGTTGCTGGCTAGTGTCCAGGGTGCACTTGGGGGAAGCTTGCAGTTTTTGGCAGCTGTCTCATGTCAGTGGTCTGTTTTCAGTTTTAACATCTACTCATTTTTTTTTTCCTTTTCATATCAGTTGAACACACTGTCCTTTGAAGCAAGTAGTGAAACCTCCTGGAGACACCAAGAATCACAAACTGGAATAAAGTCAGAAAATGAAGTTAGTCACTTTTACTCGAGTGGAAAGGTTTATGTAGAAAGGTTTATTTTGTGGAAATAAAGAGTATAATTTTCTTGTCCTGGGTAGCGTCCAGTCCAGTCGTTCAGAGTAACCAAGCAAAACAGATTGACTGAGTTAGCATAGCAGACTTTAAGACTCCTTTAAAGTCTTTCTTAAAATTTGAAGGCTTTATTGATACATTTTCTTTTTTAGTCCTTGGTTTTTTCTTTTCTAATCCTTGATCATTTCCAATTAATGTAACACTAACCTCCCTTGGCCTACACAGAAACACATAAAATTCCTTCCCTTTTAAAAAACAAAAACAAAAAAAAAAGTGAAGCAAAAACTGCCAATGGGCATTCAGAGTCAAAGGACCTATAGATCTTAGCTGTCTCACTTCCCATCTTGCTACCTGGCATTGATCATTTCTTCCCTACCCTCACTTCCTTCATCTATAAAATGAGAGAGTAGAGTGATCAGCATTTTGCTCCCATCATCCTCCCCTCCCAGAAGAATGAGTTTCACTCTCTTTCTCTGGGACCAAGATTGGTCACTGCAATTCATCTTAGTTCATTGACCTTTCAAGGCTTTCCTAAATTGACATTACATTGTACTGGTGCCATATACTATAGCCTTCAGGCTAATGGAGGAAATTATGTGAATGTTTTTAAAATGGTCTTTTTAATGTCTTCTACTTCTACTCATTTTGCTAAGTACAGTTGAGTCTGCAAAATCAGTCCTTTGTAAACTGGAATTTTATCTTACACTCCGCTAAGGACTTACTTAAAATCGTGGTGTGGGGGGAGGGAGAGGGAAACTCACCTGGGCACATGCTGCAGAAATATGGGAAAGCATTGGACAAAAGCCATATCCAAGGTTATTTTAATTAGCTTGTTGCATTTATTTAGCTTCTTTAACGTGATATAAGCCCATTCATGTCCTACTTCAATGCCTTCTAATGGTTTGGAAGCAATTCTGGGTTTTTTGAAGACTGTGCCAGTAGAGTATCTGTTCCTGGTAAGCTGGGAAGGCTTCAGTTATGTGTCCTATGATGGACTGTTTATCTGCTGTCTAGGGTCCAACTTCACTCATTTTGTATAGGCTTCTGAGTGGAAAGGCAGCCAGTAAGCAAGTGGTGAAATTTTGGGGCACAGCAATCCATGGAGATTGCCTGTTGAGGTCTAGAACATGGGTTCTGAACCAGAGTTTCAGAGAACTCCAAGGGAATCCATGGATATATTTCAGGAGGACAGTGAATTTTGATGGGAAAAAATTACATCTTTATTTTCCCTAAACCCTAACTAAAATTTAGCATTTGCCCCAGTTATAAGAAGTGCCTGGGACTTTTTTTTTAAATCAAGAGAAATCACAGACATTTTCATAATATATTATAGTTGTTACAGCTATCTCAAAATATCATTTATGCTCATTTACTACTTTGAAATTACTGTAGTCATTTGACCTTTCATTAGAAATATTATTCTATAATATTTGATAACTAAAAATATGTTGATAGTTATTTCAATACAATTGGTTTCTTTTCTAGCCTTCTGTATTTTATTTCATGTATTTAAAAACATCATCCTTAGAAGAAATCGTTCGGTTTCACTAGACTGTCCAAAGGACACATAACACAAAAATGGATGAGGCCCTAGTCTAGAGGCAATGTTTTGACCTTTCCTTGTATCTGAAGGGCTTGGTATAAATTCTTGTTGACTCTCTAGAAGAGTTGAGATTTGGACCATTAAAGGGACTGTCCACAGTTATGGAACCCTAGATTCTAGAAGGACAAATGGACTGATTTTCAAAGCAAAAAATAGGGAGAGCAGAAGAAAGTCTTCAAGTCAGTGACTTTATTTTCAATCCCTGTGAAAATTTTAGAATGGCATTAAAGAGGTGATGTCTTGTGAGGGTAGAAGAGAATGAGAGTGTCACTTCCTACTTTATCAACAACAGGTCATTCCTGACTAAACTCATTTCCATTTTTTGACAAGATTACTAAAGAATCAAGTAATGGGACTCCAGTAGATAAAGTTTATTTAGATTTCAGCAAAACTTTTCCTAAAGTATCTCCTATGGTTCATATGAGGAAGATGATGAAAGATGGATGAGCTGAGGGTCCAATCAGATGTATTCCAGAAATGCCAGTTGTTAACTATTCCATGTCAACATGTCTGGAGGTCTCTAATGAATTTCCCCCAGGATCTGCTATTACATGGCCTCATGTGTGTTTTAACATTATTTTTTAATCAGTGACTTGGATAAAGGCATAAATGGGGTGCTTATCAAATCTGCGGATGACACAAAGTTGGGAGGGTTAGCTAACATGGGACATGACAGTGTCAGCATCTAAAACAATCTTGACAGGCTCGAGTAATGAGCTGAATCTATTAAGATGAAATTCA
The DNA here is from genome assembly GCA_023548195.1 of Bettongia penicillata ogilbyi. Lineage (NCBI taxonomy): Eukaryota > Metazoa > Chordata > Mammalia > Diprotodontia > Potoroidae > Bettongia > Bettongia penicillata. Next base: position 4,513,905 of record JAJHZJ010000433.1, on the reverse strand, counting down.
GCAGAGATAAATATAAAGTCTTCCACTTGGATACAAAAAAAAAATCTACTTGACAAGAATAATATGGGGGAGATATAGAGAGATAGCAGTTGTGGGAAAATCAAATGGATCTGGGGGTTTAGTTGGCTGTAGACTCAATATGAGTCAGTAGTGTAAAGCAGTGAACAGTGGAGTTCATGAGATCTTGGATTACATTAGAAGGGGCTGAGTTAGGGAGGTGAAATGCCACCCCTCCTCCCATACTCTGCCCTCATGAGACCCATCTAGAGTCTTAGATTCAGTTGTGCGTTCCACAGTCTGGGAAGGCAATTGATAAATTGGAAAGTGGCCACAGGTAACCAGGAAGCAGAAGGGACTTGAGTCCATGCTTTGAGGATTGGTTGGAGCAACTGGTATATTTAGCCTGAAAAAAAGATGACTCAAGAGCATCATGATGGTTTTGTTTTTTTTTAAGTATTTGAAGGGCTGCCTTGGGGAGGAGGTATCTGTTGTTGATGGTATTCAGTCGCTTTCAGCTGTGTCTGACCTTTTATGTCCCTATTTTGGGTTTTCTTGGTACAGATACTGGAGAGATTTGCCACTCTCTTTTCCAGTTCATTTTACAGATGAGGAAACTGAGGCAAACAGGATGAAGTGACTCACCCAGGGTCACACAACTAGGAAGTGTCTGAGGCCAGAGTTGAACTCAAGTCTTCTTGATCCTGGATCTACTGCTCTATCCACGAATCCACCTAGATGCCCCTGAATTCAAACAGAACAAGCATTGGGATTGTAGTCAAGAAGTCCTGAGTTCAAATGCAACCTCAGACATTTCCTAGCTACATGACCCTCAGCAAATCACTTCCCCTCTGTTTACCTCAGTTTTCTCATCTATAAAATCAGCTGGAGAAGGAAATGAGAAACAACTCCCCTGACTTTCCCAAGAAAACCCCACAGGGTCACAAGGAGTCAGACACAATTGAAAGGAAGCTAGAATAAAAATTTAAACTCAGAGGGTAGAAGCAGGAATAACAGACAGAAGTTGCCAAAAAGTATGTTTGAAGTCAGTAAAATGTTCTAACAATTTGTTATCCCAAAGTGGAATGAGTTGCCTCAAGACAAAGAGAACATCCTTCTCCACGATGTCTTTTTTTTGGAATCCTATTTTATTTTTTAGGTTAATATATTTATTTTTGTTTTCAAAATTCACTTCCCTAAGTTTTAAATTTTCTATCCCTTCCCTTCCCCCTTTCCCAAGATGGCATACAGTCTGATATAGACTCTTCCTATACATTCCTATTTAACATATTTTCACATTAGTCATGTTGTATAGAAGAATTAGACCAAATGGGAGGAACCCTATGATGTCTTTAATTAGATGCCAGAGGACCACTTTTTGGATTTATTATGGAAAGATACCCTTGTTGTATCAGTTGAACCAGAGAGCCACCAATATCCATTCCAACTCTTATAAGAGTCTGTGATTCAAATTATTGCTCTACAAATAAGGAATTTGTTCCAGGAAAATAGAATATCGTTTCTATTTATAGCTTGTAAAAAGATGCTTTGCTACTGTTCTTTAAAAAAAATGTAAATTAATGAAAACCATATACAAACCAAAGAGAATAAATATCATGGCTGTCTTGGAGTAGGGTGATATGATACACTGGCAGGACTATGGAATTTGAAGTCAGAGGACCTGGGTTTAAATCTGATCTGTGTGACATTTCCTTTGGAAAGTCGCTTGACCTCCTGCAGCCTCAGTATTCTCAACTCTAAAACGAAGGGGTTGAATGAGATGATTTCTGAGGTTTCTTTCCATCTCTACAATTATGATTCTATGAAGTATGAGGCCAACATATGGAGGGAAGTGACAATAATTAGTAACTCCTATGAGTAGATATAAGAATGTGGCTGTCTCCGTTTTTCAAGGATAAAAATGTGTTCAACTTTTGAAGAATTTGTTTTTCCATACACTTAACAATAATATTTCTCACTATCCCTCTTCCATCCTCATTTACCAACTTTTACAAGATCCAAATTGTACTAAATGTATATAAAAATAGCCTTTTCAGTTACATGTACCTGAAGGAAAATAAAAACATTCCCTTCCATTGACCTGAAAGTCCATTGGTTTTCTCCACATAGTAACCATTAAATGAAATGCTTCTCAGCTTGGTTGGACTCCTTTGGACTGCTCAGTTTTGATAAAGACAAAGGGAATTCTGTTGTGTTCCTGCTGACCCCTGCTCAGAGATCAAACTAATGTATAAGGAACAGACAAGAAAGCTAGAGAGGAAAGTGTTACTGAAATCCCTTGAAACCCAGTAAATATATTACAGTCATCCAAGAAAAGTTCCTCCCACTTTGCTTTGGAAAGAAAAGATGGAACTGAAGATGCTGAGCTCAGCTGGCCAGAGACAGGCCATATTACATCAACCCCACTAACTTGCCAGATGGTGGAGATTTAACATGCTGGGATCCTATAAGACAGATAGATTCTGAGTTGAAGCCTTACCTGGCTAAGCCCAAGAAATTTATGTGAGGGAATGTTACTTTTGCTCCTGCAGTTTTGTTCACGGACCCTCATATTTATGAGCTGGAAGTTGGTATCTCCCTACCACATTTTTCTTGTTTTTCCTTTCTCTTCTCTGGGCAAAAATCCAATGGATCTGTGACATACCATTTGAGTAAAGTCAAATAGAAGACAATATTTCAGTTGTTTCACAGCCAACAGTGGTAAAATATTCCTCAGGGGATAGAAAAATTACCAAGATTTTGACAAGTTTGAAGCGTGTTCTCTTGAAAGTATGTGAGAATGAAGGAGATGCAATAATCTAATCTGACTTTACTGGCAAGAGGACAGAACTGGAGACCCTGGAGCCTTCTTCACACCCCAGAATTTTCAGACCCTTAAAACCATGGAAAGCGTGAAATTACAGCAAGACACACCCTGTCCTCTCATCTCACCTCATCTGATATCTCTCTCTCTCTCTCTCTCTCTCTCTCTCTCTCTCTCTCTCTCTCTCTCTCTCTCTCTCTCTCTCTCTCTCCGCCCCCTTCTTGTTTGTCTGCTGAACAAAACAACCCTTATGGTAGGTATCATGTTTTTTTTGGGGGGGAGGGGAAGTGCAACACTTTGTTCATAGCTTGAATTTTTCATTTAATTTTTACTCCCCTGACAACTCTCCTTGAATCTACCAAGCTTTCCATTGGTATGAGATTCATTGTCAGTGAGTGAGGGCTATTAGGGTTCTTTCCACAAACGATCTATTATGAATCTAGATTCTAGGGAACGGCGAAAGAAATAAAACAGTTTATATAATTCAATTCAACAAAGATCTTTAAAGCACCTACCATGGGGAAAATGATGCTAGGAACTCAAGATTGAAATAAAAATATATGTGTGCATATATAATACATTTGTACATATAGATCTACATCTGTCATCTCTCTATGTTGTTCAGTTGTTTCAGTCATGTCCCACGCTTAATGACCCTATTTGGGGTTTTCTTGGCAGAGACACTGGAGTGCTTTGCTGTTTGCCTCTCAAGCTCATTTTACAGATGAGGAATATATACATACATGCATACATATATGATATATGTACATACATGTGTATATTCCTCATCTGTAACATATACCTGCATATATTTATGTGTGTATTTAAGTCTATACATACATAAATATGTACATGCATACATATATACATGCATGCACACATATGCATGCACATGTATGCATGTATATACACACATATAGATAGATACAGATATGTATATAGATAGACATCTGCCAGGTGACGCAGTGGATAGGGCACTGGGCTTGGAATCAGGAGAATTCATCTTTAAATCTATCCTCAGATACTTTCTAGCTGTGTCACCCTGGACAAGTCACTTCACCCTGTTTGCCTCAGTTTCCTCATCTTTTAAAATGAGCTGGAGAAGGAAATGTCAAACCCCTCCAGTGTCCTTGCCAAGAAAGCCCCAAATGGGATCATGAAGAGTCAGATATGACTGGAACTACTGAAGACCACACATGCATGTATATATGTGTATACATGTATATATATATATATATATACATTCACACACACATACATATACACATATACTCCTGGACCTAAATGAATTTATATCTTATGGAGAGGATACAGCATGTAAATAAGCAACAAGTAAATGCAAGGTAATTGTGAAGTTAGACAGCAGTGACAATGAGGAAGGCTTCCTGGAGGAGCGGGGATGGCATGTGAGCTGAGCCTTAACGAACTATAAGGATTCTGAGAGTTGGAGTTGAAGAGGGAGGCAGCATATGAGACTTAGAGAGAGGGAGGGTAGCTCTGTGCACTTCAGAAGTCCATGGACTTCTGACACACTGACATGCTGTATGATGGGGCAAAGGGTTTGACCTTGTTATATGAAAACAGGATGTAAATAAAGGAACAGTGAAAAAAAAAGGGAACTTAAGTTCACGGTGTGTATTTTCAGTTACAGAATGCAAACATAGTTATCTCTGCTAAAAATCAAGGCATCTTGCACCTCCTGTATCCCTGACTTCCTTCAAGTTTTAGCTAAAATCCCAATCCCTCTTAATTCCAATGCCTCCCCTCTGTTATTTCCTGTTTATTGTATACATAACTGTTTGCATTTTGTCTCCATCATTAGGGTGTGAGCTTCCTGAGAGCAGAGATTGTCTTTATCCTTTCCTTGGATCCTCAGCACATAGCACAGTGCCTGAGACACACAGTAGGCCCTTAATAAATGTTTACTGATTAACTGATTATTGACTGTTATAGACGGACCTGGGAGTCATTTCCAAATTTGAAGGACTGTCACAAGGAAGAGGATTAAATTAGTTGTTCTTGAATCCAGAGTAGATTTATGCTTGATATCAGCAATGAATTCCTAAAACTTAGAGCCATCCCAAAGTGGGATGGGCTGTACTTAGCACAGTGCCTAGCATACAGCAGGCACTTAATAAATGCTTATTGCCTGACGGATTGCCTTAGGAGGTGGAGAGGCTTTCCCCTCAACAAAAGCTCATTATTAACGCTTGTCTTTCCCATGTCATTTCCCTCCACTTTCCTTGAAATCTCTTCCATGAGTCCATGCCTTTCCTCTCTTCTCATTCTCATTTCCCATCAGGAGTTCTGATTCACCTTCTTCTGAGGCAAGATGAATGGTTTCTTTAAGCCCCTAATACCTGTAGACTATCACCCTTGTAAGTCTTCATCCCCTTTTATTAAATACCTTTCTTCTGTAAAGGGGGATGAGGACATGCTGCATTTGAAGTACTAGTAGAACTGCCACATGATGGATATGATCAGTTTCTAACAGGAAGTTGGAAATGCTGATCTGGGTTTCAGGAGAGAGACTGAGGGTAGGAATATCAACCAGACAGTTTTCCACATGACCTCAACATATAGTGGAACTCACAAGTAAAAGCCTGGGGTTCATAGCCTGCCTTTGTTAATACTTAGTCTCTGTACATGGCATTTTCTACAACCATTGAAAGAAAGTTTAATTGGAAGAACAGCTCATCCAGATAACTCTTGCATACTTATTGGTACACTTAGACTGGATAATCAAGTACACCTTGCAGCTGAGTATTTATGTCCCCAAATTGTTGAGAAATCATGGTCAAATACTGGAATTATATAGACCTTCTACTTACCATTTCTCCATGTCACAGCTGATGCTACCATTGAATGGGTCCCCATTAGCTCTTGCCTACTCTATTGTCACAGCATTGTACATGGCCCTTCTTCCTCCAGTCACTCCACCATGATCTACTCAGCTAGGAACAAAACCCCCCAGTTCTATTTCAGTTTCTTCATTAGTAAAATGATGTGGTTTGACTAGACCTCTCAGATTTCTGCCCATTATTAGCATGCTGGTTTTGATGGCAACGTGCTGAAGCAAGAGACCAGCTATCACATAGATTCATCAGAAAGAAAAAAGGAGTAGAAAAAGTATCAGAAACTTAGCTTAGGTTAAAGAAGGATTCATTTTCTAGCTCTTTTTCTTGGTGATCAATAAAAATGCAGAGAACTATCATGAATTTTCAGGTGGTGGTGAAAAAACTCAATAATGATGACATAGGGCAGAAATACGGTTGAAATTAAGGGTCCATGGTTGTTTTGTGGTGCCAATCCTAGTTGTGTGCTAAAAATCCCCTGCTATGTGAAAGACAATATTTTCAGAAATGGCAAATACAAAGAAACCTGGGAAGACTCAGGAAGACTCAGGTCTTCCTGAGATTCAGTGACAAAGCAAAATCAAAACAATTAACCAGTGATTATAATTATCATTGAAATGATGACACAAAGAATCTGTGATTTTTTTAGTGTGATGAACTCCATCCATCAATGCAGATTGTAGCTGATCTATGACAGTCAGTTGACCAATTCTAGAGTGGGAGATCCTAACCTGGGGCTCAGGTACACACACATACATGTATGTGCATGTATACATTTATGTGTGTATAGATAACTATTTCAATATGATTGGTTTCCTTTGTAGTCTTGTATATTTTATGTATCTTATAACTTTCTTGAAGGGTGTTCCAAAACTTCCAAAGAGATTCAAGACCCCCAAAAAGACTAAGGACCTCTTTTCTAAAGGACTACTTGGGCGTACAGTATGGTTAAATGAATGTTTTGGCATCAAACAATTAATAACAGAGGCAGTGTGTAAAGCTGTATCTTCCTGGCTTCAACAACATCAACAATAGTAGTAAAAACACAAGAAAGATTTACTTTGCCCAGAGCTCTAGTTTCAGTGGCATAGAAAACTCCCTTCACCAAGGCAGATCTACATCTTTTCTCCAACTTAGAGGCTTAAGAGAATTGCCTTCGGACACTGAGAGATTTGTCTTGTCCTACCAGCATTCAGTCACTGTGTCTCAGAGGTGGGGCTTGAACCTGGGTCTTCATGATTCGCAAGGTTCTTCTCCTAACTGCTATGTCAGGATACCTCTGAGGGGGAAAAATACACATGCAGACATACACATGTACACATATACACAGAGAGAAGAAAGAAGTCAGAGGTGACAGGAAAGGAAATAGGCAATTTAAAAATCATTTTGATAGATACTTTTTTAATAGAAAAAGCAAGTGAAATTTTTTTGAAAAGCAAAAATCCTTTGGAGTTTCACATTTATGTATGATCCTTTATGGTGTATGTGAGTGTTTTGTTGATGGTTGCTAGGCTTAGAATAGCATTATGTTTTAATAAAAAGAAAGAAATAATGTGCCTATAGGAACTAAAAATTCCTAAACACATTCTACAAATACCTTGTGGTGAGAGGCAGAAAGGTAGCATATGCCTCACAAACACTTTACTAAGTGTCACGGGACTTGTGTTGGCTAGATTGCAACTTACTGAAATGTTGTTTCATGTTATAAATACTTTTTTGTTTTGTTTTGTTTTTTTGCATTTGGGCATAATCTTAATCAAAATTGACAAATTCCCAGATGTTCCCTTTACTTCATGTAGTTTGTGACCAGCAAGAGGCAGTGAAGAAAGAAACTGTAGACTGGCAACCCCCATGCCAAAGTCCAGTTGGTATAAAGAAGGGAATGTCTTTGAACAAGAGGTAGATTTCAATTTAAAGGAAGCATTTCTGAATTAATGAATGTAAACTGAAAAATAATTTGGTGTTAGGTCATATTGCTCCTGTGACAGGACACCTTATTACATAAATATTAGGCAGCTCTGCCATTTTAATCAGATGATTAGAATTGGCATTAAAATACCAGTGATGGTCACTTATTCAAAAGGATGATATTTCCTACCACCATAGGATTTAGGGCTGGAAGGCTCCTTAGAGAACACCCACATCCTGTTTTATAGAAGGGAAACATGGGGGTCTGTAGTTCTTATCTTTGTATCTCTGGGACTCCATGGCCTCTGAACTCCCATCCAGAGCTAGATGGGTGATCTAGTGACTTGCCCGAAGTCACACAGTCAGTAAGAGGCAACCCTGGCTACCAACACTGTCCAGCCGAATCTACATAGCCTATGTATTGAGTGACCTCCTGGCACACGCACATACACACACACACACACACACACACACACACACACATTTCTCCCCCTCCCCCAAACCTTTACTTAGCTGACCATCATAAACCTAACTATATGATCGTTCTTTATTTTCATGGATCATAATTAAAAGAGGTGTCAACAGGTCCCCTGATTTATAGTGCTTAAAAAAAACAGTGTCATATGTAAATGATGGGGAACACATGGCTAGAGATCTGTTCAACTGAATTTTTAAAAAAGATCAGTGAATTTTATTTGATTTCAGAAAGTCTAAGTCAAAAATACAGGACAACAGTAAAAGGAAGATGGGCAGCTAAGTGGTACAGTGGAGAGAGTATGGAGCCTGGAGACAGTAAGATTCATCTTTCTGAGTTCAAATCTGGCCTTAGATCCCGACTAGCTATGTGACCCTGGTCAAGTCCCTTAACTCTTGGCCTTAGTTTCCTCATCTATAAAATGAGCTGGAGAAGGAAATGGCAAACCTCTCCAGTATCTTTGTCAATAAAAATGAGAATGGGGTCACAAAGAGTTGGACACAACTGAAATGACTGAATGGAAACAAAAAGGAAAACCCAACAGAAGGAAACAAATATTTATTAAGTGCCTACTCTGATCCCATCGGAAGTGAGATCACCTTTTCTTTTCTGATTGGCCCTAGAGAGAAAAAACCAGAAGCAATGGGTAGAAGGTACAGAAAGGCTTACACACAACTGGCACTGCCTCAAATTGAAATAAATCATAGTGAGAACCCCTCCCCACCATATATACAGCTGTGCTGTTCAAACCAGAAATGGATACCCACTATTGCAAAAGGTTCCAGAATGTCTTCTTACTCAGGGACTGACTATCCTGGATGAAGTCTGAGGTTCCTTCCAGCGCTGAGATACGGTGACATATTTTTGCTGGCTGTCCCCAAGAGAAGCTGTAGAATTGTAGGTCAGCCAACAGCTGGAATTGTCAAACAAAGACTCTCATATCTCAACCCTCCCTTGCACTTAAAATTCACTTCCTTTCCCATTAGCACAAGGGAAACGGTTTCTCCTTATGTTTCCCCTGATACCCGAGGTCAAAGAACCCATAATACCAGCTCCTTTTCTTCTTGATGTGTTATATGAAGCCTATGAAGCAAGGGGCTTTGATGTCCCCCCAGAAGGTCAGCATATCCCATGGAGGCTTTCAGCAGTCATTACAAATCGTAACTTCATACTTTATTTCAAGTTAGTGCTTCCAAGAGATGAAATGCTGGAGCTATTACAGCATGATGTTTATTTGTCCAAGGCAAGATAGAGGGAATAGAATCCTTGAAGACTGGAAGAAGATGTCAGTAGGGGGAGTTCTGGATTCCTACATTTTAAAAACACATGCAAACTTAACTGAAGCTCCCAGAAACCACCAGGAGGATTTAGGAGGACTCAGCCCATTTAAAATTTTTGTTTTTTAAACTATAGTGACACTTTTTGCTTTTACATTGCTGTTATTTCTAAATATGTCTTCTCCACCCCTACTGCTGTAACACAAACAATTAAGTAGAATAAACGTATCTAGTCACTGAATCTGACGGTGCATGCACCATTTTGCTACCACAGCTACCCCCTCCACCCCCCACCCCCACCTCTCCAATGAAAAGAGAATGGTCTGAAGTAATAACCTTTTTCCTTTCCAAACCAAGAGAGAGGATATTTCTGTGGAGTTGTATCTAATTTTTTAAATTAAAATTTATTGCAAAATATCTTAATTCACTAAATACCTGAAAGGCCATATTGTTTAGTGGTTAGCAGAACAGCCTTAGAGTCAGGAAAAGTTAAGTTCAATCCTGTCCTTGATATATATCTGGACTGTGTGCTCCTGAACCTCTCAAGGCAACTCTCTTAAGATCCCAAGTTCTAGTTGAGTTGCTAATTTATGTTAATGGAAGAAAGTTGAAGCTGGGAAAATCCTGACCCAGTGGAATCACAAGCATGTATGTGCATGTGGATATCTTCTATTAGAGTATAAATGTATATATGTATGTATATATACACATATATACATATACACACATACATATATGAGGATATGTGTGTATATTTGTATATATGTATATAGATTATGCAGATTATACATGTGCGCATTTCTGTAGAAGATTGTGTATATACATGCAGATTTGTATATATTTATGTATGTAGTATGTGTACATATGCACATGTGTATATATGTTGTTTAGTTATTTTCAGTCACACACAACTCTTCATGACCCCATTTGGGTTTTCTTGGCAAAGAAACTAGAGGGGTTTGCCATTTCCTTCTCCAGTTTATTTTACAGATGAAGAAACTGAGGTAAACAGAATTAAATAACTTGCTTAGGTCATACAGTTAGTAAGTGTCTGAGGTCAGATTTGAACTCAGGAAGATGAGTCTTCCTGACTCCAGGTCCAACAATCTATCCACTGTGTTCCCTAGCTGCCCCATATGTATACCTAAGCATATATTTATATGTGTGTATAGACCTATATATACTCATCTGTTTTGTTTGCATTTTTCAAACTTGTATAAATAAAAATATAAATAACAGCCTTTGAAAGCTTCGGCTCCCCCCCTTTTCCTATATTATTCATTTATGATGCTAAATTTAACGACCACATGCATTATAAATTCTTTTAGAATCTGGGAATAAAAATATCCCTTAAATATTTAAGCAAAAGTTAAAAATAATGAAACTTCCTAATATACCCTTTTGTCATTTCATCTTCTTTGGTTTTAACTCATGCTTTTTGGGATATTTCAAGCTCAAAACTATGAATAGAAATGTTTTTAAATGAATATTGAGTCTAGTATATGAACACACACACATACACACAGGCATCTAGTCAGTATTTACATATTTTACATGTTTCCCATTAAATGTATCTAAATATATGAAGACCCACACAGCGCAGTGTTTCGGGGTGAGCCTAGGAGTCATGAAGACCTGAGGTCAATTCTTCTTCCTGGTACTTTCTATTTGACCTTTTGTAAGCCATCTTAGGCAACTAAGAAACTCTCTACACCAATAACATCATAAGTCTTAGTGCTCTCTCTCTCTCTCTCTCTCTCTCTCTCTCTCTCTCTCTCTCTCTCTCTCTCTCTCTCTCTCTCTCGCTCCTCTCTCTCTCTTTCTCTCTGCATCTATATATAAATGTGAATGTACACATACATTTATGCAAATGTATTATTAGTGACAAATGCAAATAAAAGTAGATTATTATATTCCTTTCCTTTCTCTGATTCATACATTATATATACACATACATATATTATATATATATATATATATACACATATAGGACGTATGCACAGATACACAAATATATACACATACATGCATATGTATATGTATACATATCGTTTATACATGTATGTATACCCATATATTTTTACATTCATAAGAGTGTGTGTTGGAATAGTCCTATTGGCTTGGTACTATTTAGGCTTGTAGCTTTATAGGTTAGATAAGGGAACTGACATCAATTACTAAGCTTTGTGTTGCAGAGTTTTGTTTTGCTTTTTTTTAATCAAGGAAAGAGGGTTATAATTGGACTTAGGTGGCATAAAACACTTTTGAATCAAAGTCTAAGCCTTGTTCCTCTAGCTCGTTGGCGATGTCCCATGACACCATATCAAAGTGAACATTTCTTAGCCTGATTAGAAATTCAGCGAGAATGGCAGCTGTGAGTGTCTTTTGCAGTTGCATTGTTTCTTTGGAATCCATATGGCAGAAATCACATACTACCATTTCCCCTAGAAAAGGACAATTCCTACAGACAAATTCTACTCAAAATAACACTACTTCTTTTTGCCTCCACAGGTTTTCACCTGCCATATTTTTCTATCTGATTAGCATTGTGCCATCGTTATGGCTCCTGGAAATGCATCATGAGATCCAGGTAATTTCATTAGGTAAATAAGATAGTAAATAGAAGTGCAGCCTTTACCAATCAAAGCTCTCAGGTCCAACCCAATAAGATTGTCTGGTGAAACAGACTTGTCTTGGAGACCCTGGTCTTAGTGTTTGGTAATAACTCAATATTAGTTATTTAATAACTCAGTAACAGTCAATGAAAACAAGTCATTCCGTTCAGAATCTCAGCCCAAAGAGTATCACATCCCTTTTTATGGCAACATATTTACACTACCCCCTCTCCCAATCCTTTGTACATTGTAGTGAGAAGAGTACTGGCTCTGGAGTCAGAGAACCTGGGTTCAAATCTCACCTCTGAAGCTTACTCTCTGTGTTACCTTGGGCGTTTCTTAGCATTCCTGAACCCTAGTTCTCTCATGTATAAAATAAGGAGACTGGACTAGAAAAGGTCCCCAAGGTCTCTTGCAAGTCTCCATCAAAGATTCTATTATCTTCTGGATATCATGGAATTTCTTCATATTCTTCCAAAAATGCTGTTTCCCAAATTGCCTATGATATCTCAAATATGGTTGAATGAAGGCAAAGCAAAAAGAGAAGAGCAATTATCTCCATTCTGGATGCCAGAAGAAAGGAAGGAAATAAACACATACATGCACATATACTCATCAAATAATAATTTGATTAACAGAAATAATTCTAAATTTCCATCACAAAAAACTGTGCCAAAAGTAGGAAAGTGATAAAAAATAATAATGACTAGCATTTACGTAACACTTTTAAGTTTGCAAAGAATTTTCCACATATTATTTCATTTTCTTCTAACAATAACCCTAGGAAGTAAGAGCTATTATAATTATCTCACTTTTATAAATGGTGAAACTTAATCTGAGAGAGGTAAAGGATCTTTCCCACAGACACACAGCTTATAAATATCTAAGACAGGATCTGAACTCGGGTCTTAGTGATAATGAACTAACCCCATATCACCTTGGCAAAATAAGGTTACATTGTAAGATGCTGCAACTATCAAGTATTTTTGCTTAATTGTAATTCTTATACCAAGGGTGGAGGGCCAACTGGGAGAAGAGCACTGTTGTTTTTGTCCCAGAAATGACTGGGAATCTATGAAACACACTATATAAAAAAATTAGGTAAAATTTTAAAATGGTGATGAATAAGTACGTTTTACAGGTAAAAAAAATACTGTGCATTGAAATCCTCATTTGTGCTCAGTTTGAAACTGATTCCCATGAATTTTGTTAAAAATGTAGTGACCGTGGAGAGAGAAGACAAATTTTGGCAATAGGAATCTATCACTACAAGCTGTGTTCACTTGTATTTAGGTTTGAATGAAGGGGCGGAAATGAGATGATTAGGCCTTGTTATTGATAGAGATTTAAAAATCCCACCAAGTTTTCCATGCCAGGGCCCAGGACTCAAGTGATCAAAGTCAGTGCTGGACTTTTCAGGGCTTCACCAAACCTCGTGCAGGGAAGCTGTTTGGTCAGGTCAGAGGCTGAGAGTTTTTGGACATGATTTCCTAGTCTACGACTAGCTTCCAGAGTTGGTTCTAAGAGCTGCTTTCTCCTTCAGAAGGATGGGGGTTCTCATCTATAACTCTTAATTATTCCTGACATTTCACCTATTATAATCGGAGGCTCTGTGGAAGAAAGAAGTAAGTAGAGAGTCTTTACTGCCTTTCCTTGTTGGCCCTCAGAAGGAACTCAGTGGGGAAAAGGAATAAAATCCAGCCAAATAAGTAAGAAATCTGTACTTTGAGCAACTTTGGGATGAGAATTGTTTTCTGTTCAATTTAATTCTGCCTGAAATTCCAAGATCTCTAAATGTGTGAATGCGTTCATGGATGTGTATATGTCACATGTAGGTTAGCTTTGCAAAGGAATTTTGAAATTCCTCAAACCCACAAAAGCTGTTGTTTCTTCTTTCTTTCTTTCTTTTTTCCTTCACCAGCTTGTAAAATTTGCATTGGCTGCAACACTGATCTCAAGCAGGCCCCCTGCTCTTCATCTCCGGCCCACGCCTCTCTCCTTTCTGCTCCCTCCATCCTGAGCATCTGCCTAGATTAAACACACACACACACACACACACACACACACACACACACACACACACATGCAAGTTCTCTCACAAATACAAATTCCTGTGAAAATGGAAACCCAAATATGATTTCGCTGCACTTCTGGTAGGGTAAATTTTGGCTTCCAACCAAATGACGGATGGGGTACAAGTTTTTCAGGCAGGAGAAAAATGAACAACACATTGGATTGAGTATTTAAACCAAAAAAACCTTTCCTTTCTTTTTATTTTTTAAGAAAAAGAATTTTCTTAATAAGAAATGTCACTGGACATGAGACTATCACATTTAATCTGTCCAATTTGCCAGAAGGCTGTCTTAACCCCAGGAACATTCTAATGGTCATTTCAACTGAGATCAGACACAGTAATTGACTGGAATTTAGTTCAATTGGATTGGAATTTAGCTCTATTTAATTCAATTCAACATGCATTATTAAGCACCCAAGATGTTCTAGGCATTGTACTGGACTCTAGAGATAATAAGAAAGCAGAACAACTGTTCCTCTCTTCAAGGAGTTTGCTTTCTAGTGGTGGTTTCAGGTGGGGGGCGGGGGCGGCGGCATGGGAAGTGTGATTGTGCATACGGTGAGGGAAATACAAAATGCCATGTGGACTTTATAGCCACAGAGAACTCCAGTGCTGTGCTGATAACTGTTTTACAACCAGCTTTCTGGGGAAAAAAAGAATCTGCAGAACAGACTTTTAAGTCTAATCTGCTTCATTAACATTCTCTCCATTAACATTCTCTCCATCACTTTCTCAAGTCTAGAAAATCAACAAAACAATAAATCAAGCCCTGATTTATTAATGTTGGTCAATTTCTGAAAAGTACATGCTGAAAATTTAACCATAGGCTTTTGTAAGCTGGTATGAACTGACTCCAGCATATGCCTGACACTCTACCATGAGGAAACTCCAACTCCTGGTCCAAGTCAGTATTTTCTCAGTCACTTCTAGTCTTAGAAATTTGACAGAGAATGGAGAGGTTAATTGATTTGCCTGGGTCACGCAGCCAGGGTGTATCAGAGACAGTACTGAAACCCTTCTGGACTCCAAATGCAGATGTCTACCCACCACACCACCAGCTGCTTCTCAAGGTAGATAATAAGAGAATACAAATACATTTCAATATAAGAATGGAAAGTAGGAATAGGAGGAAATGCTAAGCAGTGGAGTCATTAAGGCAATTTGGAAAGATGTCATATAAGAGAAAGCTCCTCAGCTAATAAGCCTTGAAGGGAACTGCAACTGTTCTCATGGGGGGAGACAGGTCAATTCTTCCACACTGAGATGGATCTGTGATCTCATCTGGTTAGATACTCTCTACAGTGCTTCAGATTGCATCCCATCCAGGTGTTTTCATTTCAAACACCTCTTGTCTCGAATCTTCCATATATTGGCCACAGACAATCCATACAACTTGGGTACCTTTTACTTCAAGGATTGAAGATCAAAGTTTCCTCCTTCTAATGTTAACTTGAAAAGGTACTTTTCAGGTCTAGTCAACTCCACCCACCCACCCCCAACAATATTACAAATGAGGAAAACAAGACTTAGAGAAGTCACACATAAGGGTTAGGGTACAGGGGTGAGAAACCTTCAGCCTCAAGGTCACAGCCTCAAGTGTGGCCCTAAATTGATTCAGTCAAAGGGCCAGTCTTGAGAACCTAGGGAGCCACGTGTGGTCTCAAGGCTGAAGGTTCCCCACCCCTGGGAGGATTACTAACTCTGATATGATCAAATGCTCCTAACTCTCGCCCTGATCAGTTTCTATTTTTATCGGAGCCATGATCTATCTAGACTCGGATAGACTGATTACAAATTTGCTGTTCTTTCAAATGAACAATGGAAAACCAGCTTCTGTGGGTGAGGACCCAGGCTGTCTATTATTCCTAATTTTACCACACTCTCATGGCCTCCCCCAGACTTTTCTGTTATTCATTTATATTTTCTGGTTTTACTTGTGGAGAGAATGTTGGTATAGCTATGGCTCATTCCCTTCAATAACATATCAACTCATTAGTTGTTGAAAAAGAGCACACATTTAGAGTACTAGTGCTTAAATTAATATTGATAGATGGTTTAAATACCATTTGAAGGGCTGCATCCATTTCTATGTTTTCATAGACTGAAGGCCATTTGGGTTGTGGGCTGCTGTGATCCAAGTGTGATACAGCAGAAGGTTGGATTTGGTGTCAGAGGACCCCTAATATTGTCTCTGATCTTTGCTTCTTGTGTGACTTTGGGCAAGCAAGTGAATCTCTACAAGCCTCAGTTTCCTCATCCTGCAAAATGTGAGGGGTGGAATAGATGGCTCTGAAGTCTCTTCAAGGTCCGAAGGACCCCAAGGCCCAGCAGGGGTGAGTTGTTCCCTGTGTAGCTCAACTGGTCCTTGGAAAGCGGCCAGTCCCTCACTAGGGACTTCATGTATATCTATATTTTTTCTAGGCTTGTGTTTTCATTTGTTTGGAGAATTCTCTGATGAGAAAACTTCCTTAAAGTGTACAGATCAACACTTACCCTGCCATCTATCCTCCTGGAGGTTTTGTCAGAGAACTGAGTTTGAGACTTGCCCAAAGTCACAAAGCCTCCATGGAGTTATTTTATGCCAAATTTCCTTGTCTTTATAATACTCTTCATGCTCCTTTTCAGGGACCAAAAAAGGCCATTTCTTACCTTAAACTTGAAACTTTCCTTTCTCTGATGTGCTTATGCCTACAAACAAGATCTTACGCTATTTTCTGGATTCAGTGGCCCAAGGTAGGATACTGATCAAAACATGGTGGTCAATAGGTAGGCAGCCTTACAAGCGAAGAACTTGGTGGAGAAATTCAGGATTTCATGGAACCATTGGATTCAAATATCTTGTACAAATGCTGACTTATACAAGTGGGTTAAGAGGTTATTACAACAATCTTGGAGAGGGGTATAGATGTCCTGAGCTAAGGTGGCGGCTATGTTGAGTGTTGAGAGGTTACACAACAGAGATGTTGGGGCAATGTTTGCTTAATATTTCAGTTTATAGTTGTATGACATATTTGTATTATAATGTCACATAAAAGTATATATACACACACATATATTTTAGCATTGCAGTAACCTGGCTGAAGGAGTGACTCCAAATATCAATAGCAAGGAGGATTTCAATCAAACTCTACCGAGGAAGATCCAAAACACTGGCACTGAGGCTCTCCTGGAGACGGTAAGGGATTTTTCTCTTTCCTCTATTGACAATTCTAGTGCAAAGTGGTAAGTTGTCTTTATATGCCAATACTCAAATGAATTTCTGATTGCATTAAGTAATAAAAAAATTCTTAGGTACCTATTTTGTGTCAGGCATTGTACTGGCTGATAGAGATACAAGTATAAAGGATAAAGTAATATCCTCTCTTAGTAAGCTCAAATTCTATTGGGGGAGCCAATAAGGACATGGAGAAACATGTGTAATATAAATATAAAATTAATATACAAAACATTTAATACAAAGGAGTCTGAGAGGGTGAGTACTAGCCACTGGATAAATGAGAAAAGGTTTTATGTAGAAGGTGGAGGCCAAACTGCTTCTTAAAATAAGAGTGATTCTACAAGGAAGGAAGGGATGCGTTCAAGGTATACAAGTGGCTGATGAGTAGAAGATGGAAGATGAAGCTTGTGACTGAAGCCGTAGAGAAGGCCAGTTTGCCAGATCACAGAGAGCAGAAGAAAGAAGCGGTGTAGGGTATTAAAAGCTGAACGGTTGATTCTGCAGGTAAGAGGGAGCCATGAAGTTGGATGTGCATGGGAATCGCCTGTTCAGAGTTGCATGTAAATTTGTTTCTTTGTAGCAACGTATAAAATGGACTAGAGTGGGAAGAGATTGCAGGCAAGAAGACCAGTTATAGGGATTTTCATAGTTAAGTGAGAGATGATGAGGGAGAGTGAAGACAAGGGATTATGTGTGAGAGATGATGTGAAATTAGAAATGGGAAGATTCCGCAACTGATTGGCTGGATGGGTGGATGTTTGCTCCAGTGATGCAGATTGTGCCTCATCCATGTCTGCCCATCCTAGGTGACCTTTGCCCATGTCCTTCCATCACTTCAATGTTGGAATTCACCCACTGTGTTGAAAAAGAATAATCTACTCTACTCAGAGAATGGGTTCTATGATGGTGGAACCTATAAAACAGAAATTTACCAACTAGTTAACTAGTAGTTTTATCCTCATACTTCCATGTAATCATCCAACAGAAATTCACATCTATTCCTCTTGTCCTGAATCTCACCCTCCAAATATGTATGAAGCACCTACTGTGTGCTGGGCATGGTGCTAGGTACTTGGGGTGATAGAAAATTTAGATGAGACACAACCCTTGTCCTTACAGTGACCAGGAGACCACAAGTATTCCACTCCACTTACACACTCATTAATTCTGAAATTCCTTCATCTGATCATAAACTTATGATCCCACCTTTCTTCATATCTTACAACCCCAACCCTCTTCTTCACCCTTACCACTATCTCCAGACACATACCCTTCAGTTCTTCCCCAGGTCGTCACCACTGCACCAGTTAGATCTTGAACCTGGATGTCCTGTAGGTATCTTAAACTTGTTTTATCCTGGACAGAACAGATTATCTTTCTTCTCAAGGGGCTCCCACCAACTTTCCCATTCCTGCCAAAGGCACCCAGGTTCTCCACCTCAGGGTCATCCTTTACTCCTCTCTTGCACTCACCCATGTATAGACTCTCTTGTCATCTTGTTTCCATTTTCCAGATTTTTCGTATATGTCCCATACTCTGAACTCTCATAGCTAGCGCCCTGGGACTGGCCCCTCACTCCGCACCTGGATTGTTACAATAACCTTCTGGCTGGTTTTGCTGCCTCAAGTCTCACCCCACTCCCAGCCATCCTTCACTCAGCTGCTAAAGTGATTTTTCTAAAGCACAGGTCTCATTGTGTTGCTCCATTACTCAATAAATTCCTTTGGGGTAGGTAATGCAACTAATGGCAGAGTGGATAGAGTGCTGGACTCGGAGTCACAAAGACTCATCTTTCTGACTTCAAATCCAGCCTCAGAAACTTACTAGCTGTGTGATCCTGGGCCAGTCATTTGCCTCAGTTTCCTCATCTGTAAAATGAGCTGGAAAAAGAAATGGCATAATGCCAAGAAATTCCCAAATGGGGTCACCAAGAGTAGGCCAGCCCAATATTATACAAACTTTTTAGGTTATTTCACAGGGACCTTGTGAGAATCAAATGAAATAATGTATTTAAGAGTCAAACAGGTCTGAAAATAACTAAATCACAAGTGCTAACGTTACACTAACTGTCCAAATGAGGAAACGAAAGCTCAGAAAGGTGAAAGAACTTGATGAGTAACTGGAGGGGCTGAGTCACTAGTTACAGGTTGTAGTACATAGGATCAAAGTTTGGCTGTGCTAATGATGCTAACTACAGCAACTCATATTTATGTAGCTTTTACTATGTGCCAAGCACTGTGCTAAGCACTGTACAAGTCTTATCTCACTTGATCCCCACAATAACCCTGAGAGGTAAGAGATAATATTGCCTACTTTTCACAGATGGGGAAACTCAGGCTATCATAAGTTAAATGACTTGTCCAGGGTCACACAGCTAGTAAGTATCTTAGAACACATTTGAACTCAGGACTTCCTGACTTCGGGTCTGGCGCTATTCACTGCCCCACCTAGCTTACCCTTACCATCTGTGTGACCTGGGGCAAGTTATTTCAATCTCCTCAGGCTCAGCTTCAGAATGTGGGTATTGGACTGGATCAGGGCTGCTTAAATCTGTGAACTCTCTCTCTCTCTCCACGTATATTTAAATATGCATGTATATGTATGTATATACATGTATATATCATATATGTGTATGTATGTATATATACATATACACATATAAATAATTATATTTCAATATAATTGGCTTCCTTTATAATTCTATGTGTTTTATTTTTCTGCATTTCAATCATTCCTCTGAGGACTCTACATGTTTGTCTAGGACACAAAAGGTGAAGAACCCTGGATTAGAATATCTCCAAGTCTCCTCTAACTGTCAGCTTTATCATACAACATGCACCCTCTCTCTGGGTGTTTGCTTGGTCTTTGCCACCAAAGGAATAGGAAAAGAAAGAGACCAGATCTTTGGAAACTGGGCAGTGCAGAAAATGTTCTCAGGTTGTTAAAATTCAGATTTGATGCCTATTCAACTTACAAAAAAATAACAATTCAATTTTCCACAACAAATCTCACTTGAAATTTGGAGTTTGGGGGATTTTGTTTGTTCATTTATTTGGTCTGGTGACCATGTCTTGGGGACGATGGGAAATGTAGAATGAGCTTAAAGCAGAGATTTGAGTATTTGATTATGTATTTGGCTGCAGCAGCACCATGATGTACAGAGCCAACTGGCAAATGAGGGATTTCAGTGACTTTCATAGCTACAAGTTAGAAGATGAGGCATTTTGCTTTGCTCTTAACTGGTTTTGTAAATCTCTGCTACCCATTAGTACCTTCTGAAATAAGAAATAGAATGACTTCATACTTTTAAATGATTACTTTTCACTGAGTGAGTTGGAACTAAAAACATACCTCAAAGAAGTGCAGTTTTAATTCAGTTTTAGAGTGAAATGTCGATGGAAAACACAGGTGCCTTAGGTGGAGGGCATCTTTCTCGTGGGAGTTGTTTGTGACCCTCCTGTGTATTTGGTGTTTCTATTGAACAGGCCAAAGATTTTGTCAAACATTTATCGACTGTGTGTGAGAAAGTTTGGACTCTGGGACTCCACCAGACCTTCTTGTTATTACTGATCATTGGCAGATGGCTTCTCCCCATTGGGGGCGGAATCACACGGGATCAGCTATCTCAGCTTCTTCTCATGTTTGTGGGGACTGCAGCTGACATACTTGAGTTTACGAGTGAGACCCTGGAAGAACATAATGTGAGGTAAGGAGTGGGCATTCTTCTGAAGACTTGGTGTATTCTTTCAGAGAGATCATATTTTATATCAGGTATAGGCATAGGTTTTTCAGTATACCATGTCATGATCTTTACTGCTCTTCCTCACACATAGCACTTCATCTCCCATCTCTATGTCTTTGCGCAGGCTGTCCCCAGTGCCTGGAATGCACTCCCTCCTCATAATCACCTCTTAGAATCCCTAGCTCCCCTCAAAGCTCAGTTCAAGAACTATTTTCTGCATGATGCCTATCATGTTCAGTATTCCTACCCATACCCAGCTACTAAGGCCTTCCTTTCCTGTTCTCACCAAGATTAACTGGCATTTATTTTATGTGTTTAACATATCTGTTATATACATTTATATTTATTATATATTTAAATAGATTTATTATATACACATTTATGTTTATCATATATTTATATTATACTTATGTGTGTGTATATTATCTCTTCTTATAAACTATAAGCTCATTGAGAGCAGGGGTTCTTTTCTTCCTTTATATCCTCTGCCCCTAGAATACTGTCAAGCATATGATAGGCACTTACTACATTCTTATTGATTGATTGAAAATAGTCACAAGTGAGAAAAAATAAAATAAAAATTTAATGGTATAAAGAAAATAGTTATAATAACTAGCATTCATATATACATATATATGTTATTTAATAATATACAGCATTTGCACATACTTTTGATGAGAAGCCCAGTTTAATGAACAGAGAGCCAGTATTAAAGCCAAGGAAATCCAGGTTCAATTTCCTCTTTTCACTCATCCTGGCTGTATGACCTTGAGCAATGCATTAAGACTTGTAGTCTTCTAGGCAACTCATTAAGACTCTAAGTGGCACTTTAAGGTGCTCACTTGCATTGGTGGAGGGATTTTCCTTCCTGAGAGTTCCTTATACTAATAAAAGCATAGGTACAATCCCTATACAATTTTATATAATATATAAAATGCACCTATATGAAAATTTTTATGTGCATGCCTTGCTGTCTATATACATAGGGGTAGATATTTGCATATGCATCATATAAAATAATTATATGATTATCTATGCATATATATGTAGAGAGAGAATAAAAGAAAGAGAGAGAAAGAGAGACAAGGAGAGAGAGACAGAGAGAGACAGAGACAGGGTGAGGGAGAGAGGGAGGGAGGGATAGAGAGAGGGAGATTGGAGGGGGAGAGAGAAAGAGAAAGAGAGACAGAGACAGAGAGACAGAGAGAGTGAGAGACAGAGAGACAGAAAGAGAGAGAGATTAGATTACAGCACCATCATGTAAATGACTTCTCTACCTCAAAGTTGAGTGGGTATCTTTCTAATTTTAAATCAGAGTCCTGAGGATCCATGAAGGAAGGAAGCATTTCTCTCTAGTCAATTCCCTAGTGTGCAGGGATAATGGGGCAGATAAACTTTGAATTTAATCATTTGTTTAGTAGGTTAGTAATAACATTTAGTAATAGTAAATTTTGTTTTGAGTCATTTTTGTTTATGGTGCCCAAAGGCTTTTTGGTATAGATGCCTATAAATTAAAATGTATTGAGTTGGCAAAGTGGTAGGTTTCTTTCTGTCACTGGCAAATAAACTTAGAACCCATGATCACATCTGTTTATGGAGCCATTTTCTTACCATTGGGATTCAAGTCTCAGTCCTTGAATTTCTACACTTCGAGCTTGGGTTATTTTCCACAATGCTATAAAAATAAATTGGAATGAGGCTGATTTCTAAATGCATGCTTTCTGTATGCTCTGTTTTTTGAAAAAAAAAAAACATGTAAAATTACTTTTATTCTTTAAATTACTCGGTAAACAATATCATCCCAATAATAATAGACATCACCTTGCCTCACCTGCATAGGAAACATATATTTTAAAAATTTATATACATTTGTCTACAGCCATTAAATTGATTTTTTAAAAAAGAAAAATTCTGAATCACTGGTGACATTTTGGTCTTGAAGAGTTAATTTTAGTTTTGTTACTTTAGGTCCAACCGATCACCCCCACCCACCCCCTCCCCTGCCCCCACAGCTCTCAAGGGGTGCCTGGTAGATCACAATTGGAGAATTTTGGAAGTTAGAGGGACCTGAGCCATTTTCTGGTGGGATGGAGGAAAGAACATTGGATTTGAAGTTAGACAATCTGAGTTCATACCCCAGTCCTGTTACTAACTTCGCCCACCTTAAGAAAGTTACTTTATCTCTCTAGGTCTCACTTTCCATGTCTATAAAGTGGGAAGATTCACCTAGATCTGCGATTTATCACCTGAGGTCCTTATACTTAGTTTTTCAAAATACTTTAATAACTGTATTTTGATATAATTTGTTTTCTTTGTGACCTACTGTATTTCATTTCATGCATTTAAACATGATTGGCTGGAGTCCAAAGGCTTTACTGGGTAGCTCAAGTGGCCAATGATACAAAAACAAGTAAGGATTCCTGTCCTAGAATGTCTCTAGTATCCCTTCTGGCTCTGTATCCCATAAGTCAATCTAACTCTCTCATTTAGGCCCAGAGAAGTTAAGTACCTTGCTTAAGGTCACATAGAGAATGGCAGAAGAATGAAGATCTCCAAGTGCAATATACTTTCCTCTAAACCATGAAAATAGTATTATTCAATCATTTAATTAATATTAAATTCATCAGTTTTGTGAAGGAAAAGACCACTGGAATGGTAGACATGAGTCTTGATTTTCATTCCTAACTTAGACATTAACTAGCTGTGACACCTTGGACAGGTGATTTACTCTCTCTGGGACTCAGTTTCCTCATCTATAAAATAAAGAGATTAGACCAGATAGTGTAGTTCTGGGATTAATCAGGCAATAAACTTTAAAAACAAAACTTATTTGCAGTGATTAGCATTGGAAATTTAAAAAAAATTAAAATTTAAAGAAAAAAAAACATGGTCCCTCCCCTCAAGAAGCCAGCATTCTAATAGGATTACGGTGAAAGTCAAAATGACAAAACAAAAATGGCAAAGTCAGAAGTAGCTAGATAAAATTTACACAGCTAAGTCCATTGCTGGAGGATGAGACAATCTTGAGGAAATTGAGAGCTTTCTTCTCAAGGTGTGTGTGTGTGTGTGTGTGTGTGTGCGTGTGTGTGTGTGTGTGAGAGAGAGAGAGAGAGAGAGAGAGAGAGAGAGAGAGAGAGAGAGAGGAAGGGAAGGAAGGAGGGAGAGAGAGAAAAACTTATACCTTATTATTACAAAAATAAAAATAGAGGCCACCATGATATTGATAACTACTGACTTGTATGCTTAATCTGCATACAAGTATAATTTTGTATAATTTTTTAAAAATGAGAATAATCTCCACACAGATCAAGAACAACCTGCATGAATGGATTAGATGTGAACAAGTCGACTTTCACAACTGAGAGTTCCTAATTGGCCCCATCTTTATTATCACACAATTGACTGGAAGATTCCACTGTGTTCATTTTTGGTGGACATTGGAAGCTGTAGAGCAAACTCTATCTTAAAAGTTCTTTTCTAGCAAAGTCTCACCTCCCCTCCATACCTCACACATACATTAAAGTGATGCAATCTTTCTGGAAAGATAGCACAACAGATACAACTTGTTTGACATTTTAGTCATTAATATCCAGCAAAACCTCGAAGAGGGAGACCTGTATTTGGTGATGGGAGTGCCCACTATTATGGAGGAGTTCCACTGAACAGTCCTAGTTGAAGAGGAGTTTTTACAGAATAGAAGTCCATAAGCTGGAATCTGTGAATTTAAAAAAATATTTTGCTATCTATGTTGCGATATAATTGGCTTCCTTTGTGGTCTTATGTATTTTATTTTATGCATTAAAAAAATCATTCCGACAAGGCTTCAGCAGATTGCTCCATGGGTCTGTGACAAAAAGAAACAAACAAACAGAAAACATCAAGAACCCCTGCTATGGTTGTTGAAATCATCTAGATGCTATGTGCAAATGATATTGTGCTGGTTCTGCTAAATTTTGAAACACCACCTAATGAGAGTTATAATCAATCAAAAGGGTTGGATCATCCACACAGGAAAAACTAAGTGGATGAAGGATACCTATTGTCCAAATAATAGTTAAATGGACAATCCATAGAGGTCATTGATAGGAATTTTTATCTTTGATAGAGACAGTATGTTGTAAGCAGAACTGTTCAGGAGAAGGAGAGCAGACGGCACTGCATTTGGTAAAGCTCAGACTTCCATTATGATCCCAAATATGAACCTGTGACAAAGACCCACCTGTTAAATACTTGTGTTAAATTGTGAGATCTTGGAATATGTCAGTCTTGATGGAATGAATTCAATGATCACCCAAAGGGCAATGAAAAAGTTCACAGTAGGCATGAGAAGTCTATTATCAGGCATTACAAATGAGGAATTACCTAGTATAGATGGGTAATAGAAAAATAAGAGAAATATAGTTAAAAATTAAGGAAAATGGGTTGGTCTTATGGTAAGACAGAGGGATAGCTAATGGATAGACCATGTGATGATAACAACAAGAATGGTATACACACACACACACACACACACACACACACACTTTGTGAATCACTTTGCCAATAACATCTCATTTGATCCATTGTTATCTTAAATGTCAAGAAAAATTAAGAAAAAACCCTGACTTGTTGAATGGATCCCCTATGGACTTATGGGGAGGTATGGACAAGTGTCACACAGATTGGGTAGGAATGGCTGGGTTGTGGTTTCTATCATTGTGGGGAGTTCTCATATCAATGAAATAATAGATTTATTGGTGTATTGAGAGATCAGATAATCTCTATGTTTCTATAATATAAATTTAACCAAGAGTTATAGGGGAATTTAAAGACATAGTCTATAATATAAAATGGAAGTGTCAGGACAAACAAAGAAATTAATGAGACAGGATCAGAACTCAGAGAAGCATGGACTTAGGGGGTGAAATGGACCTTAGACATCTTCAAATACAACCCCTTCTTTTTAAAGTTTAGAAGCAGTGTGATGGATAGGGAACCAGACTTGGAAATCAGGAAGACTTCTGCCTCATACACTTACTATCTGGATGACCCTGGGCAAGTCACTTAACTTCCATGAGCCTCATATTCCGAGTCTGTAAAATGAGGGGGTTGGACTCTGAAGTTTTTTCCAGTTCTAAAACTGTGCTATTATGACTTAGGCCAAAGTCACTCATGTAATATGGGGAAGAAACAGAAGGTGAAGCCACGTTTTCTAACTCCAAATCTAGTGTTCATTCCATTGTAGCTCACATGACCCCAGAATGAAACACATGAAGGGATGGAAATGTCAATGCTAAAATTAACTTCAACTAGGGCAGAATATGCATATGGTGGAGAGAGGGTGGACAAGAAGGGAATTACTCATGATATTGACTATAGTCATGGAAAGGACATCATAAGGGACTAATCTGAAAGGCTTCATAACATAAAAATAAAAGTAATTCTCAACTCGATTCCATATGGTAAAGGAAGAAGAGCAGGGTACTTTGAATCAGAGGACTTGGGTTCAAATACTGGTTCTTATCTATGGGATTTGGAACAATTCATTTCACTTCTCTGAAACTCAGTTTTCTAATAAATGGATCTGTTGGATTGTATGATTTCTGCAATCTTTTTTGACTCTAAATCTATGTTTTAGTGTCTTCAGATCCTTAGAATCATTCAGTTGAAACCTCTCTACCTCGGTGGGGACCGTATGGCACATCCTGCATGTTTTCTAAAGCCTAGAGCTTAACGTATTAAGGAAACCTCCCTAGTTCCCTATACCATCTATGAATTTATATAATTGCCTCATTTATCTATTTTTTATTTTGATTCATAACTCTGGGTGTTTACTGTGTCCATTGTGACTTCATCCTAGTTGTTCTAAAGCTTTATCTTTCAAGCTTGAAGCAATCCCTCTCCCTCATTTTTGCTTTTCTGAGATTTGCAAAACTACTTCATTATGTTCACATTATGCATCTTATTTCTTTGCCTTCTATAGTCATCAGAGGTCTTTTCTTGGAGACTTGATGGGGTCTAGTGGCACATGCAGACAGTTAATTTAGTGAATTGCCACATCAGTAATTAGTCATTTCCTCTCAGGCAAGATGCAATCCATTTCCCTATTGAACATGTTCTTTGGACATGAAACTGAACTTCTCCATGACCCAGACTACTCTCTACAAGCAGAAGTTACCAGGGATTTCCTATTGCAACTGTAGGCAGAATTTCCACCCAAGGACTTTCCCACACCCATGAAATCACAGCCCTGAATGGGAATAAAACATCATCATATTTAATGACTTTTAGTTGAAATCTAGAAAATGTTGTTGCAGTTCAATCATTCAGTTGTGTTCGACTCTTCATGACCCTATGGACCACAGCACACCAGGGCCTTCTGTCATCCACTCTGTCTCAAAGTCTGTCCAAGTTCATGTTCATTGTTTTTGTGACATTATCTCTCCACCTCATCCTCTGCCATCCCCATTTCCTTTTGCCTTCAATCTTCTCCACCATCAGAGTCTTTTCCAGTGAGTTCTGATCTCATTATGTGGCCAAAATATTTAAGCTTCAGCTTCAGTATTTGACCTTCCAGTGAATAGCCTGAATTAATTTCTTTAAGTACTGATTGATTTGACCTCGTTGCTGTCCAAGGGACTGTCAA
This sequence comes from Bettongia penicillata ogilbyi, assembly GCA_023548195.1. Classification (NCBI taxonomy): domain Eukaryota; kingdom Metazoa; phylum Chordata; class Mammalia; order Diprotodontia; family Potoroidae; genus Bettongia; species Bettongia penicillata. The sequence continues at coordinate 4,486,296 of JAJHZJ010000433.1, read as the reverse complement.
AAATCTTCTCTGGAATTGTAATTTGAAAGTATCAATTCTGTACCTTTTAGCTTTCCTTATACTCTAACTTTTTCAGCCATAGTCAAGGGAAATAGGTAGGAGGCTTCAATATCTGTGTCAGAAGCAGAAACAGAAAATCCAGTTCCATCTCCCTTCCCCATAGGGTAGAACTAAGAGTGATGGGGGCAGGTGGCATAAAGGCAGATTTGGACTTGCTTGCAGGAAAACTCTCTTAGGGAGTATTAGAGCTCCTCCAAAGCAGGGAAGGGACTGCCCTGGAAGGGAGCGAGATCCCTGTCATTCAATGTCACCCAGCAAAGCCTTGATGACACTTATAGGGAGGAGTCTTATTCAGTACATATTGGATTAGAGATGCTCCAATTATCAGCTTACATTTACACAGCACTTTACATTTATTATTTCCTCACAAGGTCCCTATGAAGTAGCCAAAAAAGTTCATGCAAAATTGGGCTGACCATATTAAGAGAGACAATTTTTCTTCAATCATATCCAGCTCTTTGTGACCGCATTTTGGGTGTTCTTGGCAAAGATACTGGAGTGATTTGCCATCTCCTTCAGCGCATTTTACAGATGAGGAAACTGAGGCAATCAGAATTAAGTGACTGTCCCAGCTTGTTAAGGGAGCACTTTGATGTTAAGAAATACAGTTGCACCCATTGACTCTGATGCAGTGACAAGAAGGAGTCTGCACTTTGCTCTTGATTGAGAATGCTTGTTTTGTTGAGGATTCTGAAGATTTGGGTGTGAGGGGGAAAGAAGAGGAAGAGGATCCCTAAATCTAGGCAAATCCTAGAGCGTTCATTTTCTCACCTGTAATTAAAATTGATGTGGTCATCATTGGGCAGCTAAGTGGTGCAGTGGCTAGATGGAGGGCCTGGAGTCAGGAAGACCTGAGTTAAAACCCGGCCTTAGATATTAGCTGTGTGACCCTGGGAAAGTCACCTAACCTGTTTGCCTCAGTATAATACCTACCTCCCAGGGTTATTGCGAATATCAAATGAGATAATAATTATAAAATGCTTAGTCTAGTGCCTGGCACACAGGAAGTCCTATATAAATGTTAACTATTGTTGCTGCTGGTGATTTACAGCATTCTTTTATATGATTGTTATTATTTTGTAATTCTTCTTTTCAGAACTATTTATTCATATCTTTTGGTTGCTGAATTTGGCTGACAGGTAAATCAGTCTAGTTAACTTCAAAGAGGGTCTGGTAGGTGTCACAGTGGGTAGAATACCGAGCCTGGAGCCAGGAGGATCTGAGTTCAAATCCGGTTTCATACTTGCTAGCTATGTGACTGTGAACAAGTAACTTAATCCTGTTTGCCTCAGTTTCCTCATCTGTAAAATGAGCTGGAGAAGGAAATGGCAAACTACTCCAGGATCTTTGCCAAGAAAACCCCAAATTAGATCATGAAGAGTAGGACACAACTTAAAGAAATGAACAACAGCAAACTTCGGAGCGGGATCATCTCAAGACTGACAGGAGGGGCATGGACTTTTCAACCACAGTAACTCTCAAAGACCATCTGCTGGACTATGGAGAGCTTGTGATCTGTACTTGTAGAAGGAGCACCCACCCTAACGAAATTTCACTTGCCTTCTCTCATATGAGGATTTTACTAAACCCTTCCCACACCAGTAGTTACAGTGGCTTATCAGTGTACCAGTAGTTACTGCACAATTCCATTGTATGTATGTATGTATATGTGTGTATATATATATATATGTATGTATGTATGTATTACATATCCCCCTCCCCCTATGTAAACATTGTAGAATGTGACTTCCTTGAAGGAAGGGACTGTCGCCTTTTTGTCTTTTTTTAACCCCAGTGCCTTGCACCTTTATTTGTTTTTTAACCAGACCTTTGATATCATCGGTATAGGGAGTTCCTGGTGAAGATCTCTACCAATGCAGGATTGCACTTTCTCTGCAAATTCTCATCTTAGAGACTTTCCTGGGAGTTCTTAGAGATGGGATGGCTTATCCAGGGTCACACAATCAGGATGTAGCAAAGGCATGGTTTAAACTTGAATTTTTTTGAGCTTGAAGTCAACTCTAGTCCACTGTGATATATATATATATATATATATATATATATATATACACAATATACTTAGTAGGTGTTTTATTACACACGTTAAGTTGTAAGAAGTTTCCACTCTTATATAGTCTTACTCTCTCATTTTATAGGGAAGTAAACTCAAGTCAAGAGAGAGGAAATCCTTTGATCAACTTGATCAATTGCAATGAATTGAATCCTTGAAGCAATGTGGTGTGAGGTCATTGTTTCATCTTGCTTATGCATATCTTCAGCATAACGTACATGTGTCTTGTAGCTCCAGATGTGTAGATCTCCACCCTCACCACCTTCGCCCCTTCAAGAAAACCCATGAAGCTGGGTCTCTGGGTGGGGAAGGTTATGTGTTTCTGTAGGTGTTCTGCAATGTTTTTATGAACATTATTGAATGTTGTGTTTCTCCCAGAAATAATCCTGCACTTGTTTACGCAATTCTTACCATTTGGACCTGGAGCATGCTACAATTTCCGCTTGACCTTGCAGGTTAGTGCTTGTTTTGACCTAGAAATGACATTCTATCTCTTGCCTCCATTCTTTTGCCTGAATGTACTGCATGTCTGGCATGCCACCCTTTACTCCTGCCTTATAGACAGACTCCTGAGCTTTGTTTAAAGTCCAGCTCAGTTATCACCTCCTTCTCAAGATCTTTCCTGAAACCCCATTGTGAATACTCCCACCTTTTGACATTATTTTCTTTACTTTGTATATAGTTTGCATTTACTTAATTGTATACATGTTCTCCCTCTCCTTATCTCTCCCCTTCCCTCCCTTTCTGTCTTTGTCTCTCTGACTCTGTCTCTCTCTCTTTCTCTGTCTGTCTGTCTCTCTTTCTCTCTTAATGTAAAGTCCCAGAACGGGGACTATTTTTTTGCCTTTTTATCTCCAGTTACTTGCATAATGCCTTGCACACACTTACTATTTCTTTAATTGAATTGGCCAGGAGTCCAAAGAAATAAAAGTTTATAACAACCCTGAGTGTACCCTGGTACCCCTTATTCACTCATTACTGTTACTAAGATCCTGGGTAGGTTTATCAGAGTTGGCAAGACAGGCATTGTCAGGGCTCAAGCACTGAACCTTTTGAAATTGCCAGTAACAAATTTTCATTTGTAAGTGTTGATTTTCGGTGATTTCAAGGGGGAACGTGGGTAAGGATTTAGTGTGATGAGGAAGGATCCTGTATATGTCCACCCATCTAGTAATACTTGGAAAGTTAGGGCCATGTTAGAATTGTAGAGAGATGAAGGGAATCCCAAATCTATACTGAAAGTTTTAGTGTTTCTTTCGTAATGAACCTCAGAACCCAATTGCATCTCTTTTAGAATGGATCCAGACTGCTAACTTTGAGCCAAAGTTTTGCCACAGATAATGAACCATGAAAAACCTGATTGATTATCTAGTTCCACCACCACATTTTGCAAATAAGGATACCGACAGGGAGTACTGCAGAGGCCATAAAGCCATGCTGATGACCCAGGGCTAACCCAGAATGTTCCAGGTCCCTCTATCCCCCAGTGGCTATCTTCTAAGACCTGTCCAAGTCTTTACTTCACTGATATCATTAATTGATGTCACTTCACTGATGTCTCCCCAGCCTTGGCATTCCATTGAAAGTTTTCAATCAGAGTTTAGATGCTAATCTGTTGTCAGATACATAGTTTGGATTCCTTTCTGCATATAGATTTGACTAGTTGCCCTGCGAGCTCCCTTCCAACTCTTCAAAAAAAAAAATCTTGTGATACCATCCTTGAATGAAAAGCTCAGGGTAATTCCCAAAGTCCCCATGAACTACATCTCACACTAACTCTAATTTGTTAAAAACCAGTCAATCAAGAAGCATTTATTAAGGGCTTACTATGTGTTAGAAACTGTATGAGTTTCCAGAGATGAAAATAAAGTCTCACAAACAATCCCTGCACTCAAAGAATTTACATTATAATGGGCGTGACAACATAAAAAAATCAGAACAGATGAATTATATACACAGTAGATGAAAACTAGCTTTAAAGGAGATGGCACTAGCAACTTGGGGTTCCAAGAAAGACCTCCTGGAAAATAAAAAATACCTCCAAGTAATTATACACATATACATACTTGCCAGAATTAATGAAAAGATGACACTACTTTTGTCAGAACATCAGTGAAAGCTACTTTGATACTTAGATGAATTTGTCATCTCATCAATGAGACTCCTCACTCTAGCACTACAGCTCACAATATAACTTAGGACTTTGGTTCAAATCTTGCTTCTGACTGCTTACTCTTCATAGGATTCTGGGCATGTTAATCTTCCTGAATATAAGATCTTAGATTTAAGTCTGGAAGAGATCTTAGAGATCATCTCCAACTTCTCTCATTTCATATTTGAGGAACCTGAGGCACAAAGAGGGAATAGGATTTGCCCAAAGTCCCATGAATATTAAGAGTCAGATCTGGGACTAGAACTTGGGTCTTATTTTCAATCTATACCTGTTCCACCACCCTAAGGGATAAGCCCCACCCTGCCCAGTTTCCTCATGTCTAAAATGATCTTTGAGGTCCCCTATAACTTTGGAGCCAGGAACTGTTGATTCTTCTGTACCTCTTATCCTGTGACTCTTATCCATTATCACCCTTTTACATCTCTACCAACATTAGGGCCTTTCTCAAGTTCTCTTGGCAATGCCAAGTCTCATCATTTCTGCCTTCACATCTCTCACATATATTCCCTTCTCTCCAGTCACACAACTCCCACAGTGGAGCAGACTCACATCACTCCATACCTACATGACTGTCATAGCCTACTGTTTGATTTTCCTGACTCAAGCCTCTTCCCACTTTATCCATCCTCCATTCAACTGCCAAAGTGATCTTTCTAAAGCTCAGGTCTAACATTATCACCATCGTCACCCCTTTTCCTCTAGGATCACATATAAAATTCTTCATATGACTTTTAAATCCCTTCACAACCTCGAACCTTTGGACCTTTCAACCCTTTTTATACATTACTTTCTGCCTCCTTGGGTCTTCACACACACAATCCTGTATCTCCCTAATCCTTGCGATTGTTCCACTTAAAAGCAAAATGAAACAAAGGACCAACAACAAATAAGCAAATAATGGAAACAACAAAAAGGGAAGGAGATTTGCCCAAAATTCCATGAATATTAAAAGTCAGATCTGGGATTAGAACTCAGGTCTTCTCATTCCTGATCTATACAGTTTTCTCTGTGCTTTAATCCTCTTCTCCAACTCTGCCTCCTGGCTTCCCTGACTTCTCTCAAAAGCCCAAGTGCATCAAACCTTCTGCAAGAAGCCTTGTGTGCCCAGTAAATTTAAATGTACAGATCTTGTATGTATATAGTTATTCACATGTTGTCTCCTGCCATGAGAACGTGAGCTCCTCCAGGGGCTTTCTTTGTATCACTAGCACTTAATATAATATTTGGTACATAGTAAGTGCTTAATGAATGCTTGTGAGTTGTGATGAAGATTGTATGGATACCAGTGAATCCCGTGGGTTGTCCATCAATTATCCCTCATGCTCTCATTTTGACAGACCTATAATTTCTTTCATATCACCATTCCCTTTGATAATACCTATCATGCCTTAAGTTAATGGCAAGTTTTTGCCAGAAACAAGAAAAACAAAGAATAAGCTCACATCCCAAACATGTATACTGCTAGAGGACCAAGACAGGGACCACTGGATGTGTGCCCACCCACCAGGATGCTCTCCTGCTGTAGAACTCAGGCGCCATCATCCCAGATGACCAAGTGACCATTGCCCAATTAGTTCCTAGGAAGGGACAGTATCAGGCCCTAGCTGGGCTGCCCACAGGCATGTCTTCACTGTTTGCCACAACTTGTGGTTTGAAGGCTCACTTTCAAAATCTTTTATTTCACAAGGAGCTTTTATAAACTATCATTTCATTTCATGTCATGTCATGTCATGCCATGCAGTTCTGGGAGGCATGGAGAGTAAGGACCTTTATTTATTTATTATTATTATTAAAAATATTAACTTTTAAATCTAGAGGAAGCCTAGGGTCATTAAATTTACAATTTCTGTAAGGCATCTGAACATACTTTAATAAAGGCAACAAATGCTACATTACTTTAAAGAAATTTTAAACATTTTTATTTAAAGTTTTGAGTTTCAAATCCTTTTCTACCTTCCTTCTCTCTCCCCTCCTTGAGGTGGTAAGCAATCAACATAAGTTACACATGTGCAAGTATGTAAAACATTTCCATATTAGTCATTTTGTACAAGAAAACTTGAATAAAAGAAAAAAAGAAAGTGAATAATAGCATGCTTCAGGTCTTTATTTAGTCACTCTGGTGGCAGATAGTATACTTCATCGTTATTCCTTTGGGATTGTCTTGGATAAAGCAATACTGCTATTACTGTGTACAATGTTCCTCTGGTTCTATTCACTTCACTTTGTATCTGTTCATGTAAGTCTTTCTAGGTCTTTCTGAAATCATCTTGCTTGCCAATTCTTACAGCACAATAATATTCCATTACAATCACCTACCATACCATGTTTAGCCATTCCCCAATTGATGGGCATCCGTTTGATTTCCATTTCTTAGTCAGTTCCAGCCAAAAAAGAGCTGCTATAAATATTTTTGTACAGATGGGTCCTTTTCTATTATTTTGGATGTCTTTTGGATATATAACTAGCAGTGGTATTGCTGGATCAAAGGGTATGCACAGTTTTATAGCCCTTTGGTCATAGTTCCAAATTTCTCTTCAAAATGGTTGGATCAGTTCACAAATCCACCAACAATGTATTGGTGTCCCAGTTTTTCTACATCCCCTCCAATATCAACATTTTCTTTGTCATTTTAATCACTTTGATAAGTATGGGGTGGTACCTCAGAGTTGTTTTAGCGTGCATTTTTCTGATCAATACTGATTTAGAGCATTTTTTCATATGGCTATAAATAGTTTTAATTTCTTTATATGAAAACTGCCTGTTCAAATCCTTTTACCATTTATCAATTGGGGAGTGGTTTAGATTTTTATACATTTGAGTCAGTTCTCTATATATGTGAGAAATGAGGCCTTTATTAGAGATACTTGTTGCAAAATTGCTCCCTCCCAATTTTCTGCTTTCCTTATAATTTTGTTGCATTGGTTTTGTTTGTGCAATAACTATTTTATATAATCAGATTTATATATATATATGTACAAATATATATATATATATATAATCAAAATGATCTATTTTGCATTTTGTAATGCTCTCTGTCATCTTTGATCCTAGATTATTTCCTTATCCATAAATCTGACAGATAAACCATTTCATGCTTTCTTAATTTGCTTATGGTATCACCATTTATGAGTAAATCATGTGGCCATTTTGACCTTATATGGTATGAGATGTTTGTCTAAACCTAGTTCCTGCCATTCTGTTGTCCAGTTTCTCCAGCAGTTTTTGTCAAATAACGAGGTTTTGTTCCAAAAACCTGAATCTTTGGGTTTTTCATATACTAGATTAATATGGTCATTTACTATAATGTAACTTGTACCTAAACTATTCTACCAATCTACTACTCTATTTTTAGCAGTACCAGAGTATCTTGATAATTACTGCTTTATAATACAGTTTATAATCTGGTATGGTTAGAAAACCTTCTTTCACCTTTTTTTCCATTGATTCCCTTGATATCCTTGAGCTTTTCTTCTTCCAGATGAATTTTGTTATAATTTTTCTGGATTTATACAATGACTTTTGGTAGTTTGATTGCTATAGTGGTGAACAAATAGATTAATTTAGGTAGAATTGTCATTTTTATTATATTGGCTCAGCCTACTCATAAGCCATTAATATTTTTCCAAATTTTTCGATCTGACTTTATTTGTGTGAAAAGTTTTTTGTAGTTGTGTTGATATAGTTCCTGTGTTTATCTTGGCAGGTAGATCCCCAGGTATTTTATATTGTCTACAGTTATTTTAAGTGGAATTTCTCTCTCTCTTGCTGCTGGACTTTGTTGGTAATATATAGAAATGCGTACAATTCACCCTTGATTGTATTGGGAAGACTTCTAACTTATTCCCATTACATAAAATGCCTCCCGATGGTTTTAGATAAATATTATTTATCATTTAAGGTTAGCTTCTAAACATAAGCTAGTAAACATTCATATGCTCTTTAGTGTTTTTGTTTTTTTAATAAGAGTGGGTGCTGGATTTTGTCAAAGGTCTTTTCCACATACATTGAAATAATCATGATTTCTGTTGGTTTTGTTATTAATATGGTCAATTATGCCAATAGTTTTTGTAATATTGAACCAGTCTTGCATTCCTGGTATAAATCCCACCTAGTTGTAGTGTATGATCCTTGTGATGTATTGCTGTAATGTCTTTGCTATTATTTTTTTTAATTTTTTTCCTCAATATTCATTAGGGAAATTGATCTATACTTTTCGTTCTGTTTTGACTCTTCCTGGTTTGGGTATCAGCATCATATTTGTGTCATAAAAAGAATATGGTAGGCTTCCTTCTTCACCTGTTTTTCCAAATAGTTTATATTGTATTGGAATTAATTATTCCTTAAATGTTTCATAGAATTCACTTGTGAATCCATCTCATCCTGGGGATGTTTTCTTAGGAAGTTCATTGATGCTTTGTTCAATTTCCTTTTTTTCCAAAATGGAGCTATTTAAGTGTTTTATTTATTCTTCTGTCAATTTAGGCAATTTATATTTTTGCAGGTTTCCATTCATTTCATTTAGATTACTAAATTTATTGGTATATAATTGAGCAAAATAGTTCCTATGGCCTTAATTTCTTCTTGATTGATAGTGAGTTCACTCCTTTCATTTCTGATACTAGTAATTTCATTTTCTTCTTTCTTTTTTAAAATCATATTAACCAGTGGTTTATCTATTTTATTGTTTTTTCATAAAACCAGTTTCTAGTTTATTTGTTATTTATTAGTTCAATGACTTTTTCACTTTCAATTTTATTAATCTCCTCTTTGACTTTCAGGATTTCCAATTTGTTGTTTAATTATTTTTTCTTTTTTTCTATTTTTTAGCTGTATACCTAATTCACTGATATGCTTTTTCTGTTTTATTGTTGTAAACAATTAGATATGAAGTTTTCTGTGTATCACTTTGGCTACATCCCATAAATTTTCATATATTGTCTCGTTACTGTCATTTTCTTTAATGAAATTATGAATTTTTACATGATTTCTTCTTTGATTCACTTCTTTTTTTAAAGGATTATATTATTTAATTTCCATTTAATTTTTAAGCTCTCTTTCCATTATCAATTATTGAATATAATTTTTATTGCATTATAATCTGAAAAGGGTGCGTTTTCTCTTTCTGTTTTTTTGCATTTGTTTGTGAGGTTTTTATTTCCTATTACATGGCTACTTTTTGTAAAGTTGCCATATACTGTTGAGGAAAAAGTATAATCCTTTCTATTCCCATTCAGTTTTCTCTAGGAATTGATCATATCTAATTTTTCCAGAATTCTACTTACTTCCTTAATTTCTTTCTTGTTTATTTTGTGGTTAGATTTATCAATTTCTAAGAGGGAAAAGTTAAGGTTCCTCACTAACATAATTTTATTATTTATTTCTTCCTGTAACTCCTTCAACTTCTCCTTCAAAAATTTAGATGCTATACTATTTGGGACATATTTGTTTAAAATTGGCATTACTTACTTCATTATTTATAGTACCTTTCAGCAAGATATAGTTTCCTTCTTTATCTCTTTTAATTAAATCTATTTTTTGCTTTTGCTTTGTATCAGATCATGGTTGTTACCCATGCTTTCTTTGCTTTGACTGAGTGTGTATCTCTCTGCTTCAAATATGTTTCTTGGAAACAACATATTGTAGGAGTTTTGTTTTTAATTCATTCTTTTATCTGCTTCCATTTTATGGGTGAGTTCATTCCATTCACATTTATAGTTATGATACCCAACTCTGTATTTCCATCCATGCTGTCTTCTGCTTATCACTCCCTCTCTTTTATATCCCAACTTTTCTCTCCTCACAATTGTTTTACTTCTGATCACCACCTTTCCCAATATGCCCTCCCTTTTATCATTTCTCCCCTCTGTCTTTTCTTATGCCTCTTCCTTTTTACTTTCTTATAGGGTAAGATAATATTTCTATATTGAACTGGGTCTGTATATTATTCTTTTCTTTTAGCTAATTTTGATGAGAATAAAATTTAAGCCCTTCCCACCCCTCATTCACTGCTTCTCCTCCATTATAATAGATTTTCATGCCTCTCTCATATAGGATAATATATTACATTCAATTTCCCCCCCCTTTCTTTTTCTTTCAATGAAATTTCTTTTATCACCACTTTATATTTTTTTGGGGGGGTATCATGTTATCAAAATTATCCTATATCCATACTCACTGTCTACATATATCCCTTCTAATTGCTCTTATAATAATTAAGTTGTTAAGAGTTACAAATACTGTCTTGCCATATAAACAGTTTAAGCTCATTGAATTTCTTATGTTTTCTCTTTTGTGTTTCTCTTTTACCTTTTTATGTTTCTCTTGAGTCTTGTATTTGTAGGTCATATTTTTTTTTAATTAAGCTCTGGTCTTTTAATTAGAAATGCTTGAATCTCCTCTATTGCATTAAATATCTATTCCCCGCTGACCCTGTGCCCAAAAGATTATATTCAGTTTTGCTGGGTAGGTGATTCTTGGATGTAAGCTTAACTCCTTTGCCTTGCAGCATATCCTATTCCAAGCCCTCTGGTTTTTCAATGTGGAAACTGCCAAAACCTGTGTAATCCTGACTGTAGATCCACAATATTTGAATTGTTTCTTTTTAACTTCTTGCAATACTTTATCCTTGATCTGTGAACTCTGAAATTTGACTAAGATGTTCCTGGGAGTTTACATTTGGGGCTCTTTTTCAAGCAGCAATTGGTGGATTCTTTCAATTTCTACTTTTCCTCTTTTTCTAATATATCAGGGCAGTTTTCTTTGATAGTTTCTTGAAAGATGTCCAAGATTTTCTGTCTGTTTTTTTTTTTTTTTTGATCATGGCTTTCAGGTAGTCCAATAATTCATATATTGTCTCTACTGGATCTATTTTCTGGGTCAGTTGTTTTTTCAATGAGAAATTTCACATTTTTCTTCTTTTTACACTTTTTAATTTTTGTCTTATTGTATCTTGATATTTCATACAGTCATTAGTTTTCACTTGGTGAATTCTAGTTTTTAATGAATTATTTTCTTCAGTGAACTTTTGTACTTCCATTTGGCTGATTCTATTTTTAAGGAGTTATTTTCCTCAGTCAAATTTTGTATATCTTTCCTCATGCTATTAACTCTTTTCTTCCCCCATGATTCTCTTGCATTACTCTCATTTCTCCCATTTTCCTTCTACTTCTCCAATTTTCTTTTTAAAATCCTTTTTCAGCTCATCCAGGAATTTTCTGGTGGCCTGAGACCATATTACATTATTTTTTAAGCTTCACATGCAGCCATTTTGGCATCAATATCCTTTTCTAAGTTTGTGAGTTGATCTTCCTAATCACCTTCATAACTTTCTATAGTCAAGTACTTTTTTTATTTTGTTTTTTTTCTCATTTTTCTGTCTCTTTTTGTGACTTGATATTTTTATGTGAAACTTGGGCTGTGGTTCTGCATTGTCCCAAGCTCTTTATGTTGGGGCTGTGGGTCTTACTGCTGATTCTTGCTTTCTCTGGAGAGTTGACGTCACTTCTGGCTTGTACTGGAGGGGAAGCACTCCCTGTTAGCCTCCTCTGGGTGTAAGGTTTAGCTGCTGGCCTGTCCCAGGGATGGTCCCTTTTGACTGGGTTGGTGGCTGGCCCTGGAGGAGAGAGCTTGTGGCTGGTCTGCCTCAGGGATGGGTCTGTGCTGCTGAATTGCTATAGAAACAGGTTCTCTCTCTGCTGGTAGGCCCCAGGGGCAGGGTCTCACTGCTGGCCAGCCCTGGGGAAAGGTTTCACTGCCGGTGGCTTGGGCTGGGGGTGGAGTCTGTAGGGTGGGGCCTCACTGAGTGGCACAGGCTATTCACTTGCCCAGGGGCCTACTGATCTGCAGGAGGGCAGGGCCTCACTTGTGGAATGCCCTAGGCTTGGAATCTTGCTGTAGGTCCCCTGCTGCTGCTATTACTCTTGGACTTCATTCTCCCCTCATCCAGTGAGACAGACCTTTCCTACTGGGTTAGTCAGCTGCTTTCCTTGCCTGGAGACCAATTCTGAGGCAGCTTTCTAGTTGTTTGGAGGGGAACTGGGAAGGGCTTCAGAGATTTCCTTCCTCATTCCCCTATTGAGGCACCAGAAGTAGCAATAGAAATTCTGAGTTAGCTGCTATTGTCCTTCTGGCAAAGGGCACATTCTTTCAGCACTTCTTGGTGCCACTAGACAATCTTTGCACACTTCATTAGGAGGAGTTGCTCACTTTGTTTAGGATGCCCAAATGGCAGCCACAATTCTCATGAAAGGGATTATTTTCTACCCTTGACCGTGAATTCAATTTAAATTAGAGAAATTAAAACAAAAATGTTTCAGCTGTTGATTAAATTTCCTTTTGTGTGGTAATTATATCCAGGCTTTCCTTTAAACTATGAAACACAACAGGAAATGAAGACAAAACAGTAAAACAAGCATTGTGCTTGTCATGAAAAAGTTTGCTTTTTTTTTTGGTTTGCATTAGAAAAACATATTTACCATGAGCAACTGGCTTTTAAGAATATCTCATCTTTTAGGCCATTGTTGGAGTGTAGACCTTTTCAGAAAATGCAGAACTTTGAAATACCAACACATCAATAACTTTATTTTATATCCCCTTTGTAGGTACTTCCCTTCCCCCAGAAGGTAGGCACTGTAGGTATTACCTACCCCAATTTACAGATAGGCAAAACTGAGTCCCATGAAAATTAAGGAACTAGATGCTGGTCAAATGGCTAGTATGTGTCAGAGGCAGAATTCAAATTAAGTCTCCCCAGAATCCAGGGTCACTCTTCTTTCCACTCTACCATAGCCTCTCTCCATTGAAGCCTGAAGAGGTAGCTCTTCTTCCTGTCCTTCTGTATTTTAACTGAACGATGCTAAGTACCGTTTTATGAAAGTAGGGTCCTGGAATTGACCAAGGGTTTGGACCTAATTTCTTCCCTTTACGAACTGTTTAACCTTCGGGCCATCTCAGAATCTTAACATTTTGTAATTAGCTATGGACTCTAAGTCTTTCTCTCTCTCTCCATGTGCCCTTTATACGTACATCAGGTCATTGGCATCATGTTAATTAGCATTTGCTGATTTCTTACTTTCTAAGCACTTTTGAGGACAGTAATAAAAATGACTGATTCATTGAATTGGTACAAAGTTATTACATATCACCATACTCCCCAAGCTAGATTTTTTGAATGAATATGAAGTTGCAGCCTCACAAAATCCTAGAGTATCAGAGTTGGAAGGGGCATGGTCCAGTGGAAAGAGTTTGGTCAAGCACAAATCAACGTTTTGTCACATGCTACCTAGAGGATGATAGCTAAGTCATATAACCTCTCTGGACCTTAATTCCATTGTCTGTTGAGTGAGGGTCTTGGAATGGATGACCTCAGATATCCTTTCCAGGTCTCAGAGACTGTTTAGACCTAATCTGGAAAATGTTCTCTTCTAGAGTATATGCAAGGAGCTGTCACTCAATCTTTGTTTAGAAATCTCCAGGGAGAAGCCTGGGATTCCCATCTATAATGTCTATTTCTTTTCCACTTATTCTGTGACTCTTTGAAATAAAACTTTTTATCTTCACTACTACACTGTTCCCTGGATAAAAGGAGATAAAGCTTTGTAGTGACCTTTGGGGGAGGGGGATATCTATTAAGCATTCTCCTGCATCAAATCTTTTTCATCTCATCTGTTGTGACACATATGTCCAGCTTCCTTGACCCTGATGACATGGTACTCCTCTTTTGTCTCCAGTCACCCATTTTGTCATTGCCTGAATTCTCATTTCAAGTATTGATGAACTATGGGTTATTCCTAAGTTGTCATCAGAGGTTCCTCACACATGTACCTTAAGGTCATTTTCTGTAGATTGTAGGGTGCTTGGGCTGGGGCTGTTTCATTTTTTTTTTTGTATCTCTGTATTTCTCCTTGGTAGAGTTATACTGAAAAAGTGTAAATGTTTCTTTTGCAACTTCCAAGGTATTCTACATAAAATAAGCACTCAGGTATTAATACCTGGCTAATTCTTACAATGGTCTGAAGTAGAAGTACACTGGATAAATATTTTCTATGTACTTTACTAGTTTGGGATTTGAATTAGACATTAATATGAGTATCATTTTTGAGTGTGAATTATCTAGTTCTGTTGAATTATTGGTCCATAAGAATCTCCTATATTCTAAGTCAGAGGTTAAATTACAGGCAACTAGCAAAAATATAAAGGGCCTATTGCTAACATATTTCCCAGAGCTAGGGTCATATTGTGGAATACACACAAAGTGCAGAACACCTTAAAAGGTATCAGTTCATTCACCATTTTATATCTCTTTACATACCTATCTTTTCCACAAATACCTCATAGTTTCTCAAATGTCCTAATTGAACCTACCTTCATAGGCAAAGATGCCTCATAGTGAGACAGTTAAAAGTTACCCCAAAACACCAGTCCAAAATGCCCTTTTCACAAAATTCCATTTTTCTTTAAAGACACAGTAGTAGTATCAGGAGCCTCTGCAATAGAGGATAATAAACCTCTGTTTATCTTCAAAGATACAAAGGCAAACCTGAAATAGTCTTTGTCTAACAGCAGCTTATATTCTATCATTGTCTATGCCCTTTGAAGGTATGCTGATGGACCTGTCTTGTGTTTACAGTACAGCATTTTGTCTGCCCCTCATCTGTGATATCGAAGGGATTCACCAGCTTGTTCCTCTGCCAGTACAGTGCTGACTTGTGGAACATTGGAATCAGTCTCTTCATCCAGGATGGTCCTTTCCTGATTGTTCGCCTAATCCTGATGACCTATTTTGGAGTAATCAACCAGATGCTGGTATTCTTTGCTGCAAAGAACTTCCTCGTGGTGATGTTGCAGCTTTACCGCTTAATTGTGCTGGTGTTGGATGTTAAGGCTTCCTTGAGGAAGCAGCCTCAAAGCCTGAAAAGAGAGGAAAGCTTTCCAAGTCAGCCTGGGGAAAGTAGGCTTTCACCCAGAGCCAGAGATGGTGCAACCACAGAAGGAGCACCGATTCCTTTAGAAGATTTCCTAGGGATGGCTGAGTGTTGCTGAGTTCAGAGATTAAGTCTTCCCAACAGTGAGTTACTTCAGCATCCACCAAACATTTAAGTGCCCACTGTGTGCCAGGTACTGAGGAAACAGATGGAAACAAAAGAATCCCTGACTACAAGGAGTTTATATTCTACCTTCAAGTAAACTTCTGTAGAGTTATATCTTTTAATTTCTGAGTCCTTTTGTAGCATCTGAATATGTCATTTTGACTTGATCTTTTCCCCCATCCTCGTACAGAATTTGTTTAAAGATTAAAAAAAGAAGAAGAAGAAATTTTGAAGAATCACTAAGATATTTTTTAAAACGACTGTGCTGAATGTTCTTTGGCTGATTGCTATCATTCTAATTTTCATCTGTTGGAATCCAGAAGCACCAGTTCAGAGATCCAATAAGTCTGGATGCATGTGAACAATATGTAGAGATGTTGTCAGGGGTTTTGGTTATGTGTCCTTGGAAAATAGTGCATAGAAAGCTGAAATATCAAAAAGGTCACCTGAAAATACAGAGCCTTGGACTTTGTTTCCATCAACAGACTAAGTCTCCTTTTCCATCTCTACCTATGTCTTTGTGACATGAAAGGTTACATTCGGTGAATGCAGAACAAATGAAAGAAAGAAAAGAAAATGTTATAAAAATTACCTCATTGTGGGCAGCAAGCTAGGAAACAAACCCTGCCCATTCATAGCTGCACAGGTCATCCCAGAAAAGGAGAATGTTGCTTTTAGGCGTAGAGATTCCCTCACCGTGGTATATAGACTCTCAAGAGGTATTACAATACTTGGATCCACTTCAGTGGGAGCCCTTTCTTTTACAAACATGGACCTGTCCTACCCAATGCTATTTCTTGGTTCTACAAAAATGCTACATTAGGTGAAACAATATTACAGGAGCAGCCATCCAATGGCAACAATATTAGGAATGAATGTTTGCTCAGACAATGTCACAGTGAATTTTCACTGTTTTGTAGTATAGTTTGGTTATAAAGTACCAATGATATTATTGTAAAACAACCTTAATCAGGTCACCTTACATAGACTGGGTAGTTAGACCACTTTGGGCATCAGTAGCACTGGTCCCTACCAGACAAAGAGCTGTTTCTGTTCTCTATGTTCTTGGAAGTACACAGTCACTAAGTTTCTTAATTATAGATTAGGGTTGGTTTATGAGGGCTCGTTGAGTTCAGTTTTATAATTTTACAGATTGGGAAACTGAGGCTGTAAGAGATCACAAGATCATAAATGGAAAGTTCCATGGGGCCTTCAGATCAGCAAGCATAGGCCCCACATTTTGGAAATGAAGAAATGGAGGCCAAAGTTAACTGCCCAAGATCACAAGCTATAAACATGAGGACCTGGATTCAACCTGAAGTCTTCAGATTTAAGATTGAATACTCTAGACTTTTTGACTTCTAGAGCCTTTCTGAGCCATTAAACAAGTCAGCATAAGAAATGTTGATACAAAGGATGTTGAATTTAATAGCTAACTTTTATATATCATTTTTATATGTCTTATTTGATCTCAACAGTGACCTGTGAGGTAGGTGCTATTAAGTATACCTCTTCTGTAGTTGAGGAAACTGAGGCAAAGGTTTGCCTAACTTGCCCAGGATCACCCAGATTTTAAGGTATCTGAGGCAGGATTTGAACTCAGGTCTTCCTGACTCCACATGCATTCTTCCACCTATCTGACTAGGGTTTCACATGCTTTTTAAGCCCCTATAGTCTCCTGCCACCACCCCCAAAAAGAATAACATTGAGATTCCTTCTGAGCCACTATATACAAGTGCCTTTGACCCTGGACTGAGGGTAGTGGTAGGCTGGGGCAACCCTAACCTAGCCAGAAATTTAGGAAAAACCAGTCAGAACCATATGGAAAGAAGACCTCATATTCATTTCATTTCTTTCCTCCCTCCCCAAGAAATGAGCTTTCATTTCTCTGACATGGAAATATCTACCTATTTACTCTCATAAACTTGCATGCCTTTTAGCATGGCCTTTTAGCTTTTTGGAGACTTTTCCAATAATTAGTGTATATTTTGATATGTTGCATTCAACCAAAGGCAGGAAATCACAAAGAATGCAGATGTTAGTACAGTTTGAGCATTAACTTCCTAACAATTACAGGTGCCCCAGACCAGCATGACTTGCCTTATGGGGTAGTGAATTAACTGCTCCTGGAAGGATTCAAGCAAAGGCTTTTGTAGATGAATGAGAGTATTTCCATTAGTTTCTGTTTGGTTCTGTTATTGGAGACACAGGACCTGAATTCACAGAATCAAAGATGGAGAGCAGGAGTGAAGGTCAGAGGTCATCATTATTTAACAGAAACTGAGAGTGATGAAAGGATTGCCTCAAATTACAATATTGAGTAGAGCTGGGATTCAAACTCAGGTCATCCAATTCCAAATATAGACCCCCTTTTTCTAGCTTTGCTAATTACTCCCTGAGTGAACTTCATCAAATGGTTTTACCTCCATGGGCATCAGTTTCCTCTTTTGCCCCTTCTAGATCTAAATCTCTGTTTCTATAAATGTGATGAAAACATTTTCAAATCACATTGTGCATTTGGAAAACTTCTGCTAAAAATCTGAAGTAACTTGTATTTTTTTTCTCTTGACAATAGGGTTGAGTTGGATTTTAGAGATAAACCATAAGTGGTCTTGAATTAGTCTAAGAAAAACTGGACCAGAAGACTCTATCCTGAAATTTCACCACAGCATGGCAACATGTAGAACTGTTAGAGAGTTTATAGACATGCTCTGCTCTCAAGAGAAGAAATCCATGTCT
Organism: Bettongia penicillata ogilbyi; assembly: GCA_023548195.1. Taxonomy (NCBI): domain Eukaryota; kingdom Metazoa; phylum Chordata; class Mammalia; order Diprotodontia; family Potoroidae; genus Bettongia; species Bettongia penicillata. Next base: position 4,468,166 of record JAJHZJ010000433.1, on the reverse strand, counting down.
AATTCACTTAATTTCATCCCCAGTTTTTGTTTGCTCTCAGGCATATGTTTTTCTCTGTCTCTCTGTCTATCTCCCTCCCTTCTCTCCTCCTCCCTCTCCCTCTCCCTCTCCCCCTCCCTCCTTCCCTCTCTCTCTCTCTCTCTCTCCTTCCCTCAATTCCTCCTTTCTCTCTTTTCTTATTTAAACACAAGCATATAATTACACATGAAACTAATGGATGCATTTATAATCTTCCATAATAATTTTAAGAGTGGGAATATAATATTTATGTGAATGTAAGAAACCTGTCAACTTCAAAAAGCAAGGCATTTACAATGATAGCTAATCACCGAAGGCCAAATAGTAACTCTTTTTCTAAAAATGCCTCTGTGCAGTTGGGTTCCACGTTGCATATTTTCCTCCATCTCTTGTAAGCTGGGTGTTATTGTGGATTTGCTCCTGGCGTTATTTTCACATTTAAATATTTTCTTCCAGGAAAACAAGCGTCGAGTCTCCCAAAATAGATTCTGTATGAAAAAGGGTATGGCTGGTGTAAGCATATTTTCAGATGGATCCCGATCAGAGACTTGGCAGGGCTTTCTGAATGGGTTTTTAGAGCTTCAGTAAGGCATCTGATCATGGGCCCTCTTCTGGAGGGTTTGTAAGGGCGAGGGAAGGAAGTGTTGCCCAGGATGCCAGCTTGCCTGGACTGCTAGAGGACATACAAGGAGAGCGAATGAGATCGAGTGGGTAAAACATTTTGCAAATTCTAAAAGGGCTTTGTCAATGTCGTTCCTGTCTTTGTCAATTACCATTACTGTTTTAGTCACTGTTGTTGGTTACTGGTATCAGACCCAGCTTCAGGCAGGTAGTGGTGCAAACCTGGTACAGAATGGTCAAGGACATTGGGAGGTAGAGTGGATAGGGCCCTGGAGTTAGAGTCAAAAAACCTGGATTCCAATACTGCCTTATTAGCTCTGTGTGAGGTATTTAACTTCTCAACCTCAGCTTTCCTATCTATAAAATGGGCTATCTACAAAAAAGGGTTGTGGTGAGATGTATGCAAAACTTTTTGTAAAATCTTAAAGGATTATATAAACTGTAACTATTAATATCATCACCCATTATAAAAGGGGGGTAATAACAGAACTCCTAGGGTTCTGAAGCTCACATAAGATAACTGACATGAAATGCTTTGTAATCAATGAGCTAAAAGCCATTTATTAAGCCCTTAGCATGTACTGTGCTATAGACTTGGGATACAAGGAAGAAACTTAAGCAATTCCCTACCTTACCTGAAGTAAATAAATTCATCAACCAACAAACTTTATTGTCTTTGACATTTGCAGAGACACAAGGAAAAAAAACAAAAACAATTGCTTAAAAGATTATGTTAATAACTGCTATGACTATTGTCCTATGGGAAAATCTAAGCATGATATACCACTTTTGGATGAGTAGGCTCATACTTAAATTGGTTATGTTTTCCTTTGGAAATGGAGAGGCTATAATGGGAAAGGGATAAGGAGCATCTATGAGACACTAATACTCCTGGAAGGGCTGGGTGGCTCAGTGGACAGTGCTTAGGATTTGGCATTAGGAAGACCTGAGTTCAAATCCTGCATTGGATGCTCACTAGCTGTGTATCCATGAACAAGTCCCCTCTCTTCCTAAAGTTTCAATTTCAATAAAACAAGGATGCCAGTAGTCCTTAGTTCAAACAGTAGTGGGTACAAGATTCAGGAGTGAGAATATCTGTGAGGCATTTTTTAAAAACAAATTTTAAACTTACAAATTTTAAATAAAAACATATTTTTTACTGTCAAATTTAGAGTATAATAAAATACCAGTTACTATTTTGCCCCTAAAAGACAACATGAAATTGACAACTCTGCTTTGTTCTCCCTTCTTGTAAATGTATTTCCACATCGGCAGATGATAAGATGATCACGAGGCAGGGCGAGAAATGGATGCAAAGGGTGGGGGGGAAGCTCCAGGGTCAAATTTTCTCTCTGAGCTATAGGATCATGAGTAAGTCATTTTTTCTTGATCATAGGGCCATAGAGGGAGAATTGGAAGGACTTTAGAAGTCAACTAGCCCAACCCTTTCATTTTACAGATAAGGCAACTGAGATCCACAGGAGGCAAGTGACTTGTCCAAAGTCACACAGGTAATAAATAGGAGAGCTGGGATTCCAGCACAGGTCCTGGTACACCAAGCCTGGTGATCTTTCTACCACACCATACTATAATGTAAGGGCAGCAAGGTGGTGCAGTGGATAGAACATCAGTGTAGGAGTCAGGAAGACCTGCATTCAAGTCTCACCTCAGACACTTGACACTCATTAGCTGTGTGACCTTGGGCAAGTCACTTAACCCCAATTGCCTCATCCTGGGTTATCTCCAATCATCCTGATGAATATGTGGTCATTGGATTCAGATGACTCTGGAAGAGAAGTGAGGCTGGTGACCTGCACAGCCCTCACTCACTCAAAAACAAAGTCAAGTGCAAGTCATGTCATTATTTTTCTGATGGCATGGTCTTCTTCAGCAACGAAGGATGAATACCCACCCACTATAATGTAACCTCTCAGTGCCCCACACAACTCTCTAGGACAGGACCATAAATGCCATGCCATTTGCTGATCTGTACTAGTGGAGAGACAGACCACCTGGAGGAAGTCCCAGATTGGGACCAAAAAGCAGACAGGCAGTTTCTCATCAATTGGAATTTTCAGTTTTGTTTTTATTTCAGCTGTGCTAGGTGTAGAATAAACACAGCAGTGATTTTTATTGGTCTATAACTTTAGGATCACCCTACATAATGGAGCTTTATGCATCAAGTCTTCTCTGCACTTGGGTTTTATCCGTCAGCTCAGTGCTGTGATTAACTGCTAGCTGGTGGCACCTCTGTAAAAATTAACAGTTGACATTTATATAGAGCTTTACAGTTGTAAAGCGCTTTCCATTTGCTCTTTTGTTCTTCTCCCTGCCCCTCCAAGGTAGGCCATGCAATATTACTATTCTTATTTTAAAAGAAGGAAACTGAGGCTCAGAGAGGGAAAACAACTTGTGTGGGGTCACACAGTCGTGCTTATTGGAACCAAGTTCTCAGAACCCTAGAGTTTTTTCCACTGCTCTGGGCTGTCAGGGCCCTAAGACATGTTGATATAGGGCAGATTTCAAAATTGGAACATTTCTTACATTACCATTCTTTCCTAATCATTGAGAAGACCCTTGTGGGCAAGTGTACTCAGGGCATTCCCATGCCATTTTTACAGTTGGATCCTCATACTAATCTATATTTGGGGCCACCTCTGGAAAAGTTTTAAGGTCCATTTCTTTTTCCCTTCCCCATTTCTAGGTGACTTCTTATCTTGTCAATGAAAATATTAACGAAGAGACCATTGGAATTTTGGGTCACAGGATCATAGATTTAGAGAAAGGTAGGACCTTAGCTGTCATCAATCCAATCCTCTAATTTTATAGATAGGAAAACTGAGGCACAGAAGGGGTCACACAGCTAGTAAGTGATTGAGGACAATATGAATGTGAAACAGCCAGACTACTCTCCTCTCCACCATGCCCCCCCAACCCCCACTTAAAGCATGGAAAATGAGATGTTTCTTCTTTTCATGGATATAATGTCCAGCCCATGGAATACAGATAATTGAAATGTGAACTCAAGACTTTGAGTATTCAGGAAATGAAGGGGCTAGAATTAGCACCACAGGTACTGGCCAGGCATACAGCAAGCACTTAATGAATGTATGTTTATTGGTTGTTTGAAAGGGAACTCATAACCCCATTCTATTTACAGATGAGTAAACTGAGGCCCTAGGGTTTCCCTGTATCACCTAAGGCCACACAGGTTGAAGGTGGCAAAGAGTATTTGAAACCAGATCCTCCTGGAAATGTAGTGCAGTGCTTAGCACCGTGTCAGGCACTAGCTGCTTAGAAAATAGCTGTTGACTGACTGACAGTCCTCATTTTACCACATTGCACCATCTCCCTCTTTTACTTCTGAACTGCTTGCTGTATTTCTCATTCAAAACATTCCAAGTCATGTTATGTGAGTCATCTGACCTGAAGTTAAAACTGGACTGCCGATTAGGTCTATAATTTTTGGTCTTGGACAAATTTCTTCTGCACAATAAGTTGCCCTAAGAAAACGTCCCCTGAATATTTGAATACTGAACTGCTAAAGACTGGAGTTTCATGGATCTCTGTCATGCCGGGATATATTTTCTTTCTGCAATGTTTTCAAAGGAGACCAGACCAGCAAATCCACCCTCAAGTCAGATTCACACAAGCTTAATTGTTTTTTTCTCCTCAAATTATTGTCTACCCATTTCAAATTGTTTATATAACTTTCTCCAGATGACCTTTGTAGTTTACTACATGGATTACATGCTTTATATAAAATATTTATCTTAGTATCTTTTCCTGTCTGTCTTCCTTCCTCAGATCTACTTGATAATTTAGTTTCTGGGGTTGGGGTTGGGTTGGAACTCTGGTTAGTCATAACACAATCGCTTGATTAACAAATGAATTTTTTTCTACTGTGGCCTTGACCCTGTTGACATCTACAGCATGTTTTCAACAAAAGTAGAATTTGCTTTGACTATTTGAAAGAAAAAAAGTGTATTTGTCCACCATCTTTTTCCAGAGGGAAAATGATAGTATCAATATCCTCTAGTCCTTTAAAGCACCTTTAGTTCCTAAGATGAATCCTAACTGAAAAATGGCCAGATTCCATTTCTATTTGGAAGGAAGTGTGCAGTGGAGTACACAGGGAACTATGTTTGACCCAGGGTTAACAATGTTATCAGTGAAGTAGATAACAATCATGCCTATTAAATTTGCAAATAACACAAAGGCGGGGGATGGGGAAGAGAAAGAGACAGAGACACAGAAACAAAGATAGAGAGAGGATAAGAGGTGAAAGAGAAGAGAGAGACAGAGGGAGACAGACAGAGAAAAGGAGGAAAAAGAGAGGAGACAGAGAGAAAGAGAATCAGAGGAGGGAGAAAAGGAGAGAGGCAGAGAGAGAGAGAGAGAGAGAGAGAGAGAGAGAGAGAGAAAGAGAGAGAGAAAATGAGAACACTGCAGAGTTGGGATTTGAAAATATTTTGATAGCCTTGAACAATGAGGCAAATCTAGTAAGATGAAATTTGCTAGAGACAAATATTATCATAGTCTTGTGTTCAAAAAACCAACATCAGCAGTTATAACGCAAAGGTGTGGGGATGATCATGGACTGAAAGTTCAATGGGAGTCAATAGTATGATATAGAAGCCAAGACACCTAATGGACTGTCATTCCGCATCAAGAGAAAGATGGAACCCAGGCTGAGACTTTAGTTCTATTGTACTCTGGTCAAGTCAGACTACTCATGGAGAGCTGTCTTGTGTTCATTATAGGCACCATGATTTAGGAAGGCTATTGCTAAGCTAGAGAGTGCCCAGAAGAGACCACCAAAATGGTGAAGGTCCTCAATTTCATATCACATGATGATCAGTTGCAAAAATTTAGAATAGCTAGCCTGATAAAGAGGACACTTGACAGGGACATGTTAGCCATGAGATTCCACTTTCTTTATCTGGTACAGGTTCTAACAAAGCCTAGCCTATTCTTAAACTCAACATGCCTCAAAGCAAACTCATATTTTCCTTCTAAGCCATTTTTCCCTTCCCCATTACTCTAGAGGACAACACCATCTTCCCAGTCCCTCAGATTTTCAGTCTAGATGTGATCCTTGGCTCTTCACTATCTCTCACTCCCTATATCCAATCTTCTGCCAAAGTCTGTCAATTTTAACCTATGTAACATCTCTCAAATATGCCCCTTTCTTTCTGCTGACATGACCACCATTTGGATGCTGGCCTTCATCACTGCATGCCTGGACCCCTGCAATAGCTGCTGGTGGGTCTCCTGGCTAGCCCATGAGCAAGATACTTGGGCTGTCCCTCATTACTGGAATGTTCTGCATCTGTCTGTCTCTTTCTTCTATATGCATAGATAAATGCACATTTATATAAACATATAAATATATTTGGTATTCTTTGGTATGTACATGAATATGCATATTACATGCATGTAGATATATATATTTATGTAATACACATACACACAAATAAATGAATGTTGTATATGTATGCAGATAGAATAAAAAGCACTTGGGGACTAGCTATGATACAGGGCATAAAGAAATGCTTCATGTAGAAGGCAACGTTTGACCTCCAACTTGAAGGAAATAAGGGTTTCTGTGAGGTAGAGGTAAGGAGAGAGGGCATTCCAGGCATAGGGCACAGTCAGTGTAAAGACCCAGAAGTGGCCCTCATGGGACTAGTAGCTCCTAATTCTCAGAACCTTGGCCAATATTACATTGACTATTTGGGTAGGGGGTGCACCACATTACCCTGCTGATCACATTTCTCCGGTAGTCCACTAACACCCCTGATCTTTTTCAGACTACATGCTTTCTAACCACATCTCCTCCATCCTGTACCCAGGATGTTGATTTCTGAATCCAAGTATAAAGTGTTGCATTTAGCCCTTTTGAGTGGCATTAGATTACATTCAGCTCAGTACTCGAACCTGTCAAAGGCTTTTTGGATCTGGATTCTGTGGTTTAGTGTATTCTCCATCACTTCCATTTCTTTGTCATCTACAGATTTGATGAGCATGCCCTCTCTGCCTTTATCCAAGTCATTGATTGAAAAATATTCAACAGCATAGGGTCAAGCACAGATTCCTGCCGTCCTCCACTGGAGACCTGCCTCCATTTCACCATTAATTGTTAACAACTTCTCTTAGAGTCTTGCAGTGCAGTCAGCTCCGTATGCCTCTGATTGAATTATCTTCAAGTCTATACCTCTCCTCCCTTTCAGCGAGGCTTTTTTGTGATTCTTTATCCAAAGTTTGCCCAAGGTCACCCAGATAAGATGCCAGGATTTGAACCCTGGGTTCTCTAATTCCAGGTCTCCTGTTCTTTTCACATCACCATGACTTGCTCACACAGGAAGGCAAGAAGAGTAGGACCATGATTTGGACAAGGGTCCTCTTTCCTTTGGACCATCCTGCTCCTGGCCAGTGCCCCCTTTTTATTTCAAAGAAAAGTCATTATCTGCCCAGGGCTAGATGTGTGCATTTCAGTGAAAAACTTGGAAAAAATGAGATTGTGGATAAAAAATAGAAATACATATTCATATCCCTGGTCTATTTTACTCATTCAGTTTCTAGGCAGTACTTTTTTTTCCCCCTACACTATATTTAACTTGCCTTAGTAACAACATTTATCCATGCCAGAAGGTCACATGCCCAGGATCCAGCTTTCCATGTGTTACAGTCTTTATATTCACAAACCAGCAGGCCCAGACTCTACACTAACTGCTTTTCTTTTCTACTCCTATATTTGCTCATTAATACTTGCAAAGGGAGCAAATTATTCATCTATAAATAGATATTAGGATAATTGATCTCTATTTTCCTACATGATATTTTAGAAAGGAGAACGGAGGATTAAACACTCTAGGTGCCCACTTTCATATTGCACGGTTATTGTGTGATGTCTGGAGGAATGCCAACTACTCTTATAATTTCTCTGGTTGACCAAAATAAGGAAATAAAAATCTTTCCCAATGTCAGCCCACTGCTACCACCATTACCACAACCACCAAGAGTTATAGTGCCACAAAGTCCACAATTAGCCTAAGCATTTGTTTGCTTTATATAACACCCCTCAGTCAGAAACTGCTCATTAACCACACCTGTAACCCAGGGTAACTGGGATTTTAGCCAGGGCATTGAGATTTAAAGATGGTTGACAACACTTGGACTTTTTTGGCAGGTAAAAACATCTAGCTTAGTACCTAGTTAGCAAGACTAATTAGTTAAAATGGGAAGCTGCCAGATGGCCCACTTCCTCTCTTCAGTAGCTATACCCTGAATTTCTTCCACCCTGACATACCCTGCTCCCTGTCCCAGTGGTGGCTCTTGCAGCCTTGTCATTGAGTGGACCCAAGGGTCTCTGCCTTTCCCCACAGGACAGTTTTCCATCATGCCTTATCCCATGGTCCCTTTTGTACCAAGGTTTCTCACATCAGCAACTGAATTTTTTGCACAATGTGCCCCCAGGGGGGTCATGTTTCTTTAATTGCTTGCCCCACCTCCTGGAACTATTTATGGCTCTGCTATCTGCATTGAAACTCAGGCACTGGAGGGGAAATTTCTGGCAGTGTTTATGCATCAACATTCCAACTGGAACTTAGTGCCCAATCTACCCTTTGATACTAAAATCCTGCTAACTCAGCACTCCCTGGCCCTCCCATGATGTGGGACTCTAGCCTACCTCCCAACCTCCTGTTTCTTTCATCTATATTCATATCTTTTGCTCTTGAAATGAATCCCTTCCTTTTCCTCCTGGACTGTTATTCCTGGATGGTTTAGACACACTACCTGCAATACCCACTTTCCACCTACCCAGTGCACTATTAGTGCCCCATGAGCAAGCTGTTCTAATATACACATATTCCACTTAGCTATAGTCCTGTCTTGTGTCCTCCTTCAAGCTTACCTTATCTGAACCTTGGCTTTGCAAGGATGTGTCCACTTCCTCTGGGGGTACTGCCAGTGCTTCTGCCCCTCCGCCCTGCTTACATGGAGAGGAGATGAGGTCAGGGACGCTTTTAGCCCATTGTTCTGCAGACATCCATTAATATCTTCTCTGAAGTCCCCACATCTGCTTATCTCACCCTCTTTGCATCCAATTCACCAGTGCCCAATATCTTCCCAAAATGGTGCTAATCATTTCAAACAAAAAGCATTAATGTATTGTAGGAATAATCTCCTTTCCTTTGGTCAAGTAAGGAATACCCAGACGAACCAGAGGGTTAGAGAGGAGGGGAGAACTTCTTGACATGTGTAGAGAGGATGCAAAAATGAAGCCTAATTTGCCATCTTGCAGGGGAACATCACAAAAGGTGTCTATGTTATGACCTTGCTGTGCCCCCCCCACTTCACTGCAATGACTCTCCTTTGTTAACATTATTAAAGTGGTTATTTGATATTTTTATACGATGAGTTATTGGAGGCTTTACACTATACACTGGCATGGACTACATATGATGGTCACTGGCTAGGTGTACAGATCATGAGATACCAGGGCACTGGTCAGGGAAGTATGTCACCAAGCAATATAGATTGGGAAAGATGACCAAGATAGATTACTTCCTATATGGTGAGGATCAGATGCCTATAGGAGGTGTTAAGAGAATCAGTTCAATCAGACAGATAGGCAGTCAATCAGCAAACCCTTATTAAGCACTGACTAGGTGCTAGACACTGGAGAGACAAAGAAAAATGAACATATAGTCTCAAAGGAATTCGAATTCAAATGGAGAAAACAGTATGCAACCAACTATATCCATGCAAAATAGATAAGAGGGTACTTACAGAGTGGACCAAATGCTCTTTCAACTGTCACTCTGCCCAAAACGGTATGAATGGCATTGTTACAAAGGCACCCAGATTAGCTAAAGCACCCTGCAGAAATGTCAGATATAACTAGTATTTGCAAATTGCTTTGCCATCTATAATGATACATACTTCTGGCCAAAACTCAGAAAGAAAATATATCTTTATGACTGGGAAGACACAGATGCACCTAGTTCACAGAATCATTGGGATGGAAAAATTGTCTTCATTCATTCACTCAGCAATTATTAAATATCTACTGAATATAACACAATGTAGTCTCTAGGCAAAAGACAATTCATTTACAATATGTGGAATCTGGATGCTAAAATCTAAAAGTCCCATTGCCTCTGAAGAGAGAAGATCCTAGGGTTACTGGCCAGATCTCCACACTTGGTCTTAGTACAGATATCTATCCCTGGCATCCTTAATTTACCTGAAATTCCTGAAGAAATGGGGGATTGGCAAACATTTTGTTGCCTTTTTTCTCCCTTTAGAGCTGTGGTAGATGAAAACAGCATATAGAGAATTGTTGACCAAAATGATGCCAAATGTTTAAATTTAAAATGGTACCTTGTGGCCTGTTTTCTGTTTGTTTTTGGTACAAGAAAGCTTCTGTGAAATATCCTTCCAATATTAAAGTTTTTGTTTTAGTCATCATGATTTAGATTTGCTTGGAGTTAAGAAATAAGGCACTTTAAAGCATAATAGTACTTTACACGTAGTTAAGAGGAACATAGGCTAATATATTTAAAATAGACACCTCAGAGAACATCTAGTCCAAAAATCACATTTTACAGAGAGAAAACCAAGGCCCTAATCCCTAACAGTCCCTCTATAATCAGTTCACCCATCAGCCCCCTGACAGAGCAACATGACCCAGCATAGAATTCACTCAGTAATCTCAATGCTGTTGAAGTCTCTGACTTACCCTTCATTAGTTCTTACCTCACCATTCAGTGACAACAAGAAGCAGACCTTAACCCTAGAGGTTAGTTATGGTAAGGAGGCATTATCTCCTTGACTCAAGAATGTGTGGCAGTAGTGCTCAGTTAAATAAGGAAATAAGGGTTAGATCTAGAGAAGGGTTCCAGTATACATATGGGGGCTGGACAAGGCCTGAAGTAAAGGGGGCTGGCATGTAGCTAGGGCCAACTTTTTTCCTCCAGAAGGCACTTGGGACAGGGACTGAGAGGTCAGCGAAAAGTAAATTTCCAGCATGGGAGGACGATGAGGTTTCTTTGAGGTTTAGTCCTTAGGGAATCTACCATCAAAGTCCAAAGAGTCAGAAAGTGAGTAATAGGGGAGTAAAAGAGGGAAAAAGACTGAAATTACTAATGGTGTCAGGAGGAAGAAAGCAGTTAAAAACACTGAACATGAGCCAACAAAACAAAGAAGAAAAGGAATAGAAAGGAAGATAGCTAAACAAATCAAAACATATCTAATAATATTGAAAGATGAAAAAAATTAGCCTTAGTGAGGCCAAGAACCCCAACAGAGATTAAAAGAAGATGATATCCCTGGACAATTTGAAAGAAAAAGAAGATTTTTTAAAGAATGTATGACCTGCATAGAAGAAGTAATTGGTAGAACAGGAAAATTTGTCCCCATGGTGGGTGGTGAGACTCTCCAAAACGATAGAGGCATGGAGTGAAGAAGGAAGAGGGACATGCATACAGAGAAAGTGACAGAGTGAGAGAGAGAAAGAGAGATAATAGGGAGAGAGAGAAAAGAGACAGAGAGATGAGACAGACAGAGAGAGAGATGAGACAGAGACAGAGGGGGGAGAGGGAGGAAGGGAAGGAGGAAGAGGAAGAGAAAGAGAATTTATTTCAAGTACAAATATAGAGATATGAAGGACAATTGAAACAAAAGGCAATAATTTTAAAAGAAAACTAGATCTCTATAAAAGAAAGATATATTGATCTTGAAGACAAAGATGAATAGAGATAATTTAGGAACAGAGATTTCCAAAATGAATACAAGTTTTAAAAAACTGGACACTGTAATGCAAGAAATAAGAAAACTGCCTAAAATTTTTGAGTCCATTAAACAAAGTGCCAGTTTCAAATTCTCAGATCACCTCCAAAACGAATATACAAAATGAAAAACGATTTTCCAAACTCAAAGACATAGAGAAGTTAGATTTTACAATTCCAATGACAAACAACAAATTCTGAAAGTCACTAGAAGAAAAGTTGTCAAATAAAACAAAGAAAGGTAATTCTAATATCACAAGGCTACTCTGCATCCAAAAAGTACTACATAATGGAATGGGAAACTATGTTCTGAAAAGCAAGAAGAATTCAAGATACAATCCAAAGTATCATACCCTACAAACTTGAGCCTAATTGTCAATGAGAATGGATGGACAATCACTAAAACAGGCATTAGAAGGATTCCCACAAAAAATGAAGAGATGAGGGCATATAATTTGATCTGCAAACATTCCAGACAACTGAAACAGAAGAAAAGGAAATAAATGCAGCTACCAAGAAAAGCAAAAGTAACAAAATAAATTACCCCATATCTAGAGAATATAAAAATCACTTTTTTTCCAGTAACCTCTATTTGAGTCTAGAACACATGGTAATAAGATAGAGTCAGAATTTCTTTGCTAAAAACACAGGTTATATTAGATTAATCTTGTTTTCTTGATTGACATGGTTACTAAATCAATGGATCGTGTTACTAGATTTTACCAATCCATCAGTTACTAATCCAATAGCTAAGGAGATCTAGTTTTTATCAATCCATTTGATGCATTCCTTCAAAGGAATACATCTAATGGATGAAGTGATGTGCACTAGATGACATTATAATTAGGTAGATTTGGAATTTCTTGAATGATCAGCCACAAAGAGTAGGTTGGGGTCCATCTGAAAGGCGGTCTCTGGTGGAGTGCCATGGGAATCTGACTTTGACCCTGTTCTATTCAAAATTTTATTGATGGCTTGAATCAAGGCATAAGTGGCATTATTATCAGGTAGACAAGTGACACGAAGTCTAGGAGGAATATCTAACACAATGGATGATAGAAAAGGATCTTGGCAGGTTAGATCATTGGGTTAAATCAAATAAAATGACATTTAGTTAGAAAAAATATGAAGTTTACTTGGGATTCAAAATTTTGCTTCACAAGTATTAGATGTTAGTGCTCAGTCCGGGTCTGTATTTATGTGTTATATCTGTTTATGTGTTATATCCTCATTAGAATAAAAGCTCCATGAGGACAGGAACTATTTTTCATTTTCATCTTCACATCCCCAGAGAACAGCGCAGGGTCCCCTAATTGATAGTTCTTAAGAAATGCTTGTGAAAATTGAATGGAAGGGGCAAGGCTAGATATCAGTTAGTCTGAAAAAGATCTGTGGATCTTGGTGGACTGCAACCTTGACACAAACATTTTTGACTATGCAAGATGCTGGAAATACAAAGACAAAAACCAGGCAGACTTTGCCCTTGAAATGTTTGCCTCCCATTGGGGAATGGTGGCCTTAGGCTGCATTATTCAGAATAGGATAAGAGGGTGATGGCAGCATGAAAGCTTGATCCAGTCAGTCACCCTCAGCTCTGGGGGACATGTTGGAAGATACTGGAGAGTAGGAAAGTTTGCAGAGAAGGAAACCAGAATGTGACAGCCCTTCAGTTTGTACCACTTGAGAACTGGTTGAAGGAGGAGGGGGTGTTTATCATAGAGAACAAAAGACTTAGATGTTGGGGTGCTGGCCAATACCTGGATTTGGGATCAGACTTGTTCTTCTTAGTACTGGAGTGCAGAGCAGTAGATAGAAGTCACGATGAGACATACTTTGACTCTACGTTGGAGGAGGGGGAAGAAGTCATAACATCTCGAGCTATCCCAAAGTTCAATGGGCTGCATTGGGAAGTCGTGGCTTCCTCCTCATGTAGGATTTCAGGATCAATATAGCTGATCCAAATGTGGCTAGTATGCTTTAGAGGAATTTGTCAGAGACAAGACAGTCTCTGACCTTCATTCAATGCTAAGATTCAATGATGCTATAAACAGACCACAGTGGAGCCCAGTTTGAAGGCAGCACCCTTGGACCAAAGATGATGACCAGTCTACATGCATTAGGTATTTATATGGTAAATCAGCATCAAGATTGGGTACACATTATTCCATTGTAAAACAGCTTCAAAGATCATCAGAATATCATTATATATTCTGCACGCATGCATGCTTGTGCTGAATCTTTGTCTATATCTGTCCCCACTCCACCCGCAATGAGGCATTGTGTTGCTTTTTTGTGAATCTCCACTAACAATAAAAGGATTAAAAATGTTTATCCTATTAGAATTGTCTGTTTCTTTATAGTAACTCCCTAAAAACCCAAACATCCAGTTCTTGAGGTGGCACACACTAACACAGATTGTATGCTGTTGTATGAACAAATATGAAATAATATGAAATAAGCTTGGTTCATATTATCTTAATAAAGGTCTTAAGTCAAAGTCTTTTCAGTTTAATAGAATAAACCCTTCCTAATTGCTTGCTATCTGCCAGGGACTTGAGGTACAGAAACAAAATGAAAAATAGTTCCTCCCTCCAGGAGCTTACTATTCTAGAGAGAGCCAATATAAACACAAATAAGGAAATGCAAAGTATTATCTATTACATGTGAGGGTGACCACAGATGAAGGGTCTTCTGGAAAGAACCAAGTTTTTGTTGATGTGAAGAATATAGACCCTCTGTTGCCAGGCTTTGAAAACAGCCCCAATAGGACGATAGTTATTTCTGGTTTTGTTACTTGAAGCTTTCTAGAATTTTGCTCTGGCCCACTTGGTAGGTTGGCCTGTTGACTTCCTTGCCGATGCCTAAAATTCTGGATGTAGTGAGTTGTTGGCTGGCATGTAAGTTCTACTTAGGTGGGACTGCCATCTCCTGTGATTTTCCACACATGTGTGAAGGCTGTACTTGCAGCACGGTGCCTAATTTTTTTGGTACTTTCTGCAAATGGAATTTTATGTCACTGAAATAACTAAGAAATGAAATTAAAAATAGCTATCAGCATGCATTATGGAATGAATATATTCCATCATTGGTCACCAAGGAGACTGCAAATGGTTTTAGAAAAAAATATCTGACTAGGATTGGCTTTCCCATAAGTCTGATGTAATTGGGATTTGGTTGAATAGTGCTCAGTGATTCTATCTGCCTGTGAGATGGGTCCTGAGCCATGTCCATGAAAACCATGCTTCACCTAGAATGATACCCAGGGCAGAATGCATTTATGGCTTAACTTTGTTAGGCTCGGGACCCTGAACTCTGATTTACTTGTAATTTTCCCCGCTTAGGAATATTCTTCTCCCTACCCCATCAAAAATGAAGTCAGTTGATGTGCATGGCATGGCTCTTCTCCAAGGGTGGGGTTCATAGTCTAGAGAATCACCCACAGAAAACCAGAGAGTTTTTTTATATTGGATATCAGACTTAATTACATCTGAAAATCTATCTTTGGGTTCTTTCCATATTTAAGAGGGCTGGAGAAAATGAAGCTTCCTTTTCTGTTCTGCCCACTATGACTCTTACTACATTTCCCAAGGCACTCAAGATAACAAAATAAAGACCCTGGGAATGGTGTCTCATGGACCTCATGACTTGGTGCATTTCAGGTGTTTGGGCAGCATCTCCTGCTGGAGTGACTGACGGGGGCTGCGAAAGGAGCCATGGCAGAGAACCTGAGTTCCAGCTCTGTCACTGCTGTTTATTACTTTATTTATTTATATTTCTATACCTATTTATTTTTATTTATTATTGGTTTAATAGTTCTTTGACCTTGGGTCAATTGTTTAATGCCTCTGGACATCGGTTAAATAATAAATGACGTTTGAGCTGAGTCTCAGTCTTACGAGACTGAGTATGAGATATAGTAGTCCATGAGACAACTAGGTGGTCAACTCTGGTCCTGCAGCCAGAAAGACCTGAGTTCAAATCTGAACTTAGAAACATACAAGATTTGCGACCCTGGGCAAGTCACTCAATCTCTCTCTGTCTCAGTTTCCTCATCTGTGAAATGGAGATAATAATATCCCCTACTTCCTAGTTATTATGAGGATCCAGTAAGAAAATATTTTGCAAAACATAAAGCAATTCATAAATGCACTATTTTAGCTAATATTTACTACCTCCTGGAACTTGGACAATTCACCTAATGTCTATGGGTTTTGATTTCCTTCTTTGTAAAATGAAAGAGTTAGGCTTACAAGATCTCTTGAAATCCCATCTAACTTTTTATCAATGATCCCCCTCTACAGGAGGATTTAAAGTTTTCAAAACACTTGACAGATCATCTCATCTGAGTCTCATAACACTGATAGATGAGGAAACTGAGGCTTGGGGAAGTGAAGGGATTTACCTATGGCCACAGAACAAGTAAGTGTCAGAAGCAGGTCTTTCCAGACTCTGAGCTCAGCCTCTATCCATTATGCCCACAAAGGGCAGTAGATTTATGTGATGTGGGGTTGGCTAAGATGTCTTTGAAGGGCTCTTTCAGTCTCCCTATCCAACAGTGCTCCTTGTTTTGGCTTTAGCTCATTAGGTTACAGGGGCTGGAGTTGGCAGGTAGGAATACAGCTAAAACAGCCAGAGTCTAATGTCTTACTTTTTGCCACCAACACCCCCAAAGGCCCTAAATTCACAAAGAAAAATCACTAATAAACATTACCTTGTCCAAGAATTGATGATGAAAAACTGGATTATTCAGGGAGGACTCAGCACCCACACTAACTTCTCATCCACACTGTCTGTCCTCTGGGGCAGAGTCTTTTGGCCTTTGCCCTCTCTCCCAGCTCTCTCTCACTCAGAGACACTGTGGTAGAATCAGTCCTCATCTGCTATCCTTGGCATTTCCAAATCCTGTTCAAGAGGGCTTTATTCTAGCCAGGGACTGACCTGCACACCTTGGTAATCATCAGCCATAGAAAAATAATCGATAATCAGATTTTAGGTTGAGGGAAGGAGGAGAGAAGGAGAAATGAGTAGCAAAAAGATTTCATGTTAAAGCACTTCCATCACAGATCCATCTCATGACCTTTCTCTTATAACAGAAGTGTTGGGTCAGGTAGCTGTTTAAGAGTTCCATGGGAGCAAGGTTTTTGTGCTGACTTTGCTGGCAAATGAGATGAATCCCAAATCCATGTTGCTCCCCATGGTCCTGCCTGGTTAGGATTGTTAAGCATCATAACAAAGCAGGTTTAGAGCTGGAACAGATCCCGGCCATATATTTCTCTAACTCCTTTGTTTTGTAGATGAAGAGATAAAGACATAGAAGATGAATGACTTGCCCAGGATCATACAGAACATAAGCAGCAGACCTGAGTCCCAAAGCTAGACATCTGAAAAGCAGCATGGCACAGTAGAGGCTTACTCACTGTGCTTCTTCAGATGCTTACTGGTTGTATGATTCTGGACAAGCCATAACTTCTCTGGGCATCCGTTGAAATGATCTCTAAGGCCCCTTTTAGCCTGAGAATGTGTTCTCCTTGTGGAGAAGTAATGGAATCGCAAGCTGGAAACGATCTCAGAAATCATGGAGTCCAATCTCATCATTTTACAGGGAAGAGTATTGAGGCACAAGAAGGAGAAATGACTTGACTTTCGTTGGTCAAAAGAGAATATTTGTAAAACCTCTTGCCTAGCACACAGCAGGCACTCAAACAATGCTTAATTCCTTTCTTTCCTTCCCCAAAGCATTGGAGGCAGAATTTGAACCCATATCCTTTGACTCTAGGAACAGTGCTCTTTCTATTGTAGCACACAGTTGATCTTAGCAGGATTTCATTTTTACAAAGGCTTTTGAGAGCCTCTAATGTGGGTCCAAAGGCCTTAAAAGTAAAGCAGGCATAACCTGGTATGGTTTTCCTTTTGGTTGGCCTCTGACCTTGAAGGAACATTTAAATTGCATTGAGATTGGGCAGAGCTCACCTTTCCTCCAAGGCATTGCAGTAGAAATACGTGGTGCAGGTGCTTGAAGTATGTACCGAAGCAGAGAGTGAGCAGACATTTTCCCCATTTTCCATAGCAGTGCATTCCAACCAAATATTTCTCCTGTTGTTCTCAGTTGGGTGGAAGTCACAAGAGCCTCCACCCCTCATTGAGAAGGGAGGGGGTGCTCAGAAACTGGGATCATTTAAGGATTATGAATCAAGACCGAGAAAGGGTATTCTAGATCAGGTCTAAAAGTCCCTCATTTTATGGAGGGGGAAATAAAGACCTAGAGATTTTGTAGTACCAAAGAAACATAGATTTGGGAGCAACTTGAGAGGTTGCATCATCCCAAGCCTTCATCTTATAGAAAAGAGAATTGAAAGATTATGTGACTAACCCAAGGTCACACAGCAGATACATCATAGAGCCTGGACTCCCAGATTTTCTGACTTAAAATTCAGTGTTCTTTCTCCTGCTCCCTAATGACTCCTTTATGACAAAGGCAACTTCCCTTCTCCCCAAAAGTCTAGAGTCTCCTTTAGTGAGTTTAGGACTAAATTTGTTTTTAGGGAAAAAGGGGACAATGAGTCCCTGTACAGTGGCTATCAAGAGCATCACTTCAAAAATAGCATGAGAACCAAGGGGAAGGGGGACACAACACATAAGCCACTGGTAGAATGATGATTCATAGACCATTGAATTTGGAAGGGTCCTTTGAGGTGATCTAGCCCAATACCTTCATTCCCCACAATTTCTGCCACATGGCAAGCACTTCATAAATTTTACCTATCTCATTTCATAAATGAGAAAACTGATTCTCTAAGAAATGAAGCGTTAACAGAGAGGGACAGTTAGGTGGTGCAGTGGATAGAGTACTGGACTTGGAATCATGAAGATTTGTTTTTATGAATTCAAATCTGGGCCTCAGACACTTACTAGTTTGTGCAGTCCTGGGTAAGTCACTTAACCTTGTTTGTCTCAAGATGCTCGTCTGGAAAGTGAACAGGAGAAAGAAATGCCAAGCCAAGAAAACCCCAAGATGGATCATGAAGACTCAGATAGGACAGAAACGTCTCAACAGCAACAAAGAGCAGAGATGGTTCTTAAGGTTAGATCTTTGAAAGATGATACTGATGAACTAAAGAAAGTCCTGAATCTTTGAGCCATGACATCCTTGGAGCAATTCTTGAGGCTGGGATGAGGCCAGAGGATGTGATCATTCCCACAATCACATTGGTCCTACTAGAATCTAAACAATCTCTAGATCTCCATCAAGAAGTCTGAAACTGAGTTCAGGATGTTTATAAAGACATGTAGGGAATGAATGGATAGACATGTGCAAAAACTGTTGTCTAGGAGTCAAAACCACTTAGGACAAGGATCATGGAAGCTGCTGAAGGAATAACTGCAAGAAGAAAAAATATTTCAGTGTGTTAAAGAGCTTTCAGTGGAGCACAGTGGAAAGACCCATGCATCTCTGATTTGAGATCCTGTCCAGTACCATCCTTTCTGCTTCCTAGACATGGAATCTTAGGCACTCAGTTCAGCTTTTAAAAATGTGAGGAAAAACCCCACTACAGTAAGAAAAACAAAAACAAAAAAGCACCTAGGCTCAGAGCAAATGCAATGAAGAATCTTAATGCTGGAAGACATGGAAACACACACTGTTCCTCTTGGTAGAGATAGGAGATGATGGGAGCTGAATGCTGTGTTTGCTGTCCCATACAAGTCCTGAACTGGGAAATTGTCACAGAATTTGATTTGGAAGCCATCATAGAGTCTAACACATCCTTGACAGGAATATCCACCTACTCTACCATTCCCGATGAGTGGTTGACCAGATTCCACTGGCCAATCTCCAGTGAAGGGCAGCCTTTCCAGGAAGCCCATTCCATTCTTCCTACGTCTTAGGAAGTATTTTTCCCTGATGTCAATCCAAAATTTGCTTCTTTCCAACATCCAATGGTTGCTCCTGATACAGCTCTTTGAAGAAAAACAGAAATGAACTTCCTTTGCCACATGACAGCTACCCCCTAAGCCCATGACCTGTACTTACCAAGTACAAGCTACCAGCTAGCCCATGACCCATGCTTACCAAGTACCAGCTACTCCCTATGCCCATCACCCACGCTTACCAAGTATGACCTAACCCCTAAACCCATGACCTGTACTTACCAAGCCTAAACCCACGACCCATACTTACTAAGTATGACCTACCCCCTAAGCCCATGACCCACTTGGTAAGCCAAGTACCTGAAGACTGCTGTAATATCTCCCCTGAGTGTCCTAAACCCTCCCAGGTCCAGCTAGGTGCCACACAGCTAAAGTTCTGGACTTGGATTCTAGAAACCTGAATTGTAATCCAGATTCAAAGACTTATTAGCTGTGTGACCCTGGGCAAGTCACCTTTTCCTGCCCCAGTTTCCTTTTGTAAAATAGGATAATAATAGCACCTGCTTCTCAGATGGTTGTGAGGATCAAATGAGATAGTACTTGTAAGGTGCTTTGCAAACTCTAAATCACCATGCAAGTCCAAGCATGAGGGCTTAAGGATGTCACCACCTTAGCAGCTTTCCTTTGCTTTCCAGTTTAGTAATGAATGGCCTTCTCCAGCTCTGGTGTCCAGATCTGGATACAGTACTCCAGTTGTGGTCTGACCAGGGCAGAGTACAATGGGCCTCTCACTTCCTTATTCCTGAAAACTCTGTCTCTCTCATTGCAGCTCAAGACCATTTTCACTTTGGGGGGGGCGGGTTTCTGGCAGCCACATCACACTGTTGACTCATGGTGAGTTTACAGACTGTTGAGAAACCCCAGATCTTTTTATGGACAAAATGCTGTCTAAGTATGTTGCCTCCATCTTTTTGCTTAACCAATCTTACTTGTTACAAGGGAGGGCTTTCTGGAGCAGGGGGCACAGTGGGAGATAACTGTGATGTAAAAAAAAAAGGTTACCCATAAGACTTTTAAATGAATGAATGCATTTTTTTAAGGTTTAACTTCCCTTCAATGCCATCCTCTATAGAATAGGAGGCTTGCACTGGAGAGTCTCTAAAGTCTGTCAGAACTCTCCACCTAGTAAGTTGGATCCTCTGCCAATTTGGTTTGCTTCTACCATCCATAGGTGATGCATCACCCCCTCGCAAACAGACTTTACACATGCTCTTTTGGTTCACACTCCCTTGTGCCTAGTCCCAGGACTTGCCACCATTGACACTCTTGTAAGTCTTTGGATGTTTGGGAAATTATACTCCCCTTTCCTTCCCATTTTTTGTTTCCTGCTTCCCTTTTTCTAGGCTGGTCTTTTGCACAGGTTCAAACTCCCTTACTGAGTCATTGTGGCTGAATCACTAGCTTCCATAAAACCTAATTTCGTAGTGATCTTTGGAACCTGATTTCCCTATTTCCAGTCTCCTCCAGTGCTGAAACCCTGTATGGCTCAAGGCATTTTGTGAATTAATCATAATCCCCCAAAAGTCTACCTAATAGTTGCAAACTGAGCTAACCCCACTTTGGGCAGACTGCCTTCTGTTCAGTCTTACCGGTTCCATTCTATTTGGATTGTGCCATCATAGATCCAAGGCTGGAAGGCATATTGGAGGTCATTGGGTTCAGTCTCCTTATTCTAAAGGAGAGGAGTCTGAGACACAGAGAAGTGACATGACAATAAGATCACTGAGAGGTGCTGGAAAGGCTCTTAGAAGCCATCAAGCCCAAAACCCTCATTTTACAAAGAAAAGACCTATTAATAAGCTCATCGATCCTCATTTTACAGATAAGGAAACTGAGGCACAGAGAAGGTAGTGGTTTAGATGAGCAATTGTCTGAAGCATGACTTGAACTCAGGTCTTCCAGGTTTCAAGTACAGTGCTCTACCCATTATTCCATGCTATTAGCACAGTGAAATAGCAAATATGGCTCTTCTGTTCTTCCAAAATTCACATGGGAGCAGGAGGAGCAGGAAGGAGCTAGAGCTGCAGACCCTTCTTGTCAGTAATGAAGAGTTGTATTAGTACTGTTATCATCATTATCATTCTTTTTTTCTTTCTTGGGATTTGAGATAGAAGAAGTCATAGACTAAGTTTCCATCCTATTCTCTTCTACGTGTAATGATTGGACAACCATTGTCCAGAGAGATGACTGCTTTCTGTAATTGAACAAAAATGTTGAAATGTAAGTTATTATAATTAATGTTGTGGGTCTTCCTTTACCACTAGCAAAAGCAAAGAATGCATAAATAAAGGCCTCCTCGGGGCAGCCCAGAGCCATGTACCAGCAAGTTTCCAAGCTAGGTAGCTTCTTAGGAGAATTTTTACCCATTATCAATAAAAAATGAGCTTGGTAGTTGCTATGGAAGATTCCAGCATAAGGCCCATTTCTGTGCATCTGCCTCAGATTTGCTCTCTGCTTTGTCATGTCATCTCCATCTTTCTGACATGGAGCCAGGGTACATCACCTTTACATGGATCATGCTCTCCCAGAAGTCATGCTTCTTTTAGTGAGGTTTCAGGAAAGCTCTGCCCAAAGTGAGCTTAACTAATGGTGAAAAATAGAAATAAAATTCAATCTTGTTTCTTCTAACCAGAGAGCAACACTGGAGCAACCAGTGGGGCCCAGGACAGAGAGCAGGAAGGCTAACTCAGCTGCCCCATAGCAGGGCTGTTAGAATGAGTCTCTCCTTGTTCTATCCACAGGCTACATTCTTTGGAACCACAAAAAGGAGAAAAATCAGCCTCTTTCTTCATTTCCTGTATTATTCTATTACCATCAAAACTTTGTAATTGTTCAGAAACTATGACTTCATCAGTATAGGGAATTTCTTAATGCAGGGAATATCAGTGTAGGGAAATATTTAGTACATATCATTAATGTAATTTATCTATAATTCTTAGTCATAGACTCAGTAAATCTAAAGTTACATAGGACCTAGACCCACCTGATTATTTTAAAGATAAGGAAATTGAGACCTGGGTGTGGGGGGACACACAACTAATATATTACAGATAGAACTGGAACATAGTTCTTCCTGATTCCCAGACTAGCCCTCTTTTCTCAGCTCTAAGCTGTCTTTTAGCATCAAAGGCTGTGACAGCCATCTGCCCAGGTGTGATGGTTATAGAAATCAGCAGGATGGAAATTTATAAGATTGAGGGCTGAGGATACAAACTGATCCCAGATGATAGAATGAGATCATCAGATTCAATACTCCTCCTGCCTCCTTTACCCTCTGATTTTAGAGATGAACAAAACTGAGTCTCAGAGAGGTCATAGGAACTTAGAACTGGAAGGAACCTCAGAAACCATCTCAGATAATTCCATTATTTTACAGATGAGGAAACTGGGTTCCAGAGATGTTAAGTGACCCACCCAAGATAATGTCAGAGGATCTATTTGAATTCAAATCCTCTGACTCCAGACCCAGTGCTACTCAACAGGAAAGGAAATGGAACAACATTCGTGAAATGCCCACTATGTGATAGGCATTGTGCTAAACACCTTGCAATTCTCTTTTATTTTCATCTGGGAGGTAGGTGCCATTAATTTATCCTTCCCCAATTGATAAATGGTCAAAGGTGGTTTTCAGAGGAGGAAATTAAAGCTATCTATAGTCATATGATAGATAGTCATCTAATTCACTATTGACTAGAGAGATGCAAATCCAAACAATTCTGAGGTACCACATCATACCTATCAGATTGACTAACATGACAAAACAGGAAGATGATAAATATTGGAGAGGATGTGGGAGAGTTGGAACACTAATTCATTGTTGGTGGAGCTGTGAGCTGATCCAACCATTCTGGAGAGCAATTTGGAACAAGGTTCAAAGGGCTACAAAAATGTGCATACCCTTTGTACGTGCCCATCAATACCTCTTCTAGAGTTGTATCCCAAAGAGATAATAAAAATGGGAAAAGGACCCACATGTACAAAAATATTTTTAGCAGCTCTTTTTGTAGTGGTCAAATAGATGCCCATCATTTGCGAAATGGTTGAACAACTTGTGGTATATGAATGTAATGGAATACTATTGTGCTATAAATGATGAACAGAAAGATTTTGGAGAGGCCTGGAAGGACTTATATGAACTGATTGTAAGTGAAATGAGCAGAACCAGGAGAACACTGTACATGGTAACAGCCACAGTGTGAGAGGACTGTTTCTTGATAGACTTAGCCCTTCACAGCAATGCAAGGATCTAAAACATTCCCAAAGGACTCGAGACAAAATGCCTTCCATATCCAGAGAAAAAAAATTGTGGAGTCAGAATGCAGAATGAAACAGACTATTTTCTCTTTTGTTATGTTTTGTTTTGTTTTTTTCTCATGATTTCTCCCATTCATTTTAATTATTCTATGCAACAAGACTAATGTGAAAATGTGTTTAATAAGAATATATGTGTAGAACACATACAGGATTGCATGCTATCTTGAGGAGGGAGGGAGAGACTTATGGAAGTGATTGTTGAAAACTGAAAACAAATATATCAATTTATATGCAAAAAATTATCCATTTCACAGATGAGGAAACTGAAGCAGACAAGAGCTAAGTGACAAGCCTAGGGTCACACAACTAGCAAGCATCTGAGGCTAGATTTAAACTCTGGTCTTCCTGACTCTGAGTCCAGCACATTGTGCACTATGGTGCCACCTAGTGACTTCTACCATCAGCACCCAGAGAATAAGTGTCAAAAGCCGAAAACCCAGGGTTTCTAACTCCAAATTTTGCATTCTTTCTGCTTCCCCACTTCATTTCTCTTTCTCAGTTATTTTGTTACTGTTAAGATGTAATTTACCTCTTTTTGAAAAAAATGAGATAGGTTGAAAACTGAAAACAAATTATTTTTTTAATGAGATTATTAAGTACTCTCAATGTCTGACACTTTCAGATGCTCTTCAAATCAAATCAACAAACATTTATTAAACACCTCCTGTCTACCAGGCACTATGCCAAGGACAGGAGACTCAAAAAAGGACAAAAACAAACAGCCAGAAAAATCACTGCTTTTAAGGAGTTCATAGTCTAATGGAGGAAACAACATCCAAATATATGTACAAACAAGTTAGTAAGGATAAATTGGAGATGATTAACTGAAATAAGGCCCTCTTTTTCTGAATAAAGTATTCTTGACAAAGGTATGAGAGCTCTGCGTCATCTTGCCAGCCTTCACCCTCTTTCAATTCTTTAACCTGAGCCAGATTTCCAAAACCTCTTTCACTGCCCTCCCTATGCCCACCTTCACAGTGAAGTCTTTGAGTATCTAATTATGTGTTAGCATGGCTTGGAGAACTTTGTCTAGATCCTCACTGAACTGCCATCTTCCCTTTTCCTCTGCTTTAGTACATAAACCATAGTTTTCTTCATGGTGCTCATTACCAAGACGACAAGCCATGATCACCAAGGACTTAGGAAATGAGACTTCTTATTACACCTTAAACCCCCACCCCCAACTCCAAAGACAGTCCCTCCATGTAGCCGCCATTTCTTTCTGTCCCATTGTTCATTTCCATTTATAGTTTGAATGCTCTTGTTGAGACTTTTCATTTCCATGAATAACACACCAGTTTGTTGGTCATTATCTCCTGACTACTTCTTAAACAGGCCTGTTCACTGAATGGGTATTACCTCACCCTAAGTGAATACCTAAATAGGCCTTGGTCTAAGGGGCCCAGATCTCCCGTTGCATCCTGGGCCATCTCCAGGCATCCTGATGAATATCTGGTCACTGGATCCAGATGGCTCACAAGGAGAAAATGAGGCTGGTGACCTGCACGGTCCTCACTCACTCAAAACAAAGGCAAGTGCAAGTCATGTCATCATTTCTCTGATGGCATTGTTTTCTTTGGCAATGAAGACAAACACAACAATAGCAACATGGTATAGCTGCCAAATAAGCTAATGGTATTTGTGCTAAGAAAGGTAGAACTTCCAGGAATACAGAGGTGATAGCCCATATACTTTGTCCCAAGAAAACTCTCTGCTCTGGCCAAACCATATCTGAGCCTTATGTCAAAATCTGCCCAACAGCATCAATAATCTGCAAATCCAGAGGAGGATTGATGACGAGACTCCATTTCATATCACATGAGAACTGATAGAAGGGATGATGGATGCTTTGCCTGGAGAAGAGAATACTTCAGGGGGAAATGATGTCTGCCTTCAAGAACCTGCAAGGACGTGGCTTTGAAGAGGGATTGGATTTGAATGAATGAATAATTGGATTGAGATGAATAAAAAGCTGAAAAGGCATTTATCAAGGACTTCCTCCGTGCCTAGCACTGTGCTAAGTTCCAAGGATACAAACTGGCCCCAGGGGACAGAAGGAGCAATAATGAGTTGAAGTTGAGAAGAGGCTTGGGGTTGGGAAAAGTCTTGCCCATGATCAGAGCCATTCAAAAGTAGAATGGGATACTGCAGTCAGGTGGCAGGTTCCCCAGATGAGGGCGCACAAATTGTTGGAATTTTATAGAGCAAATCTTTCACCTGAACTAGAGGTCCACTAAGGTAGTTTCTTGTCTGTAAGATTCTGTGATCATGTGAAAATTCCCATGTTTAGAATACCAGAAATCACAAGATCAGAGATTTAAAGCTGGACCTTAGAGGCCACTAAGTATAACCCATTCGTTTGACAGGTGGAGAAACTGAAGTCCAGAGAGATGTGACTTGCTCAGGGTCATATGCCTAATAAGTATCTGAGGCAGAATTTGAATTCGGATCTCCCTATTTCCTACTCCACAGTGCCACATATTAGTCTGGAACTTGGGATTTCAGTCTTACCTGCCTCCTTTGTCACTTCAATGGTGGGGTGAGGGGTACGGCTCTGCTGGCATTGATTTCAAAAGTCCACATTTTCTTCCATGATCCAGTGGGGCACCAGATGAGGATTTCTTTTCTGAGGATCTGATTGCAGAGATTGAAAATACTTTGAAAAGTTGTTTCTTTCATAGGAATTGGAAGCAGATCAGTATGCCAGCCCACACCTCCCCTGTCTTCATTTTTCAATGAGAAAACCAAGACCAACTGAGGGGAAATGACTTTCCCAAGGTCACACAGGCAGCAAATAGCCTTGAATGCATCTGAGTCAGGTGCTTTAGTTCCAAGCCCTCCCCACCGTGCTTGTGTCTCCAACTGCTTCTCTTTGAGACCTATGGTTCATTTTCATTTTTAAAAGTCACTCCAAAAATACCATCAGGACTCAAATTGCTGACCAGTGCTATTTGAAAACTCTTTCTAGTCTGGGTTGCTTATCATCAGGCTGGATAAAAATAGTCGCACAAATGACATCTGTTCCCTTTTAAGAAATACAGTTCCTGGCTTCCTCCAGCCTCATTAACTGCCTCTAGTAGACTGTCATACAGACCCCTTCTCTTCAAAGTCCTTTTCTATCTCTCTAGGAGGCTCTTGTCTTATTTTCTGTTTTTAAGTTTTTGCTGGTTTTTCTGCTACCTTTCCCTAGAATCCTTAATGTGATTATCTTGTGGTAATGTTACTTCTTTTTACCTTTAGGGAATCACAAACAAGGAGATTTTAATTAAGGCTATAATCTTGTAGGCTTGTATAAAATGCGACTTTATAAATCCTTTTCACATATATTTCCTTATTTTATTTATATGCTTTTCAGTTCAGAGGGGCATAAGATTATAGATTCAGTATTTCCAGAGACCTTAGAGGACATTGAATTCAACCCTCTAATTGGACAGATGAGGAAACTGAGGCATAGATTGGTGATGACTTACCAGTTTCTATCCTCAGTGCTTAGCACAATATTTCACACAGAGTAAGTACTTGATTGGGCAGCTAGATGGTCCAGTAGATAAAGCACTGGGTCTGAAGTCAAGAAGACCCATCTTTCTGATTTCTAATCTGGCCTCAGACATTTATTATCTGTGTGACCCTGAGCAAGTCACTTAACTTTTTTTGCCTTAGTTTCCTCATCTGTAAAATGAGTTACAGAATGAAATGGCAAACCATCTTTGCCAAGAAAACCCCAGATGGGGTCATGAAGAGTCAGACATGACTGAACAAGCCTTTAATAAGTACTTTTTTCATTCATCCAAATCCAATTATTCATTCATTCAAATCTGCTGAATAAATCACTTCTCTCTGAGCCAAAATTTCTCATCTGTAAAATAGAAATAATAATACTTGTAATATCTTCCTTATGGGACTGTCATGAAAATTGAAGGAGATAATGTACCTACAGTGTTTTGAAAACTATAAAGCACTAAATAAATGTATATTATTATCATCATCACTGTTATAACTACTATTTATAGAGAGCTTTACATATTTGTTAGAAATAATATCTACCAGGGCTCCCCACCTGTAAGCTAAATTAGTTTTTTCCCTTAAAGTCAAGGAAGCTGTCCTTGACCTTTGATTGGCCTAGTGGGCTAAAGTTTAAACTCATTTCTGTTGATGTGGCTACCGGTGGAATCAGTGACATTCACACGTGGTTGAAATTGAATCACCACAACCTACTTTGCTTGCCCAACACAATTCTATATAAAAATCAAGGTAACCATGTCTACCTGAGTCAAATACTATATCTGCACTGAGTATCCTTCCATTCTATGGTTAAATTTTGTTAACTCTTAAAGGACCTACAAGTGTCTCCTTCCATTTCAGATCAGTCACTAGAGCAGCTGTGCAAGATCTGACCTACAACAGCACAAAGGATCTCCTTTGATGCTCATGCCAATCTTTTGTGTTAGGGATTGCAATTGTTCCCATTTTCCACTGGGGTAATGGTGATTTGTCTAAGGTCACAATCTAGATCCAGAGGTGGCAATTGTTTCCAGGTCATCTCAGTCAAATTGAAGTTATTGGAATCATCATAATTAAGGCTTCACAGTCCCAGCTCTTATTCTCCATGTTGCTTTTAGAGAAACACTGAAGATACGCAAAATTCTCTATTTCATCTATTCCACTTCAGGCTCACTAATACTTTCCAATCTTATACCAGAACTCAAACCTCCCCATCCCTGACCAATGAAGGCTTCTGTTTACTGTTGGATCCTGCTGATCCATCCCTCAAGAGTCTCTTTAAAAATTCCCCTTGGCATTTAATCTGATGGGCCATTGATCTATATCACTGTGTTTTAAGTCATTTTCACCTTGAAGGCCGCCATACATTTGTGAAACTCTCTCTTGGCCCCCAAGGAGCAGATTATATATATAGCCATAAAAAGGAAAAAAATGAAAGGAAAGTAAACTTTTCCAAACAGGCTTCTAAAAGAATAATCATTTTATTAATTTCTCCAATAAAATTAACTTCAGAGCTTGAAAGAAATTTGATGTTTCCATTTAATGACCTATGGAGACAGAAGAATAAAATGGACCCGTATTTATAATTCATTATGACATTTTTTATTCAATTTCCACTTGAGAAAGTGCATCCATCTTGGGTCTTCATGAAAATAGGACAGGGGTAAGGAAAGCATTTTTGGGAAGGGACCCATTTTCCCCCAACCTGACTTCAGTTGAGATAACCCTTTAATTTCTTGATACAATTAAAACTGGGAGCTGAATGACACACATACCATCAATAAGAGCTCTCAATCTTGAGCCTTGATCAACTATGTGCTTGTCCATCAACCTCTAACTGAGATCACTGAATGGCAGACCCTGGCTGGTGAAATAGTCAAATTCTCTGGTGTTCCTTTTTTACCCTCCTTCTCTTAGAGTGATAGCACCCCTCCTGGAACCTGGCTTCCATGCTCCATTATGAGTGAACAAACTGTCAAAAGTAATCGCTTTTCATTGTCAAAGACACAGTGAAAAACAATGTTACCCAATAGCAAAATGGAAAAGAATTAGGAGATATGAGGCAACAAGGGAAAATAAACGGTTTCTTTTTCCTCAAGTGCCTCAATTCTGATCTTTTCAATTGACAGAGGTTCTTAGCCTTTTTTGTGTGTCCAGGAACTCTTTGACTATCACTCTGGTAAAGCCTATGGTAGAAACCCATCACAGAATTATGTTTTAAAAACATTGGAAAGAAATGGTAAATTTCAGTTTGAGATGAATGAAAATATAGATGCCATTTTTTATCCGTCAGAATTTACAGATTTCCCCAAATCTCTCCATAGATGTCATAGAGGTTTAAAAGTCCTGTTTTACTATGCCCAGAGGGCTATCAAACTGTGCATACCCTTTGATCCAGCAATACCACCACTTGATCTATATCCCAAAGACATCCAAAAAAGAGGAAAGGACTTATATGTACAAAAATATTTATAGCAGCTCTTTTTGTGGTTCCAAAGAATTGGAAATTGAAGGAATATCCATCAACTGGAGAATGACTGAACAAGCTGTGGTACATGATTATAATGAAATGTTATTGTGCTGTAAGAATTAATAAGCGGTATGGTTTCAGAAAAACCTGCAAAAACTTACATGAACTGATGCATAGTGAAGTGAACGCAACCAGGAGAACCTTTTACCTAGTAACAGTAATACTATATGATGAAGAACTATGAATGCCTTAGCTATTCTCAGCAAAACAGTGATTCAAAACAATCCCAAAAGATTAAAGAATACACTATAACTATAATTTACACATATAATATATAAACAGTAATCAAATATAACATATATAAAATAACTAAATATAGCATATATAATAACTAAATATAGCATATATAGAATAACTAAAGCATACTATCTGCCTCCAGAGAAAGAACCGAGATTGAATACAGACTGAAGCACGCTATTTTTTCACTTTCTTCCTTTCCTTTTTTCTTTTATTTGAGTATTCTTGTACAAAATGACTAATATGGAAATGTTTTACATAATTGCACATGCATAACCTATATCTGATTGCTTACTGTCTCAGGAAGGAGGGAGCGGAAGGAGGGGTAGAATTTAGAACTCAAAACTCTAAATAAAAACATTTAATTTTTTTTAAATAAACAGGAAAAAAATCTTGTTTTTGAGCTTTCCATCCAAGGACCATCTAGTTTCTGTGTCAAAAAGAGAGGCAGTGAGTTTCAGCAATGTCAGCTGTGGCATAAACTCAAGTTTACATGCAGCCCTACTTCTTCTTTTTAAAAATAGAGCAGTCAGTATTTTATTTAAGCTCCTTCTTTCTTGATTGCTCACCGTCATGAGAAGTAGTCATCTCCGGGTCTCATTCTGCCACTGCTCCCATCCTAAAATGTTCCCTGCAAAAACTTGACTACTTAGCAAGCTTACAAAGTTTTAAAGGCATTTCCCATTTAGTGCCTACTAAGTATTATCCATAGTTTCCATCAAAAAGCTAAGAACACAAAGAGGTCCTTTGTATAACATTTTCTAGTAGAATAAATGAAAATTTAAAATTTTGAAAAACATATGGTGCAGTGGATAAAGCACTAGGCCTAGATCTGGAAAGACTTGAATTAAAATCATGCCTCTTAGTTGTGTGACTCTGAGCACATCACTTAACCTCTATCTGCCCTAGTTTTCTCATCTGAAAAATGGTGATAATGATAGCAGCTACCTCAGAGCGCTGTTGTGAGAATCAAATGAGATAATAATGGAAAAAACAAACAAAATTAATAACTATCTTTGTGTTGTGTTCATCCTTAACTGCTGAAGAAGACCATGCTATCAGACAAATGATGACAACTTGCACTTGACTTTTTTTGAGTGAGGGAGGGATGTGCAGGTCACCAACCTCACTTCTCCTCCAGAGCCATCTGGATCCAGTGACCAGATATTCATCAGGATGACTGGAGATGATCCAGGATGCACTGGGAGACCTTGGGCCCTTTAGTCCAAGTACCTTTGCAGGTACTCACTTAGAGAATAACAGTGTGAATTATAAAACAACTCATTATTTTTTTACAAAACTATAAGAATGTGTTTTACAATTCAAAGCAAGACTTAAGAAAGTACAGATGTCTAGGTATGGACTAGTAATATTGTTTCTTACGTCAGTTGTTCTCAATCATCACTTAACCAAGCCATGCTATAATGTCTTCGTATTTCTCCCCTTCTGGAGGGAGTGGGAAGATTATTATAGCCTTAGACTTAGCAAATGAGATCCCATATATATATATGTATATATATATATATATATGTGTGTATATATGTATATATATATATCTGTGTATATATATATACATATATATATATATATATATATATATATATACACTTCTTAGCTGCTTGACCCTGGGCAAGTCACTTAACCCTGTTGACCTCAATTTTTTTCATCTGTAAAACAAACTGGAGAAGGAAATGGCAAATTATGCCAGTATGTTTGCCAAGAAAACCTCAAATGGGGTCACAAAACCTCAGACACAACTGAAAGATGATTGAATAGAAAGAGATATAAAGAAAGATGAAAACATGGTCCCTATCCTGATGGAGTATACTTTATAATGGAGGAAACAACTATGTCTATATAAAATATCAATAAGATAAATGGGAGAGAATCTCCATGGGAAGGTGCTAGCTATAGAAGGGCCTGGGAAAGGCTTCTTGCGGATGGAATCTGAGTTGAGTCCTGAAGGAGGCAAGGGAAGTCAGGAGGCAGAGATGAGAAGGAATAATGTTGCTGGTATGGAGAACAGTCAGAGCAGTCAAGGTGTCCTGTTTAAGAAGAGTAAGAAGGCTTCTGTTTCTGGGTTATAGAGTATATCACTGGCCATCCAGGTACTCTCTTAGAAGACAGTTGTTAGATAGATGTGCTGATACACAAAATACCCAAAATGATAGAATTCTAACCCATACATCAACCAAGTCTGATGTTAGGTGTAATGCTCCTTGATCCTAGTTAGAAGGGAGGGAGGCCCATGCCCATATGTCTCCTTTGGTATCAAGTCTGTTCAATCCCTGGAGCTCTTGCTAGGACTGACCCACCCCTTCCTACTTTTAACCACTTTTCCTTCTTTCTTCCTGCCTTAGACACTTGCTGGCTGTGTGATATTGGATGAATCATTCAACATCTCTGGGGCTCAGTTCCTCCTGTGTAAAATAGGAGAGTTGGACAAAGTGGCCTCTAGGTCTCTGGCATCTCTAAGCCCATGCTTTCATACTCCTCTGACATGATGCCCGAATCTAGCATATTTCATTCCAAACAGCCAATACTAATAGATTGCTTGACACTCAAGGGACCTTGTGGAATAGTGACAGTGAAGCAGACAGTCAGTTCTTTTGTTCCCTTCGAGTTTTGCTGACATTTCTAACTCAAATAAATTCTCAGAGAGCCTGAAAAATTCTAACCCTCCCTTTTCCCTGTTAAAGGCTACAAGGCAAAGGCAATGTGGTTCTTACCCCACAGGCCAGACAGAATTCTACTAAAATCTCTGTATTTATTTTTCAAGAAGTATTGCAAAGAGTAGACTGAGGAGGAGAAGCAAACCAGGTGACTTTCACCATTGACTCCCACACAACTCTCCAGGCAGAGCACAGAACACCAGACTTGCTGCCCACTGTCCCTCCTGTGGCTCAGATGCCCGCTCACTAAGCTTGTAGGTCTGATTCTGGCCTTGGAAATATAGAGCCATCTTTTAAGGGGTAGAAAGATTTGCTAGCCAAGAAACCCAATTGCATTATATGTGAGACTATAAATAGGAAAGTCAGTCAATAAATCAATCAACATGCATGTATTAAGTACCTACCATGTGCCAGGCATTGTGCTATAAGAATATAGATCAGAGAGGTACAACTCAGTCCATCAACAAATATTTATTAAACACCTGTTAATTGTTGGGCACTGACAGTTACTAAGGATGAAAGACAAAGAATAAAATCACCCCTATTCCCAAGGACTTCACTCTCTGGGGGGAGGGGCAGAAATGGACCAAATTATGCAGACAATCAATATTTACATAATGGTTCAAGTGTTACCTGGTCAATTAAATATATGACCCTGTCAAGTAGGCATAATAGGTATTTTGTCCATTTTATGAATCAAGTGAAATCGATTGTGCATGATCATATAGATGTAATGTTCAGATTCTAGACTTGGAATCAGAAAGACCTGAGTTTAATCTGACCTCAGACACATGCTAGATGTGTGACCCAGGACAAGTCCCTTAACCTCCCTCGGTCTCAGTTTTCTTGTCTGTAAAATGGGAATAATAACACTCACTAGGCCAATTGGATTGTTATGAGGATCAAATGATATATAACATGTAAAGTGCTTTGCAAACCTTAAAGTGCTATATAAATGCCAGTATATATAATATATGTAGTATATAATAAATAAGCATATTATATTCATTTAATATATAATGTGCATGATATATACTGTGTGTATAGTGTATATAATAAACAAGTATATTATATATTCACTTAACATATAAGATGTATGTGATATATGTATATAATATCTGTGTAATATATGTAATCAAACCCTTCCTTATGCAAAATCCAGCTGATGTGCTCAGCTGAACTCAATGCCTCACTACAGATGCCTATCCATTCTCAATCTATGCTGCTTTCCTTTCTGTAAGCCAGAAGAAACTCCAGGAGTCAAGAGTTTTCATGAATACAAGATCTACAAGTCCTTAATTTTTACCCCCTTCAATGAATCTGTGTGTGTCAGTGCCACTGCATATGAAGTACTTCCATATTTCAAAACAATACATTTAATTTTTAAAGGAGTTTTATTTTTGTGTTTTTTTCCCAGGGTCTAGCACACTCTCTAGCACAGAGCTGGTGCTTAATCAATGCTTGCTGATTGACTGGACACTATTGGTCATGCAAGCCAGCACTGTGCCCTGTTTGCCCTTATTGTCTGTATTTCAAGGGTCTCCTGCTCAAAAGTATTTCAACAAGCAATTCCTTTCTCAAACTGAATTTGACCATTTATAAAATACATATTTTTCAACCAGAGTTTCAAAGTTACTGAACATTCATAAGACTGTCCATCTCATCATTGCTCCACCAATACCCATTGTGAAGGAATGTGCTATCAGAAATGAGCTCAATGATCTTAGAAAAAGATATGGATAGACTTGCATGAAATAGTGAACAGTGAAATGAATTAAACCAAGAGAATATTACATACAACAATAACAACAATATTGTTTAAAAACACCTTTGCTTGACTAAGTCATTTTGACTATTATAAATACCCAACTTAACTGCAAAGGATATATGAAGACACTATCTACATTCAGAGAAAAAACTGATAAACAGAAATATTTATAGAATGGTATATGTGTATTTATATATATATATATATATACATGTATATATATATATGTACATGCACATCTCTGTGTCTAATGGTAGCTATCTCTAGGGAAGTGAGTTTAGAGGAGAGGAGGGACATAAAGAAAAAGGTTACATGGTAAGTTTACTACATATTTAAAGTGAATAGCAAGTTATACATAATGGATTTGTACTTTCAAGAACAATCATCTTTTTTTAACCCATTGTACTATGTTATAGAAATGCTTGTTTTATTTAAGTTTAGAATAAAATATTTTTTTTAAAAAAAAGTATCCAAGGCAGGATTGAAACCTAGTTCTATTCCTAGTCTATATCTAGTCCTCCTTCCACTGCATTTCTCTTATGCCTCTCAGCTTACTAACTGATGGTTATATTTTTCAACTATAAAAGCTATTTTATTTCCAAACCTGTGATCTAGTAAAGTAGTGAAAATTAGTAACTTATAGAGCTTTCAAGCTGGCAAAATATTTTATATATGTTATCTTATAGTATTACAGGTATTATTATCTCCATTTTACAGATGGGGGAAATAAGGCTCAAAACTTAAATAATTTACCAAGTGTCACACAACTGGTAAGTATCCAAGGTAAGAATTCAACCTAGGTCTTCTTGACTTCAGATCCAACAATTGACATGTAGGGAAACTGAGGCTTAAAGAGATGAAGTGACTTACCCAGGGTGATATAGACAACAAGAATCTGAACCCATGTCATCTTGACTCTACACTTAGCATTCTGTCCACTAGGTCATAGCATTTCATCACTGTAAACGTTTCTTGCGTCAGTATGGATTGCAAGTCATGCACACCTTTTAAACCTGTATGACTCTTGTCCATGTCCACTCATGAATCTTTTTTCTCCTCTAGATCTTTTTGATACCAATGCAACAGATGAGCTGTTCATTAATTATCCCTGTCTCTTACTATATGACCTGTCCACCAGTTTTATCCATCTTGCATCTCTTTGATGTTGTCCTTTGTACTCTTTTGGTTCACGATTTGATGTTGGTAATAGGTAGTAAGCCACTGAAACTCCTCATACAGCTGTCCTTTGCCTTTTGGGGAGCAGAAATTGTGAGTCCTTGAAAATTGTGGTATTCTACAATTAAAAGTCATATGTCCTTGCAGGAAGAAGACTGTTTAACAGTCACATTCAAAGTCAAACTTGAGGTGACGTTCTGCCTCTAGAATTTTAGTTGAGTTTGAAGATCACAGGATTTTAGCTCTACAGCTGGAAAGTAACTCACAGGCCAATTTCTTCATATCCCAGATAAAGAATGACTCACCCAAGATCATACAAGAAGTTAGTTGCCAAGAGAATATTTGGAACAAATTTTTGTGACTCTAAGTACATCCCTTCAAGTTCAGTGCTCTTTCCAATGGACCTCACTATCTCCCTTCCCAAAACAGAACTTTCTTTCAGGGAGTAAACTGGGGTCATTGAACGTACCCATCAGTTTCCCAAAGGAAATCCAGCCAACTTAATTCTTCCCCTTCAGTTCTGGGACTAACTCGCTATCTGTATGCCATAAATACATGCAAGATGTATGGATTGATAGACTGTTGTCCACCTCACCATACACTATTATCAGCACAATCAATGTTCTTCAAGTATTTGGTTTCTCCTGTGAGAATGGGTGGGCCAATCTCCATGCAATGTTCTGACTCCTTATATAATCCAGAAAATATCCTATTCAAACAGGAACACCTGGAGGATCTCACCAAATATAAGGAATCACTCACCCATGTGGACTCTACATCAGACATGGTATTGGAGACTTAAAACAATTTTTAAAGATCTCTATGCTTTGGAAAAGTAAAAGAGTCTTATTCCATTTTTAGAAAACAGAACATCTTTTTATGAAAATAATTTATATTATTCTATGTTATGGAAATGCTTGTTTTATTTCATAATTAAAAATGAAATAAACAAAAATTTAGAAAAAATTAATATCATATTCTCACACAAGAAAGTCATTCCATAAATGTTTGTTGAATTGAACATTCAAAAGTATTCAAGCTGATGTTGACAATACGGAGAAAGCTTAATGGATACGGTGAGAGTTTCCCGGTATGGACTGATTATGTGTAGATAAAGTATTGGATTTAAAACTCCTGGTAAGATTCAAGGATGTGAAATTTGGTATTTTTCAAATGTTGTCAATGCTTTTAGACACAGGATGTCAATGACCTTTATGGTCCCACTGTAATGTTAGTGTAATAGGCCTGTCATTATTTTCACAGAAGGAGAAAATAAGGCAGGCAGAAGTTGAGTGACTTTGTCCAGTGCCTCACAGTCACTTGGAGGAGGAAGAGAAATGGAACCAGGCTTGTTGATTCCCAGATGAGTTTTATCCCTTGACCTAATCCTCCCTAGATGTCCAGAGCCAGTTAAATTCACCTTTTCTCCTTTTTCACTCAACCGAAATTGAATGACTAGAAGCTTGATTTTTTACAAAACCTAAGATTTTCCCTGCCCTTTTATAATGTTAATTGAACATCTAGCTATGATTCTGTAGAGGAGCAGATGGGATTACTCTCAACATGATGTAAGGATTGATTTCCTTTAAGACTGCAGAGAATTCTGTGTTACTAGTGTGCCTTTCTTTTGGATCTGACTTTGAGTCTTTAATTGGATTGCTGTTAATCTCTTGATGAACATTAATTCGCTGGTCTTCCTTCTCATGTTTTGTTTTAGACAATATATCTTCCAATCATTCCCTTTGTTCTGAGGTGTTCACTTGGGTATCCTGTGTTTAAGTCAGCCTTGAAAATAAGTACAAAATACTTATCAGTCAAAATACTTTATCCTTCTTTTTCTTTCCCTGTCAACTTAGCTGCATTCCCTGGATGAAAGGCATTTTATAAGTTGAAGGGAAGCAAAATCAACCCTCAGTTGCTGTAAGGCTCAACCCAGGTCCTGTCTTCTACATATAAATTTTCTGATGAGTTAACTAACCAATAAATGTTTTAAAATCACCTACTATGTGATAGGTAGGCACTGTACTATTCACTATACAAAGGGGAAAAATGAATCATTCTCTAATCTCAAAGAGTTCCATCCTGCAGGTAATGCCTTCCCCAAGTACATACAACCCTTTTGTATTTCTTATATATCTTTCTATATGGATACATTGGGTCCTGCCATGAGACTCTAAGCTTCTTGAAGGAAGCAACTTTGACTTTTGTCTCTGTATTCTCAGTGCCATGTCAGGCACATGGTAAATACTTAATAAGTGCTTATCGATCAATCAGCTGATTTGGGCAGCAATATCACTGACCTGGGGAAAGGAGCAAGCATGTATTGATAAGATTTACTTGGGAAAGCAATATTTGCAGAAATTTGTGATTAGGATAGAATTCACTGCCTCACATGTCCCTTCTATTGTTCTTAGACCTCTCCCACCTCTAACATTCTCTATTCTAAGATCCCTTCTAATTCTGACATTCAATGTTCAAAGATGCCTCCCACCTCTAATATTCTATACTTTCTCTTAGGTCCTTTAAATTCCAAAATTTTATGTTCTGAGGCCCCCTCCAGATATGAAATGTAACATTTTAAATTTACTTCCAGTTCTGGCATTCTTTGTTCTAAATCCTAAAACCATCCCTCACCACTTCTCTGACAATCTTAAGTCTATGAAGATTACCTTGGAAGTTCTTTGGGACATTAGAATTCTATTGCTCAGTTGTAAAATCTGAAATTGAAGACTGTGGTTTTTCCAAGCTTGGTTGTCTAGTATGACCTTGTTCCAAAGGAGGTACTTCTGAGATTCCCTGAAACACTCCCAAAGCAAAGAGGCCGTGACAACTTATGATCAGGTTTGGATTTATATCAAGCCTGCAAAATTGGTTCACTTAAGGAAAGCTGTAAACATAATAGATAATATTAAAATAATAATAAAAAACAGCGTCACATCAAGTGATGCTGAAAAAGTTTCTGACAAAAATCCAACACCTATGTCTATTACAAACTCTAGAAACCAGAGGAATAAATGTATCATTCCTTACTATGGCAAATAGTATTCATCTGAAACCAAAAGCCAATGTTTATGTAATGGAAAAAGGATTTGCCTCATGCTAGAAAGAAGATAGACTAATTTCCTGAATAAGTAATTCATTTCTGGACATAACCAATGTGGAAATTTGTTTTGTTTGACTGCTGATGTGATACAACTGTTCTGAGTTTCTTCTTCTTTTTCCCAAGGGGAGGAGGGAGTGAATGCCTGATAAGTAAAAATAAAAATAACAATAATTTAAAATGAGATAATAGGCAGATCTAAGATGGTGCAGTAGAAAGACACACATACTCTAGCTTTTCCCCCATAGCCCATAAAATACCTGTAAAGAAAGATTCTCAGCAAATTCTAGAATAGCAGAAGCCACAAAACTACAGAGTGTAGGAGATTTCCAGGCCAAGGTAGCCTGGAAGGCTGACAGGAAAGGTCGATCACATGGGGTGCAGGGTAGCAGAGACAGGACCCAAAATAGGCCTTGGGGGCAGAATTCCCAGCACC
The DNA here is from genome assembly GCA_023548195.1 of Bettongia penicillata ogilbyi. Taxonomy (NCBI): domain Eukaryota; kingdom Metazoa; phylum Chordata; class Mammalia; order Diprotodontia; family Potoroidae; genus Bettongia; species Bettongia penicillata. The sequence goes on along the minus strand of JAJHZJ010000433.1, from coordinate 4,429,071 downwards.
AGCAGCAGTTCTCAGATCCCTCAACCCACAGATGCCAAAGACAGCTTCAAAGGTCAGTGAGGAAACTTTTTCAACTGAATGAGGAGGGAGCAAGGTCCTCCTCTAACCCTGGCCCCAGGCGGTGGAGGCAGCAGCAGCATCCATTTTTGGAGCCCTTTGCCTAAAGACCCTGGGAGAATTGAGCAGCTAATCTGGGTCTCAACCCTGAGCGGAGCTGGTGGAGGCTCTGGAAAGGGAATCTCTGGAAAGGGAATTCTACTTGCAGATCCAGGGCAGAAAAGCTTTGGTAGCTCTCAGGTCAGAGTGCAGGCCAGGAAAGGAGTAAGCTCCTCTTTGCTGATTGTGCAACCTTGGAGGAACTGAGAACTTACAGGTCTTCAGAGTATAGCCCCTCTTGACAAAGGACTCAGAAGTCAAGTAACTGACTGGGAAAATGCCCCCAAAATAGGAAAACAATAAGACTATAGAAGGTTACTTTCTGGGTGAACAGGTATTTTCTTCCATCATTTCAGATGAGGAAGAACAGTGCTTACCATCAGATGCCTCCAAAATAAATATGCAATGGTCTCAGGCCATGGAAGAGCACAAAAAGGATTTTGAAAATCAATTAAGAGAGGTGGAGAAAAAATTGGGAAGAGAAATGAGAGAGATGCAAGAAAATCATGAAAAGTAAGTCAACAGCTTTGTAAAGGAGACCTGAAAAATGCTTAAGCAAACAACATCTTTAAAAATAGGCTAACCCACACTGGCAAAAGAGGTTCAAAAAGCCAATGAGGAGAAGAATGCTTTAAAAAGCAGAATTAGCCAAATGGAAAAGGAGGTTCAAAAGCTCACTGAAGAAAATAGTTCTTTCAAAATTAGAATGGAACAGATGGAGGCTAATGACTTCATGAGAAACCAAGAAATCACAAAACAAAACCAAAAGAAGGAAAAAATGGAAGATAATGTGAAATATCTCATTGGAAAAACAACTGAACTGGAAAATAGATCTAAGAGAGACAATTTAAAACTTAAGAGACTACCTGAAAGCCATGATCAAAAATGAGCCCAGACATCTTCTTTCATGAAATTATCAAGGAAAAATGCCCTGATATTCTAGAACCAGAGGGTAAAATAAATATTGAAAGAATCCAGGAAGGGATCACATCTAAAAAATAAAATTAAGGGGTGAGAGAGGAATATAATGGGAGGAGAAAGGGAGAAATGGAATGGGGCAAAATATCTCTCATAAAAGAGGCAAGAAAAAAACTTTTTCAATGGAAGTGGAAAGGGGGGAGATGAGAGGGAAAAATTGAAGCTTACTCTCATCATATTTGACTTAAGGAAGGAATAACATGCACACTCAGTTTGGTATGAAAATCTATCTGGCACTACAGGAGCATAGGGAAGAAGGGGATAAGCAGGGTGGGGGGGATGATGGAAGGGAGGGCAAATGGGAGGAGGGAGCAGTTAGAAGTAAACACTTTTGGGGAGAGACATGGTCAAAAGAGAGAATAGAATAAATGGGGGCAAGATAGGATGGAGGGAAATATAGTTAGTCCTACACAACATGACTATTATGGAAATCATTTGCAAGACTACACATATATAGCCTATATTGAATTGCCTGCCTTCTCAGTGGGGATGCATGGGGAGAGAGAAGTTGGAACTCAAAGTTTTAGGAACAAATGTTGAGAATTGTTTTTGCATGCAAATGGGAAATAAGAAATACAGATAATGTGGTACAGAAATTTATCTTGCCCTACAAAACAAAAGAGAAGATGAGGATAAGGTAAGGGAGGAGAGTTAGAAGGGAGAGCAGATTGAGGCAAGGGGTAATCAGAATGCATGGTGTTTTGGGGTGGGGGAGGGGAGAGATGGGGAGAAAATTTGGACTTCAAAATTTTGTGGAAATGGATGATGAAAACTGAAAACAAAAAAAAATTTAAATAAAATGAGATAATAAACAAATTCAAAGAATAAACATAGATAAAGAGGAAATAAAACTATTACTTTTTCTGGTGATATGATGATCAACTGGAGATAATCCAAAAAAGTCAATGTAAAATTAATTGAAAAAGCTGATTAGGGAAAAAGGAAAAGAATCTATATATTCTAAAATGTTTATGGCAGCTCTCTTTGTGGTGGCAAAGTACTGGAAATTGCAGGGATGTCCATCAATTGGGGAATGGTTAAAGTTGTGGTATATGATTGTGAAGGGATGCTACTGTGCTATAAGAAATGATGAGCTCGATGACGTTAGAAAAGCATGAAAAGATTTGCACAAAATAAGAACAAAACGAACCAAGAGAACACTGTATTCAGTGATACCAACAGTGTTTTAAGAATGAGTTTGAGCAAATAAGTAATATTGACTATCATAAATACTCAAATTAACTATAAAGGACATGTGAGGGGCATATCTGCATCCAGAGAAAGAACTGATAAATAGAAGCATGTATAGAATAATTTTACATATATAGCTTACGTGTGTATGTATTCATGTATACACCTATTTGTGTCTAATGGTAGCCATGGGGGAGGAGAGGAAAGAAAAAAAATTGCATGATAACTTTGTTGTATATTTAAAAGGAATAGCAAGTTGTACATTATAGATTTGCAGTTTCATGTACAATCATCTTTTTTATTATACTATGTTATACTATATTGATTTATTCCATAAATTAAATAAAAAGGAAAACAAAAATGTTAACTGAAATAATAGCTTTATCAGCACGGACATGAAATTAGGTGTAAACCAACATTTCAAACCATATACCAAAATAAGCTCCAAATGGACACAACGTAGACTTATATCTAAGTGTACATAAAAGTAATTTAAAAAATAGAGGAGCAAAGAAAGAAATTACCTTTTGGACTTATGGATGGGAGAAGAATTTGTGATCAAACAAGAAATAGTGAGCATCACAGAGAATAGAATGAATAATTTTGCTTCTATAAAATTTAAAAAAAACATTTTATACAAATTCAATTTAGATAAAATTAGAAGGGAAATACAACTAGAAAAAATATTTGCAGCAAGTTTCCCAGAAAAGTTTCTCATTTCCAAGATTAGTAGGGAACTCATTCAAATTTGTAATAATAAGATCCATTTTCTAAAAGTATTCAAAGAAGTATTTTTCAAAGGAAGAGAGTCAAAACAATTAAAATCATAAAAATTTCCAAACTACTAATAATTCAAGAAATCCAAATTTATGCAGTTCTCAGGTTCTACCTCACACCAATCAAACTGACAAAAGATGACCTGAGAAAAAGACAGAAAATGATGTTTGAGGCACAGTGGGAAAAAGTCACATGAATGTCCTAGTGGGGGAACTTGTAAAGTAAATTCTTGTAATCTGGAGTCATATGCTGAAAGTTACTAAACTGTATATATCATTTGACTTAATGATGTCACTCTTAAGTCTATACCCCAGAAAGATCAAGCAAAGAAGAAAAGAACTTTTATATAAAAAAGTTGCTTCAATGAACATCTTTTCTTTCTTTTAATTTCTCCTATCTGACTCTTATCCTCCTCCACTGTCCTCCTGCTCCTATTTACTTCCCTTTGCTGGGAATAAAAAGAAAATCAAAGTCCTTGTAACAGATATTCATAGCCAGAAACAAAACAAAACAAAGCAAACTAATCCCCACATTCGCTAGTCTGAAACTGCCTTATTCTACGTCTTGAGATTTTTATCTTCAAAATCCTTCCTCTGGACTCATGGTTAGTCATTTGTATTTTATATGAATATTTATAACAACTCTTTTTGTTATAGCAAAATACTGGAAACCAAGTAGATGTCCATCTATTGGGGAATGACTAAATAAAGAATGGTATATGAAAGAAATGGAATATTAATTGTAAAGTACTTATAGAGCACAGTGCCCAGTATACACTCGGCATTATACAAATGTTAGCTATTATTATTAGCTATTTTTGTCGTGTCATAAGAAATGATAAAAGAGATCATTTCAGGGAAAAACTAGAAAGACTAGTATGAACTGATCCAGAGGGAAGTGAGTAGAACCAGAAGAGTAATCTATGTAACTAAAATAACATTTAGAAGGACAACAACAAATGTGAAAGACTTAACTCTGATCAATGTGATGATAAACCAGGATTACAGAGGAATAGTTTTGAGGATAATGATCTCAAGATGTAGAGAATAAGGCATGGTTTCAGACACAGCCAATGTGGAGATTAGTTTGGTTGGTTTTGGTTATGCATATTTGTTGATATTTTTTATCCCCAGTGAAAGGAGCTAAATAGGAGGAGGAGGGAAGTGGAGAGGGATAAACAAGAAAATACAGAGAAGAGGTTCATTGAAGATTCTATTTTTTTTTCCTTGTAACACAAATAAGAAAACTGGATGCTCAGAAGAAGCATAAATAAGCTGAAAAGTTTTGAATGTTACTTGTTAAATTTATTATATATTTTAAAAGTCAAACTGTACATTATAGAAATTTGTAGTATCATGCACAATCTCTTTTTTTATTGTACAATGTAGGTAGATTCCTATTTTATTTGGTGTTTGTAAAGTTCAGATATTTTTATTTTTTTAAATGAAAAATTAAAAAAAAGATCACAAGTAATACAAATATGAATGGCAGTGTGGTACAGTGGATAGAGCCAATCTGAAAGTCAAAAGTCACGAATTCAAATTCTGCCTACCGTCTGTGTTTCTTAACTCTTAGTGTCCTTAGGCAACTGTAAAACTGTAAATTGAGGAATAGTTGTGATCTGCATTGACAAAGAGATCTCTTCAACAAGGAGTTCCCTACAACAAGGAAAGATATATCCAGATATATAATCCTATATGTTATGCATATATTTGTAAAAAGAGATTATAGATATACTTATGTGTTTCTATTTATACATGTATGCATACACGCATGTGTGCACATTTGTGTGTATAAACACACATTTTGCATTATATGTGTTTATACATGTGTATATGTATATATCCAAATATGGATGTGCATACATCTGTAGATATATACACACAATCATTTTTGCAGCAGTTTTCATGGGTGAGCATGTCAAATAATACGCTTCTGAGCATTTGCATCTTGGCAAGCTAAGGGGCTATCTCTGAATGGCTTTTCCATTGCACAAATGGTCTCTATCATATAAAAAGCAATTTTGCTTTCTAAAAGGCTGTGTGCTTATTGTGTGTCTCCCATGGGACTATCAGTGCCTATTGGCTACCAACAATTACCTTTGAAATGAAAAATATTGTTTATATCAAAGAACTGTTTGAGTCTAAAACACAGTACTGTAGCTCATCAACCATTCCTATAAAATTCGTAGGATTAGGCAGTTCAGGGTGGGGTGGTGGTGGAGGGGGATAAGCCATTCACATGCAGAACCTGAAAAAAAAGACTCCAGTGAATGATGTAACCCCATGGGGTGCTTTCATTTTGGTTTGGTTACATTTCCTGACACTGCTGACATTGGATTCTTTCTCAGGAGGCAGGAACCAATAGCCTCCTATTTTTAGACACCTGGATGCTGGCCAGCAATTGTCATCATCGGCAATTACTTATAATACAGTTTTGTCCCCTTTCAGATTAAAAAAAAAATCACCTTCCCCAGTACAGCAGGGGATTGAGTAAAACAGTTATTATAGACATCTCACCTGATTATGGGTTTACAAAAGCAGCAAATAGAATACTAAGCCTCAGACTAGCAGGTTAGCAGGTTTATAAAATTCACAATAACCAAAATGGGAAAGGATATGTTTGCAAGTCAATGTGTTTGGTTGTCTTTTGTGAAGGTTCTTTTAAAACAGCAATATCATTAGTCCTTGGATGGTAAGGCTGGTGTGGGCCATCATTCTTCAGTTGTTCAGAAATGCAGCTGCAATTTCCTTTTGAGTGTCTGGATGCCATGGTAGCGAGCTATTAGGAAACACATGACATGACAACGTCATTAAACAATGCATGAGTCCACTGAATATACAGCATTGAGTTATGGCAGAGCACGATATAAACAGATACGTTACTGAATAAAAATAATAGGCTATTTAGTGTTGGCATAAGGGTTACCAGACCCCGTGGGGTCTCTCTGGAAGCTTTCCAAGGAACACCATCTTAGTCTTGCCTTACTTGATTACCAGCAGAATAGGACTCTTTCTAAATTAAAAACATGCCCAGTCTTTACATCTTGAATGTTAAACACTAAAGAGGGCCAAGGAAAGAAAGGACACGGCTGGTGCAGAGAACAGTATTACTTTCATTTTCAATGTCACTGAAATTGGCATAATCTGGAGAACCCGGGACTCGAAATCAGGAAATTCTGAAATCTAATCCTGCCTCAGACACTATGTGACTCTGGACAAATAATTTGACTTTTCAGCTTCATTTTCCTCATTTGTAAAAAATTTAGCTCTAAAGAGTTTACAGTATAATAGAATATAATATGCAAGGTGCTTTGCAAAGCATAAGGGACTCTATAAATGTTAGCTATTATACATTGTTTACTTGACTATAGTTTTAGTGTGAGTATATGTGTATGTGTAGAGGTACATAGATATGCATATGTTCATTTATGCATGAAAACATACTTTGCATATACATGTACACAATCTATGCAGTACAGAAATGTGTGTGCATTCACAGAGATGTACTTAATCCACATATACATCCACACCAACACTAATAGCCCAATAGATTATTTTCTGGTGTTATTCAGTCATTTTTAGTCATGTCCAACTCTCTTTGTCAGTTTAATCTCCCTGAACCTCATCTTCCTCTTCTGTAAAATGGACATAATAACTCCTGTTGGACTAGCCTTAAGGAAACAGCATGATGCCCAAATGAGAGAAGGCATGAGAAGCACATGGACTATATATAAATGTCAGTTTATTGTTATTATTGTTTTAGTATTTCATAGACAATAATGCAACCCTCAGTGACCCTTAGTTCTACTTCCCCATCCCTCCAGGATGGACTCTCCACGTATATCCTTAGTGCTTAGCAAATCTTGGCATAGAATAAGCACTTATCAAATTATTTTCCATTCCATTAAAATGATACAGCTACAACAGCTAAAGCGCCTGAGTAGTGTACCACATAGATTGTGGGCCACAGAGCCAGGAAGATCCGGATTCAATCCTTCTTCTGACATATACCTACTGTTCATCCCTGGGCAAGGCAATTTAGCTCCCAGCGCTCTAGGCAATACTCTAAGACTCTAAGTTTCACAGAAGGTTGGTGACCTATATGTGTAGAGAGAGTTTTCTCAACTGGGAGTTCCTTCCATCAATGAAATCATAGACCCAGTCCCTCTCCCAATAATAGCTAGCATTTACAAGATGCCTTAAGGTTGGCAGAATGTTTTTGCACATATTATCTGCTTTGATACATGACCTGCCATTCTTTTCTTTTCCAGGCTGACATATCCCTTAAATGTTGTAGGGGCTTAGAAAACATGCACTGACTAGTTGCTGGCCCCATCCATCTGTTTTTCCAATATCTTGGCCCTTCCTCTCTCAGGTTCCCAGGTCATTCACTGGCCCATTCCAAAACTCTTGCTATTTGCATGAACTTCTCCCATGTTGTGTCTCTTAGCCACTCTCCCCTGCACCCTTTTCTTGATTTCTGTTGGTTATCTGGCTCCTCACTCAGTAAAGCTCAGGCTTTTGTGTATGGTATCTGCCCTATTTCTGGGGTCCTGGGGTCTCTCCTGATCCCTTTGGCCTTCTCTTGACTATGATTTGACCTGGTCTTCTCAGAGCTGTCTTGTACATTAGCACCAATATCCCTCAACCACAGCCTTCATGACATATCAGCTGGTGTTGGGTTACAAAACAATTCTTTCCCAGGATCCTAAAAATGAAGTAAGTCTCTTACAATCCTCCATGTGGGAATGGGGTGGGAGGTGGGGAAGTGACATTTAAAAAAATAAAACAAATGAGTCAAACTTTGCTTTTTTTCCAACCTGGAATATAAAACCAATTATAGCTGCCTCATTCCCTTCTATACCAACATTGCCTCTTTGTGGTCAGAAAATCCCAAGGATAATTAAAAAGAAGAAAGACTTCATGTCCCAACACCTGAGAGCTGAGATTTGTAACAGGAGAAAAGGATTGCCTCTGGCTTGGTCTTATTGAGCTAACCTGGGGCACCCACAAGATCCTACCCACCCAAGCTAAGCTGGGATGATTTTCAATCCAGAGCCTCCTGAAAGCCCACTTGGGGAATATATGAGTGCCTGGATCAGCCAAGCATGAGCTGCCAATTCCTAAAAAGTGTATCATCACATCACATCATGTCAGAAATCTCAATCTGAAAGGGTAGAAACAAAGCTCTTGTTGGTCTGTGTCCCATTCTGCACTTCTCCACCCTGTTTATTTTTTAAAATAGTCTGTCAGTGCTCTTTTCTCACCAGTAACTACCCCCTGAATTCCCCACCCAAGCCCTCCCTTGCAACAAGTATGTATGGTCCAGCAAAACACCACATTGGCCATGTCTGTGTGTATATATGTATGTGTATGTATGTAAATATGTATGTGTAGGTATCATTATTTACATTATATGCATATATGCTTATTTACATGCATATGTATGTGCATATATATGTAATATGCATATATACATATAGATATACATACATATATATAGTGCATGTAATGGACTTGCAATGACATATGAGATGTTCATTCTAAAATATAGCCAACAGGTGGTTTGTTTTGCTGGGCCATATTTCTATAGCTAGGGGCAACTAGCTGGTACAGTACATAGAGCTTGGAATCATAAAGACCTGAATTAAAGCCCACCCTTCACACTAATTAGCTGTGTGACCTTAGGCAGATCACTTAATTCCAATAACTTATGAAGATGAGTCTTCCTGATTCCAAGACCAGTGCTCTATCCATTGCCCACTGCACCAATCAGCTGCCTACACACACACACACACACACACACACACACACACACACACACACACACTCTTTGTTCATTTGTTCAATTGTGTCTGGCTTGTCATGACTGGGTCATGGACCACAGCACTCCAGGGTCTTCTGTCTTTATTTGTCCAAGCTCACATTCACTGCTTTCATGATACTATTTATCCATCTCATGCGTTGCCAACCTCTTTTCCTTTCACCTTCAATCTTCGCCCAAATCAGGGTCTTTTCCAATGAGTCTCGTCTTTTCCTTATGTGACCAAAGTATTTAAGCTTCAGCTTCAGTATTGGACCTTCCAAGGAATAGCCTGAATAAATTTATCTATATCGTTGTCTTTTCTTTTCAGTCATGACCTACTTCTCATGACCCTGTGTGGGGTTTTCTTGGCAAAGATATTAGAGTAATTTGCTCTTCCCTTCTGCAGTAGATTAAGGCAAGCAGAGGTTAAGTGATTTTCCCAGGAACACACAGCCAGTGAGTGTCTGAGGCTGAATTTGAATTAAGGTCTTCCTGGTTCTAGACCTGGTTCTCTATCCATTGAGCTACCCAGCTGCCTCTCTAGAGTACTGCTAGGGTAACAGCTGTACTGTTTGGTGACTTGGAGACATCAGAGATTTAGAGGTGGGGAGGTCCTCATTCAAATTCCTTATTTTATGGATGAGGAAAACAAAGCCAGCCTTGGGAGATGAATTGACTTGCCTATAATCCCCAGGTAGAAATCATCAGAGGCAGGATTTGAAACTACAACCAGAATATTCTTGACTGCCACCATCAGCTCAGCTCCTCCAACAATGCATCAGGGGCTTGCCACGGACCCTCCAGCAACTGTTATTTCCCTCTTTCATCATCTTTGTCAATCGATGAGTATGGCAGGCTAGAAAGGTAGGAAGGGGGTTTGTTATAAATGGTTTGAAAAGTTGCACAAAGGATTTTATGCTTAATCCTGGAGATAATAGGAAGCCTATTTTTGGGCATGGCAGCTAGATGGTACAGTAGATAGAGTGTCAGGTCTGGAGTCCTGAGGACTCCTCCTCCTGAGTTCAAATCTGCCCTCAAACACTTACTAGCTATGTGACTGTGGGTAAGTCTCTTGATTCTGCTTGCCCCAGTTTCCTCATCTGTAAAGTGAGATGGAGAAGGAAATGATAAACCACCCCAATATCTTTGCCAAGGAAACTTCAAATGGGGTCACCAAGAGTTAGACATGAAAATGACTGAAGTGAACTGAAGCTTATTGAATATAGGGTGATATGGTCAGATTTAGGAAAATTGATTTGACAACTGAGTCCAGGACAGAATAGAGTGGGGAGAACCTTGAGGCCAGGATGCCAACCAGCAGGATATTGCAATAGGGAATATGAATAGTGAAGGGGATGCACCAGAGTCGTAGCATTGTCAGAGGAGAAAAGGGGGTAAATATATCATCTAGTGAGGAATGGTTCAGATTCTTCTAAAGGTGAATCAGTTCTTTATATATCATAGATATTAAAAGTTTATCAGAGAAATTTGCTGTGATTTTCCCCAATTATTTCTCTTTTAATTGAATTTCATTCTCTCTTGTGCTATTAAAATGAATGAATGAATGAATGAATGAATGAATGAAAACCACTTATTAGGCACTCACCACATACAAAACACTGGGCTAAATTCTGGGGGTACAAATAAAAATCAGAGACCAACCTCTTTCAAGGAACTCACCCCAATAGAAGGAGATGATCCATATAGTAGATTTAAGGTTCAAGTCAGGTGCAAAGGCTCAGTGAGTATTAGGTAGAGTGCCAAAACACATAATAAAGCAGCTTAGGTCTTCCAACAAAAGTCAGTAGAGGGATTTCTTTATGAGTACGGGCTGAACTACATGCCTTCTGAGGTCCCTTTCAACTTTCAGATTCTGTGGTTCTTCCATTAGAAATAATTAATAAAACAAATATATAATAATAAAATTAATACATAATAATGTTGGATGATGAACGTTACATGACTAATGAAATAATAATAAGTAATACATTTGTGGCATTTAATGGTATACAAAGCACTTAACATACGTTTTCTCTCCATCCAACCCCCCCCCACGTGGTAGATGCTATTATCCACATTTTATCATGAGGTAAATGAGTCTGATGGAGGTTTTGTTCAGGGCCACACAGTTAATCAAATCCAGAGGCATAATTTGAACTCAGGTCTCTCTGATTCCACATGCACCACTCTATCCTCTGTATCTCATAGCTACCTAGTTCTAATTGAGAATGGGATATTATCTCAGGGATCGAGGTAAAAAGAGAGTTCTGGAGACTTGGGGGAGGGAGGTAATCTGTGTCAAATGTAATAGAAAAGAAGAATCAGGAATACTTTTCCTGATAAGCTCCAATCAGGTTTCTGACAGCACCCTAATTTAGGTGTTTTCTGTAGATTGATAGTCAGAGCTTTGTGCAAAGTAATTAATAAAGTGAAGAACTGGGGGTTGAATCTGATATTTGTCGACCTTGTAAGTAACCTCTGACCTCCCAGGCTATAAGCGGTCTTCCTCCTTGTTTTTCTGCTTGCTGCCTTGTTCTTGCAATTGTCTGTGGCTCCATTCTTACCCTGATCCTGCCTCCTCCCTAATGAAAGCCTTAATAAATGAAGGGGTTCCATGAGTGTCTTTGGATTCATTTTCTTCCTTTGGTTAATGAACAGCTTTTCTGCATATGCTCCTTCCTCTTCATCCGTCTGTATAAAGATGCTATTGTTATAAACAGCACTCCATCAGCTTCAGTACATTGACAACCTGGCTGCAGAGTCATAGGCTTGTAACATGTACCACATATAGATGCCCATACACACATGTTCATCAGTGATTAGGAAATGCTAGATTGGTGACATAAGGTCAGAGAATTTGTCCCCTTTTTAGGGCATGAGGTAAAAGATTCTAATTCCAGTTACAGCAATACAGGATGCATTATGAATTATCCTTGTGGGTGTCATTCATTGTGTTCTGAGCACCACTTCTCTTCTTGGCATTGTAGAGAGATCATGCAAGAAGGCCTAGTAATGGCTCAAGGGTTGTTAGAAGGACTGTGTGGTTGTTGCTCCTTCGTGGCAATGGGATGGCAGAAAATGTTGTTCCTTATATCAGACATGCTTGGTGTATACTTCAATCAAGGAATTGGTAGCCTCTTATTTGTTTCTCCCCTGCCCCTGTAACAGAGTTATAACTGATATCAGGAGATGGAACTTTGTCCCAGGCCATCAACATCCCTGGTAAAGTGGGCACTGGCTTCCCATGGCAACTTCTACAACAAGTACCCCAAATGAATTTACTCTAGAAGTTGCCTTCTACAGGAAGTATTTCCTGATTCTCCCAAGTACTAGTGCCTTACCCCACCAAAATTACCTTGTACACATTTTACGTATATTTGTAGATACCACTGTAGGTACATGATTTTCTCGTTCATCATTTCGTATGGCACAATAGTACTCCATTACATTCATATGCCATAATTTATTCAGCCATTCCCCAATTGATGGGCATTCCCTTGACTTCCAGTTTTTGGCTACCACAAAGAGTGCTGCTATAAATATTTTTGTACACGTGGGACCCTTTCCTGTTTTTATAATTTCTTGGGGATACAGTCCTAGTAGCGGTGTTGCTGGGTCAAAGGGCGTGCACATTTTTGTAGCCCTTTGGGCATAGTCCCAAACTGTTCTCCAGAAGGGTTGGATGATCTCACAGCTCCACCAACAATGAAGTAGTGTTCCAACTCCCCCACATCCTCTCCAGCATTTATTATTTTCCTGTTCTGTCATGTTTGCCAATCTTATAGGTGTGATGTGGTACCTCAGAGTTGTTTTGATTTGCATCTCTCTAATCAATAGTGATTTAGAGCACTCTTTCATATGATTATAGATATCTTTGATTTTTTTCCCTGAAAATTGCCTGTTCATATCCTTTGACCATTTATCAATGGAGGAATGACTTGTATGGTTATATATTTGAGTCAGTTCTCTATATATTCTAGAAATGAGGCCTTTATCCCCAAGCTTAGCCATAAAATTTTTTTCCCAATTTACTACATCCCTCCAAATTGTGGTTGCATTGGGTTTGGTTGTGCAAAACTTTTCAGTTTAAAGTAATCAAAATTATCCATCTTGCATTTCATAATGCTTTCTATCATTTCTTTAGAAAAAAATTCTTCCCCTCTCCATAAATCTGATAAATACACTATTCCTTGCTTCTCCAGTTTATTCATGGTATCAGTCTTTATACCTAAATCATGTACCCATTTGGACTTTATTCTTGTGTACGGTGTCAGGCATGGGTCTATGCCTAATTTCCGCCACACAGTTAACCAGTTTTCCCAGCAATTTTTGTCAAACAGTGAGTTCTTATCCCAGAAGCTGGGATCTTTGGGTTTATCAAACAGGAGGTTGCTATATTCCTTGCCTGCTGTGTCTTGATGATTTTCTTTCTGGCTGGAATGGCACCTCCTTGAGTTTGGAACTCATAACTTGTGCCTTTGTATTCCCAGCACCTAGAACAGTTCCAGGCATAGAATAGATACTTAATAAATGCTGATTGGTTGATCGCTTTGGAAATTTACCTGCCACCTATGCTGAAGAGTCCACAACCATAACAAGGTGTTAAGCATAAGAAGAGATGCTCCAGCACTTCCAAGGATCCATGATTCTTGGATCTTATCAATGCAGACACTCCTTTCCATATTCCAGCTAGCACACCCCTCCTCTTATCTTGAGTGATTCTCCCCAATGACTTTGCAATCATCTTCTGTTAATCCTTGACCCAATAGACTGGAGGCTTCCTTCTTGGCATTTTAACCCTCCATGGACAACAGGTAGACTCAGGCGGTTATATGCTATCTTTCACTTTTACCACCTTACCTTCTTCCAGTTGTGCTTTTCCACATTTCATGAACTGAATGGTTACTGTCGATAACATAATACATTCTCCTTGCATCCACCAGATATTGAGGGGAACTCTGGCACAACAGACAGAGGATTAATGTTGAACAGAGAACCTAGGTTCAAATCTTGTCTCTGTATGTGACCTTGGGAAAGACGTTGACTCCCTAAACTTTTTCTAGGAGGTCTCTGGGAAATTAGTTCTTTCCCTTCCCCCATCTCACACCTGTGGTACATTCTCCACTCATACAACTTCCACCCTATTCCAGACCCTCATCACATCTCACCCAGGCAACTACAATACCCCCTAATGAGTCTTTTTGGTTTTGTCTTTCTTTTATTCAATACACCCTCTTCACAGCTGCCAAGCTGAGATAGCCAAAGCATAGACATGAGAATGTCATTTCCCAGCCCCCTCTTCCAAAAAAGTCAAGGCCTCATTTCTTCTAAGATATAATAAAAAATGTTCAGCCTATCATTTACAAACCATCACAATCAGACTCCAACTTATCTTTCCAGGCTTATGTCATATCATTCGCCTTCATGCATTTTCCATTCCAACCAAACTAGCCTGCTAGCGATTCCCCATATACTCTATCCCATCTCCGACTTCCATGCTTTTGTACAAGTGGTACTCCATGTCTTGCACCTCTGTATCTTAGAAACTCTCCCTTCCTTCCAAGCTCAGGTCTCATGCCTGTCCTAGTTCCTCTTCCCCTGGCTCTACTGATTTTGCTCTTTTTGTAGTTACTTTGATTTCCTTAATTGTTGTATATATTCTGTATAAAATGTTCTGTCCCCAATCTCCAGTTCTTGGAATCCCTGGCTTCCTTCAGCACATAGGCAGCAAATATATTCTAGGTCACCAGCTCAGAGCCAGGCAGTCATCTCCCCTCAAAGTTGCTATTGAGGCTCTAGAAGAAATTTGGGAGAATCTCTTTTCTCCTGACATTGGCTCAAACTCTAATCGATTTTATTCCCTTTCATTATTAGGTGTTAGTGACTAGTGTCCTGGTCCAGTTGGACCACTTAACTTCAATTAGTTTTTACAAAGTGATATTTACTTCAAAAAATACAGCAAGAGCAAAATGCTAAACATTTCCCCCTTTATGCTTTGAGGATTCACTCTCTCCTATTCCATCTTACTCTCTGAGGAGAGTGGGCTCAGACTTAGTTTAGTTTCTACATAGCATTGGGGCAGCCAGGTGGTGCCATAGTGCATAGAGCACTAGGCCTGTGGTCAGGAAGACCCTTCTTCCTTAGTATCAAATCCAGATTTACTAGTTGTGTGACCCTGGGTAAGTCACTTCACCCTGTTTGCCTCAGTTCCTCATCTGTAAAATGAGTTGGAGAAGGGAATGACAAACCATTACAGTATCTTTGCTAAGAAAGACCTAAATGGGGTCACTGAACACAGTTGAAATGACTGAACAACACATAGCACACAACACATAGCAACAACCCATTAGGCCAACTACATTCACATCCTAAAGTCAGAGCTCTTTTCTTGGATGAGTTCTTTACTTAGAAACCACTGGGCTAGGTTCTGAAGATCACTTACTTTTCAGGACATTGGAGCTGGAATGGTTGCAAAACCCAGATCTTGGATTGCCAGGAAGCCCAGATGTTCAATTGCTTGAGCTTTTGAAACACATAGGGGTGGAGTCTCCAGTCTCTTCACTTAAAATAGAAAATAATAAACATAGAGGCAAAGAACCAAGGTCTATTTCATGGGATTGTATATCTTCCTTAGAGGGAAGAAAGCCCAAGATGTCTCCCCTTACTATCTATTCTCTCATTGGATGCTGTCAGCAAAGAAATCAAACCTAGAGAGAAGTCAAAGAGAATATAACTTCAGTGGCTGGGGTCTTTTGAAGGTACCTCCAGTTCCAAAAATACATCCAGTCACAGAGGCTCCTCCTACCCATGTGCTTAGCAGATCAGAGGCAGTTATACAATGTCTACGCCTACTTCACATTCTCTCAAAGGTACTTCCATTCTCTGTTGACACATCTCTCCTGGAAGCAGGCTCCCCAGCTTCTCCATAGTCTCCTGTACATGCCAGCCTCTGTTACACCCAGCTCAAGCACCTCCTTCCACAGGATGCCTTACTTGGGTCTCCCACGTGCTAGTGTCCTCCTCCAAGGCTGTTTTGTATCTGTTTTGTACACACATTCACGTGTGCTCCACTAACGCAGAGGTTACTTTGCTTCTTGTCAGCACCCAGCTCAGTGCCCAGGACTGAGAAGATACCTAATAAATTCTTCTTTGTTTGAATGGGCCTTGAATGAATGGCACAATTGACTTAATTGTGTTTGGCTCTACATCTCCGTTGGAACATAAGCTTCCTGAAGGTCTCCCCTAATAGAATGTAAGTTTCTTGTGAATGGAACCTGTTCTAACCCAGTGCCTAGTACAGTATCTAACGCACACAGCAGGTACTCAATAAATGTTTGTTGACTGATTCTTTCTCATCCTTGTAACTATCACTGCCATAGGGGCAGAATAGGAAGCAGAGCTATGATTTCATTGGTATAAGGAACTCCCAGGTGAGGAAACTCCCTTTCAGTGCAGGCTGGCACCTTCTGGGGAAATTATAGTCTGGGAGAATTGCCTAAAGCACTGAGAGATTAAGGGACTTGCCAAGGGTCACCCAGCCAGGATGTGTTAATCTCCCTTGAATCAAATGAGATAATATTTGTAATGCATTTAGTGCAGCTCCTGGCACATAGTGGGTACTATATAAATGTTTATCGCCATCTTCCTTCCCCTCCCTTATACAAACTGGATATTTAATTAAAGTTTATTGAATTATACACACCAGCCACATTGTTACTTGGCCCCAATATACCCCCAAAGCATTTTGCTTGTATGAGCTATACCCCTTCTCTTGGCTACAGAATGCCACATTTTTTTACACAAGATGCTTTAGGATAAAATTTGTCCAGAAGGCAAAGTATCATTGGACAAACACTCCCTCATCCATAGAAATCATAGCCTGCTAGGCAGATTAATCTGGTCTCTACTTTATAGCATTTTAAAAACATTTTCATCCTGATCAGGCCCAGCTTCATCTGAATCATGATGGAAAGCATCAAAGCAGGAGATGAAGAAAATGAAAGGTAGCAGACACATAGATATACAGTACAATATCAAGATTTTTTTTCTGGATACAAGCTAATTTGGAGAAAATTGAAATGGATTTCATATCATATTAATATAAATACACACATGAAAAATAGAAAACTTGAGTTTCAGGAATGCTTTTCTATTTTTTTCCTCAAAGAAGGGTGACCTCTTGGAAGCTGTGAACAGGTCTACAAGAAAAAAGTCAAACAAAATTAAGGCAATTATTCGACTCATTTAAGGGATCGACCAATCAATCAATCATTTGGTATTAATTACCTTTTTCAGGTCAGGCACTGTGCTAGCCACAGAGAATACAAAGACAAGAAGCAAATAATCTCAGCCCCAAGGAGGTTACACACACACACACACACACACACACACCTACGTAGGGGCAGACAGGTGGCACTATAGTGCATAGAGTGTCAGTCCTGGAGTCAGGAAGGTTCATCTTCTCCAATTCAAATCCAGCCTCAGACACACAAGTCAAGTCATCACCCCATGATTCCGCAAGTCCTCAAAAATAAGGGCTGAACAACAAAAGCTGTGTGACCTTGGATAAGTTACTCAACCCTGTTTGCCTAAGTTTCCTCATCTGTAAAATAAACTAGAGAAGGAGATGTCAAACCACTCCAGTATCTTTGTCAAAAAAACTTCAGACAGGGTCATGAAGAGTCAAACGCAACGAACAACAATACGTACATATGTACATGCATACACACACATTACACATATATACCCCCACACTTACATACATTTTAATTCCAGCACAGCATCTTGAGGAAGCCCCCCAGCATATGAAACAATCCCTCCCATGGAGAATTTATGGGAAGACAAAGATAAGACACATGTATGAGCAAGTATGGATGTTGTAGGTGCCGTCATAGCTAGAGTGAAGCCAGTAAAGCTTTGTCCCAGGCTGAGAAATTAGCACTTTTAGTCTTTAGCAGCTTAAACTTTACTACTTAACCCCTAGTTAGCAAGATCATTGGTTTAAATAGATGTGTTCTTCCCCATCCACCCTGTTTTCAAATCTATTCTTTGGGTTGTTTCACCTGGAATAGGTTGTGGTGCTTTCCCCAAACAAAAAAAAAAAATTAGTTATGGCTCTAGATGGATAGACTGTAGGTTACACTATTGGAAGCCATACCCATATTGATTAGATCATATATTTTCCAAAATATTGTAGAGACATTCATTTCAATATTCAGGGGCTCCCTTCCGAGGGAATGGGGCTGAGAAGAATCTTGGGTGCAGAAGGTTGGCTTGATCTGCCAAGAAGCATAAGGGCTGCAGGTCATTTCATGGGATTAAAGGGTTTTAGAGTAGGTAGAACATGATAAAATTCCATGAAGTCATTCCGGTTCTCCCTCTGCTGATGAACTGCCAAGTTTGGACAATGAAACTTTTATGGCAGAATCCAATCTGCAGAATTCATTTCAGATCTCTCTGTCAAGGAGAATAAGGTAATTCAGTCTGGTGTTGCTAGATTGATCTGCCGAGTGAGGAGTTTACCAGTCAAGACACAAGTGTTTGTGCTTTAATGTTTATTTTAAGTAACAGATTCGAGAAAAAAATAAAGGGGGCAAAGATCTCTGTAAAATGGAGACCACAGAGGACAACAAAAATAGGGCTGAGGTCATAGGATTGTATTGGGAGATACCCATCTAGCCTCTTCCTTTAGAGGTGAGGCAGCTGAGGCCCAGAGAGATTGGAACTTCCCTGATAACACATAGTTAACAAGTGACAGAGTTGAGATTCAAACATCAATCCTATGGAATCCAAATACAGTATTCTTTGTCTTACTCCTTACCGCTTCCACCCTTTCCAAATGTTGACACATTCCTTGGTTTAAAAACAATAATCTTAGTCTGAAATGGGCAGAACTAGTACCTGCATATAAGACAAATAGTAGCCATCCACTAAGCTGAACTGGGAGCTGCTGGATGGTGCAGTGGTTAGAGTTCCTGGTCTGGAGTCCAGAAGACCTGGTTCAAATCTGACCTCGACCATCTCCTAGAGGTATGACCCTGGGCAAGTTATTTAACCCTGTTTGCCTCAATTCCCTCATCTATAAAATAAACTGGAGAAGGAAATGGCATACCTCTCTGGTATGCTGCCAAGAATACTCCAAATAGGATCACAAGTTGTCATACATGACTGAAATGACTCAACAAAAGGAAAAACTGCAAGGTATGATACAATGTGGTTATCATTTACTCTAGAGAGAGAGGCAAGGATTTCCTTTTTTGGAGGGAGTGGTTGGGGTTGAAGGGAGACTTGACCTCAAGTTTCATCTTGACTTGTGATTTCACAAGGAACTCCCAGTATGAAAATTCCTTTCACTGATACAGATCAGGAATATGTTTGTAACATAGTCTTAAGGAAGTTGTCTGAGGCACTTACTGGGAGGCTAAATGGCCTGTCCAGGGTCCACAACTAGTAAATATCATCTGGGAATTAAACCCCTGACTCTCAGGCCAGCCCTTTATCAACTATCCCTTACTGCTTGACAAGTGTAACATTATTGAATTTAAACATACCTAAAGGATTCCAGCCTAATTTGTCTCCAGAATGTCTGTTGAGTTTCCTCTTCTCCTTTCTTCTCTTTAATATGAGGGAGACTGAAAGTGATGGCAGGCTGCCATTGTTACGTGATATCTCGGGAAACAAACTCCTCTTGGTATATCACAGACATATGGGGCCAGTAATGGATTTAGATCTATTTCTTTAGTACTTTCTCTCTCCCCATTTTTAGTTGACTTCTCCTAGACAAGAGCAATATGTTTCTTTGCCGACCTATCACCTCAACTGTTAACACATGGCTCCACATTCTGAGTTCCCAGTGGTAAAAAGTTAAAACTTCACCACCTGATATTTGAGAGCTACATTTTGATTATACAGTGAGGCTGGTCCCTGGAGTTGATCCATGCTGGGAATAACTGTATTTCTGTTTTTTCTTTCCATTAAGATATCCTTCTTCCCTTTTCTGGGAGGTGACAGGATCCAAGTCCAGACTAATTGAATTTGCTGCTTGTCACTCTCTTTGGTGTTGTGAAATAAGACCTTTGCTCTCATTAATGCCTGTTCAGGATCAGCAAAGGCAGATGGAGTATATGGCCCCTTCCCATGCTCCCTGGGACAGAGGCTGGGTTAGATGGGATTTTATCCCACCAGAATATCAGGTAGTACCTGATCTGAGATGGCTTATGGTGCTAATGTCTGCAGAGGTGGGGAACTTGTGGCCTTGAGGCCCTCCAGGTACTCAAGTGTGACTTTCTGAATCCAAACTTCATTTGTTCTGTGAAGTTTGTATTTAGTAAAAGGACAATACTAGAGGACCTAGAGGGCCATATGTGGCCTCAAGACTGCAGGTTCCCTACCCCTGGTAATGCTTTGGTATTTGATTCACCTTCTGATAACACATGGCCTTCAGATGGATGGATACCTCTCTTGGGCCTGGGGAGGAGGATGGGAATATTATTTTTAAAACACTGACATCAGCAGAACTGTCAGAAAACTTTTTTCAAGAAAATATAGATTTTGAAGGCTTACTCTCAATATTTTATTTGCCCAGAAGGGTTTCAGAAAGGAGCCCAACCCTGAAAAGTCACCATGCAAAGAGGCATACAGATCTAATCAATAAGGCACAAGGTTGGTAGGAAGCTAGGTCCTGGTCCTCTCTGTCAAGGTTTTGCTGTCAGGCTTGACCAATGTCATCTCATTCCTGTCCTAAGTTTTCTGATTTATAAAAGAGGAACCTTCAACCTTTGCCAATTTCAAAACTGCATCATATGGGATGTCAACTTTATTTCCCTATTTGATTGTAACCTCCTGAGGGCAATTTGGTTCTTTCCTAGGATCTTAGATCTACACCTGAAAGGGATCTCAGGGGCCATCTAAGCTCAACCTCCTTTGTTTCATGGATGGAGAAACTGAGGCGCACAGAAGCGATATGGCTTGCCCAAAGTCAGAGAGATCATAAACATCAGAGTAGGCTTTCATCCCAGGGTGTCTAACTCTCAACTTAGGACTCTTTCCATAGTACTGAGCTCATTTCTAGCTCATTTGTAGCCTTAATGCTGTCATTCCACCTCAAATATAGGAGGCACTTAACAGACATTTGCTAAATCGAATTCTCTGTGAGAGAAATTTTTATTTAATTTTTCTTGGTGGGGGGGTGGTGGGTAGGCAAGAGGCTAGACATGTGACTTCATGGGAGTGGGGAAATCCAGCATGGAAACTCCCTCCACTGATGCCAATAAATACCTGTACAGCACAGTCAAAAGAGCAATGGTTCAGGGATTAGAATACAGGGTTCAAATCCTGCCCCAGATTTTATCTTAGAAACTTTGCTTTACACTTCTGGGACTCAGTTTCCTCTTTTGTAAAATGATGGGATTAAACTCTCAATCTATGGTCCTATGAATCTTGTAAGAGATAGTCCAGGAGAGTTACATGGGGATATTAAGTGCCTGTGAGCAGCAAGGTCATACCATAGTGCATAGAGCAGTTAGTAAGATCTGAGTTTAAATCCAGCCTCAAATACTTGCCAGCTGTGTGACCCTGGGTGAGTCACTTAACTCTGTTTGCTTCAGTTTCCTTATCTGTAAAATGAGCTAGAGAAGGAAATGGCAAATCATTCTAATATCTCTACCAAGAAAATTCCAAATGGGGTCACAAGAGCTGGACATAACTGAAATGACTCCACAAGTGCTTTGACTGTGGTCATACAATTAATAGATGTAGGAGGTGGAAAATGAACATGAGTCTTCTTTCCTCCTTCCCTCCCTTCTTTTCTTCCTTCCTTTTGTTTCTTCCTTCTTTCCTTTCCTTCCTTCTCTCCCTTCCTCCTTTCTTTTCTTTCCTTCCTTCTTTTCCTTCCTTTTTCCCCTTCCTTCTTTTCTTCCTTCTTTCCTTCCTTCTTTTCCTTTCTTCCATCCCTTCTTTATTCCTTCCTTCCTTCCTTTCTTCAGGTTGGATGACAGGGTCATGTAAAGAGGAGGAAGACAGCCTTTTGCGGATGGAGGCAGTGGAGAGACCTATCATCCATGTAATAGAAAACCTGGCCCAGGGAAGCAGCTGGTTTAGATCAAAGCATCTGACATTTGGAACTGAAATGGTCATTTACACCAAACTCCTCACTTAACAGATAAGAAAATTGATGTTAAGAATGGTAGATCACAAGAAAGGCAGGATTTAAACCCAGGTCCTCTGCTCCATTACTTTGTGCTGCCATTTTACAATCAGCTCTTTGTACTGCCATATATTTCTTCTCCTAGAACCTCAACAGCAATAATAGAATTGCCAGAGCATCGAGAGATAAAAGAGGCTTTTGAGATTATCTAATCTAGTAGTTCTTAGCGTGGAAATCCATGAACTCAGATTGTAAAAAATCTTGATGATCTATTTCAGTATGATGGGTACTTTACAATTCTCTGTATTTTATTTTATGCAATGAAAAATTTGATTCTGAAAAGAGGCAAGGTAGACCATCCCAGACTGCCAAAGGACTCTATGATGCAGAAAAGGTTAAGGACTGATCTAGTTCAGCCCTTTCATTTTACAGAGAAAACAGTGCCAGAGAAGGGTAGGACTTTGCAGAAGGTCACAAGAGCACTAAGTAGCAGTTAGGATCTGAACATGAGTTTTCTGATTTCCAACACATACCTCTTCTATAAATCCTTCCCCAAATACTTCTAGAGCCAGACAGAATATAACATCGATAATAACAGACTGAATTTCTACTTTACATGCTTCATCTTATTTGATCTCAATAGACTTGGGAGGATATTGTCAAAAATTACTATACTCATTTAATACAGAAAGAAACTGAGCCTGAGCCTGATACCAAGTATATCAGGTGGTAAAAACCACCTAGGTTTTTCTGACTTGCTGTTTAGATTTCTATCTGCCACACCACACTGATTCTGCAAGGCATCGTGATGGTAACTAGCTATTAAGGGGTGGGGAGGAGATGGGGCTTGGGTGGGATGGAGGGTTGAGAGAAGCAATTCTATGCTTAAGCCTGCCTGATTTGAATGGTGAATCATATAGGGAAATTTTCTTTTGTTTGGCTAATTAACTGAGATTTGTTGTCACTTCTTAACTTAAAAGTCACATATATACACACAAAACAATCCCCTTTTGGTTTTACACTTCCACATTATCTAGACAGTTTTGCCCTCACAGGAAACTCTAATTTTGAATTGCAATTACAAGTATATGATGGCAGGAGGCAGGGACACATTTTACCTTCTGTAAGGATGACAAGCATGGCCCTTAGGCTGAAACTATACAAGTGAAACCATTTATCATATCTGTGCTTAAAATAAACCAGAAAACAACAAAAAAATCTTTTAGTATATTTTTGATAAGCTAATAACTGTCTGCATTTCCTGAGTTACTTCAGTAACTAAATAAGATTCTTTGCATTTTTTGTTCAGTATTTTATTTTCCCTAATTACATGTAAAAACAATTACTAACATTCGTTTCTAAAGTTTTCAGTTCCAAATTCTCCCTCCTTCCCCAATCCCCCCCTTCTTGAGAAGGCAATCAGTTTGATATAGGTTATACATGTGTAGTCATGCAAAACATATTTCCATAATATTATGTGGTAAAAGAAAACATGGGCCAAAAAAACCTCAAAAAAATAAAATTTAAAAAGTATACTTCAATCTGTATTCAGACACCATCAATTCTTTCTCTGAGGATAGACAGCATTTTTTATCATAAGTCCTTCAGAGCTGTCTTGGATGATTGTATTGCCGAGAATAGCTAAGTCATTCACAACCGATCATCTTACAATATTGCAGCTACTTTGTACACAGTACAAGTTACTTTACATAAGGTGGCAGACCCCTGTAAGTCTTTCCAGGTTTTTCTGAGAGCATCCTGCTCATCATTTCTTATAGCACAAATAGATCACAATCATATACCACAGTTTGTTCCCTATATTTCCCAGTTGATGGGCATTCCCTTCATTTCCAATTCTTTGCAACCAGAAAAGAGCTGATATAAATATTTTTCGCATATATAGGCCCCTTTCCTTTTAAAAAAATATTTTTAGATACAGACTTGGTAGTGGTATTACTAGGTCAATGGGTATGTGTGGTTTTATAGCCCTTTGGGCGTAATTCCAAATTGCTCTAAAGAATGGTTGAATCAGTTCACAACTCCACCAACAGTGCATTAATGTCTCATTTTTCTCACATCCCCTCCACCACTTGTCATTTTCCTTTTCTGTCCTATTAGCCAATCTAATAGGTATGAGGTAGTACCTCAGAATTCTTTTAATTTGCATTTTTTAATCAATAGTGAGAGTATTTTTTAATATGGCTATAAATAGTTTTGATTACTACACCTGAAAATTGTTCATATGTTTTTATCATTTGAGGAATGGTTCTTATTTTTATAAATTTGACTCAGTTCTCTATGTTTGAGAAATGAGAGGCCTTTATTAGAAAAACTTGCTTCAATTTTTTTCACAGTTATGATTGCTAACTGTATTCCCCTCTATCTACACACCCCCCCTCTGTTTATTCTTTTGCCTTTCTCCTTTCACCCTGTCCCTCCTCAAAAGTGTTTTGCTTCTGACTACTCCCTCCCCCAATCTGTCCTCCCTTATATCATGCCCCCGCCTTTTCTTATTCTCTTCTGTTTCTACTTTCCTATAGGATAAGAAAGATTTCTAAATCCAGTTGAGTATATATGTTATTTCCTCTTGGAGCCACTTCTTATGAGAGTAAAATTCACTTACTCCCTCTCTGATCAGCTGTTTGTCCCCTTACCATCTGTGGGCTGAGATCCCGGGAAGTGGCAGCTGCCAGTGCTGAATCAGTGGCTCTCAAGGCTTGCTCCTGGATTGCTGGGATCATGTTGTGCTGGCAAGACCTTGCGCTGAACTTCACTCTTCCCTAACCCAGGTGTTGACAGACCTTTCTTACTCACATTCTAAGTTGTCTTTGACTGGAACATTATTTCACCTTGTCCTTTTGTGAGTTCTGCCACTCCAGGATCTATTTTGTGGCACTCTTTAAAGGGGTTTGGGGGAGAGTTCAGGGGAGTCCTTGCCTTTTCTCCACCATCTTGGCTCCACCTCCTTGGGAAATTTTCATTCAACAGATTTTCCTTGAACATGTGCAAGCCTAGATGCTGTGAGGCAATAGATTAATAAAGGAAAGATGAAGCCCCTGTCCTCTCCAAACTGTCAAGACATTCCAATATGTTGCCACCCACAGGAATTCAAAATGAGAAAAATGGGCATATAGGCCTTTATTGTTGAAAATTCCCTGAGAAATACCTGTGAAGTCTTTTATCATGACCTCATCAATGCAGGCCATCACTGTAGTCCACTGTGACAGCATCCATCCTTACAATGTTGTTTAATAAAAATCCAGAGAATTTTAAGGTTAACATTGTGTTTTATGTATCAGGCATGAGAGACAACGAAGTATGATCAATAAATATAGAGTGAGGGAGACCTGCGTTCAAACCCAGACTCTGCCGCCTAGTAACTGTGTGACCCCAGACAGATCAAAAAACCCCTGTGAGCCTCGGACCCTAAATCATGAGCAGAGTGTGATGTGTGTTGACAGAGGTGCTATCAATCCAAAGAGTCATCCCTAATATAACATAAGCTGGTACTGACATTGTTCTAAAGTTTCCAAAGTGTGTTAAAAGTACTACCTCATTTGATTTTCATATCCACCCCACGCCCCCTATGCAAGGGCTTTCCTGCAAGGTGATTGAAAACATTTTTTTCCTTTTGTTGTAGGTTACTGGATTATGCACGGGACTTGGAGTCAGAAATTAGTGGGTTCGAATTAAATCTTGCCTCAGATATTTACTAACGCGGTGACTCTAGGCAAGTCACTTAATATTGGTGAACTTTTGGTGAGTTTTCTCATCTTTAAAATGCAGATAGCACCTGCCTCACATAGCTTTTGGGAGTACCAAATGAGATACCATAAGTAAGATGCTTGATAAACTTTAAAGTGCTATATAAACCCTGGCTCTTATTCTGAGTAGCTATTATTGTACCCAGCAAGAGAGAAAGGGATAACAAATTGTCATAGTAAATAGAAATCTGGCTGGAAGAACAAGGTTCGAGTTTCTACTGTGACCTATACTGTCTGTGAGACCCTGGCCAAGTCCCTTTGTCTTCTCAGCCCTCTAAGCAAATTTCTAAAACTAAAAAATTGTTACTTTTTCCCTTAAGACTTTTAAGTTCCAGAGAAGATGCCATCTGCATTGATGAAGTGAGTTTCTTCACTTATACCAGCGGTGTCTACAATTAACAGACTACCACAAGAAGTAGCTCAGGGAGAGATTAGACCACCAAAGCAACCACTGAGGCATGGTTCTTAACCAACTGAGGATGTCATTGTTTAAAAAGACCTTCAAGAAACATCAATCATCTTCATGAAATACCAAGACAACAGATTGATGGAGTAAATCACTGAGGTGACCCCATTGTTGTCTTCTGCCAAGATGTGCCATGATGGTATTGAATGGTAGAGTCATTTATACTTTTATCTCCTGGCCTAGTTTACAGATATTGAAAGGAACTCCGTTTCCAAAAAAACCCTGCCTATTACTAGAAGTTGCAGAGAAACCTTGTACTTGGCCATCTCTCCCCAGAGTTGAATGATTGCCAAAGGTACTTTTCAGATTTTGGACTTTGGAATCAAATGTTCCAATGGGGACTACACAACTACCCAGACTAGGGACCAAGGATGGGTGGATGAAAGGCTCACAAGAATGAATTGGCAGCCTCCTTTACCTCCTGTACTTCTGCTAGATTCCTAGGGAGGTTGACTCACTAAATAAGAGCCTTCTCATTGATTGACTGGGAGTTGCCTTCCTTGGCTGTCAATAAGGGCCTGTTTTCACCTTGCCTATATCTGTATAGAATAATGGCGAACAGCTCTGATGAGAAGACGGAAGAGGGAGGAGAGAGCAGATCCCTTCCCTGCCCTCCCCCAAACATGGGGTAGTTTAGAAACACAGAAAGATTTAGCCTTTGTTTAATAAAACCAAAACACATTTGTTGGGCACATTTTTTCCTACTTTTAAAGGCTTGCCTAATGTCAGGGAATTTTTAATCCATGTGTTTTTTATTCTCTGACACTGACATCATGAGCATGCAGTTGGTTTAACCTATTTTAATAAAGTTCCCTTACGACTTGTTTCTTTCTGAAAACAAGAAACTGGATTTTTTTTTTTTTTTTTGCCAAAGGCAAGTAAACTTAAAACACTAAGAGGGTTGGAGTGGGACCAAAATTCCAAGCCCATGAATGTTAAAGGTGGCGGGGGGAGAGGAGGAGAGGAGAGAGACTGGAGGAGGATCAGTACATTTTTATTAAGATGAGCTCTCCATTTTTCGTCAATTGCAAGGAACAGGAAAATGGACCAGGAACAGAGCTGGTACACCAGATGGCAAGTCAGGGCAGTGCAGTGACAAAACACAACAAACCACCACCAACACCACCGACAGCAGAAACGACAAATCCACTCGATTTGGAGACAGAGCAGATAATCTGAGTTCTGATTCAGATATTGCTACTTATTAACTGTGTGACTTTGGATAAATAACTTAATCTTTATCTCATTTATAAACAAAAGAGGTGTGATGGTTACTTCTAAGGTCTCTTCTAGCCCTAATTCCTGTAATCCCCAATTCTCCGAGGTTCCTTCCTACTGTGAAAATTTAAACCTTTCTGAGCCTGTTTCTTCATCTATAAAATGTGGAGGGTTAATTAGTTGAAAGTTTCCTTCCAGGTTTAAATGCTGTGATCCTGGCTTGATCATCAGTAAGATGCCTTTCTACTTTGAAAGCCTAATTTCAAACAAACCCCTTTTTTCTCTGGCCCTCAATTTCCCCATCTGTTAAACAAGAAGTTTGGATTAGAGGACTCTAATGTCTCTTTCTGCCACTGAAATTTAAAGGTGGAGAAGGCCCTTTTGATTCTTTGCTCCTTTTTTCTGCCCCAGATCCCTATCCAAAAAAAAGAAAGAAAGAAAGAAATCTATGCTTTGTGGTTCGGATTATTCCAACAAAGGTCTCACCTGCCAAAAACTGGAGCCTATCTGTAAAGCTGCCCCCTCCTTTCCCTGCCCCTCTCTCTCTGGTTTCCTGTACTCCCCAGAGGATGAGTAACTATAACATTGTTACTGCCTGCGGTTTGTGAGCTGTGATTGTTTTAACAGATTCATTCTAGAAAAATAGCATGCTCCTCCCTCCAAAACACTGAAGATGCTTACTGTAAATATGTCCCTTGGGATTGCTCTTACTGACTAAGAACAGATCTCCTTAAAGGTATGCTTAATGTTCTAGTAAGTGAAATATTCATTTGCTAGTATGATGTGTTTGGGGCCAGCATTGTGGATTCCAATCTTTAAATACATCCATATGCAGCTATCAAAACAGCACTGCTTCCCATTCTTTCTTTGGGATCAACGATTTGGGACTATTTTAATCCTTGTCAAAATGTACATGGTTAAACAGGCATCAGAAAGATATACGACCAGAGGAAATCAAGTTGCCTTTTGCAGGACTCTGTGAGACAAACAAGCTGTCTTCCCTCCCTCAGCCCTCTAGTCAAGCTGGAAAAAACCAAGGTGCCATTTGAGAAACAAATTTGCCTACAAATCCGGAGGCTCTGTAAAGAATCCTGCCCCCATAATAAGAATATTTAAAAAGAGGAGGAGAGGAGAGAATGAGTTCTATAGTGTTATTTTATAGTCTAGACTTCAAAAGGGAGAACAAATCTTACAGGAAAGAAAATATATACATAATAAAAGCTCCAAGTTGCCCCCTCTCCCCCAGTCAAAAAAAGAGGTAGGAACCAGAGTGGACATCATCATGTTGTAGTAATAGATTTGAGTCCATCCTTCATGGGAAAGTAGAGTCCCAAAGTGGATTTCCTAGGCTATGAACACATGTTATGGAAGTAAATTGTCATCTCAATGACATCTTCCTTGCTCAGGATGCAGCAGTTTTAGAACTATAAGGGACCTTAAATGTCATCCTGACCAACTCCTCCTTAAGTGAGTAAACTGAGGTTCAGGGAGGAAAGAGAGTGATTTGGCAATGTTCTCATGGGGAGCAAAATAGGTAGCAGAACTAAGCAAGAGATAACTGTGGTAAGGGTAGAGCCTGACTGCCTTGCTTTTGGATTGGGATCCCTAGTACCTGGCTTTTATTGATCATGTATAAATGCCTTTCTCCTTCATTCATTCATTCACTCATTCATTCATTCTTTCATTTCCCCTCACTCAGGATTTTCCATTGAATGCTATCTGACCATCTGATGGGGGAACTTTGTAGAAGGGTCATCAATTTAGACCTGTAATAGGATCTAGTTGAACCTCCGTTTTCTCAATAGATGAGAAAATTGAGGACCAGAAAGTTGAAGTGATTTGCCCAAAGTTACACAGATACTAAGCAGCACAAGGTGGATTCAAATCCAGGGCTCGAGTCCAAATCCAGTGATATTTCTATGGTATAAGGCGGCCTTGTGGAGATTCATGATTAGGTTCTGATTCAATCAAATTCAACTTAAAAAATAAAAAAAAATTTTTTTTAAAGTTCCTGTGGTGTGTCAGGCATTGTGCCCTATAGGTCATACGTACAAAGACTAAAAATGATAAATAGTCCTGCAAGTAAAGAGATATTGCACTGGGGGAATCCATATGTAGATGGATAATTCAATATAAAAGAAATATCAAATATTTTTTGGAAGGGAGAACATTTAAAACTGGGAGAGCTGGTAAGAGCCTTTTATATAATGTTGAAGGGAGCTAGGACAGAGAGCCTCTAAGATTCCCTTTGACTCAAAGGTTTTCCATTTTGTCATTTCAGAACCTTTTCAATGTCCCATTAGATAAAAGGTTTGTGAGGATTAGAGATAGGATCCATTTCATGATAATGATCATTCTTGTTTCCAGAGCTTTTCAGAGTTTCTAAAGTGTTTTACATAGCACAACCCTGTGAGGTAAGAAGGATAACCTCTTTCCACTATTTCCCAAACATGCATTCACAATGACAATTTATGCTCCCACTGGTGACTTCAACTTCTAAGAGTAAGCCGGTAATACTAAAACTCCTGAGTCCCCAGTGGTATACTTCTCCTTAACAATCAACCAGGAGATAAAATTAGTTCTTAGCAAAGGAATTCATTTTGATATCAATAGCCATAAAGCAGGTCCACAAAAACCTAGGACACATCTTCTCATAAATGTATCCAGGAACTATAGTGGGCTCATTCTCAGAGAACATTGGTAGTGACAGCACATGTATAGGCTATACTTGTACAAAGGTAAATCATAACTTCTGGTACTTCAGGGCCTAGAAGGCCTTTTCTTCTTCAAGGAATTCACACCATGGCTTTCCAGAGTATTCTGCTGTCCATAGAGTTCTCTCCTCTCTGTTTCCAGGGTTAATATTCTTCAAAGCTGTTCTATCCTTTTGCATAACTCTCTCTGAATTCATGTCTGTCTAGAAGGTGTGTCTGCTCACTGCGTTGTACCTCAAGCTCTCTTGAAATGAAAAACTCTTTTTGAAAAAAATAATTAATTTGTTTGAAATGAAAAACTCTTAAAAGGCTTCCTTCTTAGCGAGTTGTGGATCTTTGTCTTGACCAATGTTGGGGAGTGTAGAAGGAGAGAGAAATATCTTTTTCTCAGACTGAAGAGATTTCCTCTACAAAACCCTCCTGAGTCCTGACTGTCTCTAACTCTCTATGGATCAGCTATTTACCCAGCCCATCCCCCTCCCTCACCCAAGGGTATGACTAATTTGTTTTCTCAGCCCCATTGAGTTGCTACCCTATGACTCACTCAAGAGACTTATTTATATCTCATAAAGGCAGTTAGAGTTAATTTACACCTTGTTACCACATTGAAACCTCATCATCTTTGACTAAATTCTGTGACAATATCTACTGACTTAGGGGTGGAGGAAGAGAATCACATATCCCTCTGCCTTTAAAGTATTATCCCCCTTACAGATTAAAAAACTGAGGGATCTGTAAAGAACACGACTTGGATCATGCATATGGTCGATAAATGTCTCAAGTCTTTCAAATCCAGATCTTCTAATACCACGTAAAACCCTCTAATTCAACTCATTCCTGAAAACAATATAACTGTTAGATTCATACATGTCTTCACTATAACATATCTGACACATGAGGGTCCGATCTTCGCTTAAAGACCTCCAGGGGGTCAGAATACACAACCTTCCCATGCAATGCATTCCATTTCTGAGCACCCTTAATTTGCGATTACATCAAATCTGAAATCTGATGTGGTAGCATGCATCCACTGTTCTTAGTTCTGGCTTCTGTCATCAGGGAGAACACCCCTAATAGCTCTTCCATGTGACAGCCTCTCAAATATGTGAAGACAGCTCTGGTGTCCCTCCTCCACCCCCAATCTTCTCCTGGCTAAACACTGCCAATTCTTTCAAATGATCCTCATGTGGCTCCAATTGGAGGGTCTTCGCTATGCTGACCTGCCTCTCCTGAAAACCTAATACATGAAAATGCAAATTTATAAACAGAAGATGTCACGGTACATGTAAACAATTTTCAAAAGTTTTTTCACATCCTAGAAGTAAATTTTCACAACTATGTGAAGTAGGTTCAGTCAAGGGTGAGTGTCTCCATTTACAAACT
This sequence comes from Bettongia penicillata ogilbyi, assembly GCA_023548195.1. NCBI lineage: Eukaryota > Metazoa > Chordata > Mammalia > Diprotodontia > Potoroidae > Bettongia > Bettongia penicillata. Next base: position 4,397,472 of record JAJHZJ010000433.1, on the reverse strand, counting down.
AGAAATCTTGGCAAATTGAGGTAAACATATACAGAATAAACACACAGGAATATATGTACATGTATATATATATGTATATATATGCATATACTGTGGTATATATACATATTTATATTTATATACATGTATATAAATATATGTATACTACATATTTATATATGTGTGTATGTATATAGTTGCTTGGGAGGGAATGGGACTAAATATAGAGAAGGATAGAATTAAAAAATTATTCTTTTTCCTTTTGGGTTGATTTCCTTATTAAAGTATTCACTTCAGGTTCATATAAATACCATGTTCAAGAATTAGTATATTTAATACCTGGCCAAGAATATTGCTTGGGGGATTAGGGGAAGGAAATAATGATATAGTTAGTATTTTGGGAAGTATTTCAAGGTTTGCCAAGCTCTTTGCAAACATTATCTCATTACAGGTTGCTTACAACAACAACCCTGAAGGTAATTATCCTCATTTTCTAGATGAGGATACAGAAGCCGACAGAGGTTAAGTGACTTGCCCAGGGTCACATAGCTAGTGGATATCTGAGACCACTGTTGAACTCTGAGCTTCCTGACTCTAGGTCCAGTGCTTTATCACCTGTGTTCCCAGTTATCCAGAGGAGATAAAAACACTAGGGCCTGAGAAAAACTAATGCTGGGAACCATCATCAATCAAAAAATAATCACATAGTAACAATTTCTCAAAAATGATATTTGACCCATGGAAGCATGGGAAGGCAGAGTGAAAAAAATAATTCTAGAAGACCACAGGTGGTAAGAGGGAGGGTATTCCAACATAAAAGGTCATTTGGGGAGATATCTAGTAATCCCTTTTGTCTGGACCATAAAGTGTGTGTGTGTGTGTGTGTGTGTGTGTGTGTGTATGTGTGTGTGTATGATACGGGCAAATAGAATAGTTGGTGAAGGGCTTTAAACCACAACCACCTAGGAGTATTTGATACTAGAGGGAATAGAAAACCGCTGGATCTTTTGAGCAGAGGAGGATCATGGTCCATCCTGAACTTCAGGACCATGACTTTGGAAACTGTGGAGGAAGGAAGGGAAAAGGGAAAGGCTGTTGGCTGTAGGTCAATCATGAGGTGTTGAGACAGGCCTGTCAAAAGGGCTTGACCCTGGGTTGTAGCTGTGGATTCTGGGAGGGTAGAATCAATAAGACCTGGCAACTGAAGGGATCTGCTTCAGCTTTTGGAGTTGGCAGCCCTTGTCTTGGTTCCATGAGGCGCAAGCCCAATCCTGCCATGGGTAATAGTAATGCTAAGAAATAAATCAGTGAACAATCATTTATTAAGCTCCTATTCTATCCTGTGTATGAAGGACAGACAGACAGAAGTGAAAGTCTCTCTGCCTTCAAGAATCTTCCTTTCTATTGAAGGAAGTAATATTTACACATATAAGTATACAGCAAATATAGACAAGGTATGCACAAGTAGATAAAGTGTTTGAAGTCAGGAAAACTCAGTTCTTGAGTTCAGTTTGGTCTCAGATGCTTACTAGCTGTGTGACCCTGGGCAATCCACTAATGCTCTTTGCCTCAGTTTCCTCATCTGTAAAATGACCTGGAGAAGGAAATGGCAATATCTTTGCTGAGAAAACTCCAAATAGGGTCATGAAGAGTCAGTCATCACTAAAAGAGACTGAACATATACATGAGGGAGACACTAGCTGCTGGTGGGACCATGAAGGGCCAAGAGTTGTGGGCGGAGCTCCAGCTGAAATTTGAATGAAACTAGGGCTTCTCAGAGGTAGAGATGAGGAAGGCATATATACCAGGCATGAGGTAGATTATGCAAAGATATGCAAATAGGAAATGGAATGTGGGTTTGAGTAAGAGTAAAAAGGCCAGTTGAATAGATGGTGGGGTGCATAGAGGAGGCAGGATGTCTCAGGCAAGCCCCTGTTTGTGTTTTTACCCCCAGGCTAGAGTGTTTGGCATATTACTTTTGCCCCTACCAATCTTGGAACTGAGACTGCAGTGGTACCCCAAACTGAGGATAAAACTAAGCTTTCCAAGGAGAAGCTAATACAGTAGAACTCGTTATTCATAGATGTCACACATGTCTCGCGTTTCTGGGAGCATTTGATTCACATGCATGTTGACCTTAAAAGACTCATTTTAAAACAGAGACTCCTTTATAATTATTGTTTGATTTGAGTTGGTAGTCTTTCATTTCCCAAACATCTTAAGAGAAGAGGATGAAAATTGTTGCCTCTGAAACTATTGAAATTCTCCTAAGTCTTCTGGGCATGTATTATGCATTCATGGAGCTCGCCCAGCAGTGATATAAGTCAGAAATTCTCCTGCTGGTTTTGATTACTGCTGCAAAGTCACAGATTTGAACAGCAGTAGACAATCATAATTCTGCGCCTGCACATAAATATAAAACATTCCCTTCTTCCTTATCACAGAATGCTTCAATGATGGTGCCTTTAAAGGAAATTCCCGTTTTCTTCCCAATTTCTCGGCTTATCATTTTAACAATTAGCAAAATGAATTTCTTTCCACAAAGGGCTGTGATTTGCATTTGTGCAGAGGTCACTGTTCTGGGGTACAGTTATTTCACTATCAAAGGGATGTTAATTTGGCAATCTCTTTGCCATTCAGATGAAATTCAAAATTACCTCTGGCTTTTTAATTTGCACATTTACAGCTACGTGATAAAATATGAGATTAGGATAATAGCATAAGCAATATAATGAACGATCACTTTGGCTTGTCAGAGCCCCCTTTAGATCGGACTTTGGTCTTTGGCATTGACATTCTATTATTTTAAAAGGTGCCAACATATTTCCGAAAGCTCTATCAAGCCTGCCATTTGTACAACTACTCCTTCTTTAAGGTGCTGTCAGGCTTGGCAATGAGAAACAGTCCAGGAGTGACAGGCGCCACTATATTACTCTAGCACTCATAGGTTCCTGCCCTGTTTTTGAAAAATTGCATTTCCTTTGTGTAAGCGGAACATGAAGAAATAGAAATCCATTTTGTGTGAATTCTGTGCCCCTGTATATTAAGCTGTAATTGTTTCCTGGTTAAAAAAAAAAGAAAAGAAAAGAAAAGGTGGGGGGATAGAAGAGAGGCTCGCTGGCTGGATTTCCTGTAAAATAATTCACAAAGATGGGAACTTGGTTTGGCTGTCCTTCTTTCTCAGGGTCTCCGTGATTTCCATGATTAATGATAGCACAAGGAATCTACAGAGCAGCCCATCCAATTCACCAGATCTTTCTTTTGAGTAAAACAGAATCTAGGCTCTCAGAAACATCGAGAACATTTTCTAAGAATCTTAAAAGCAATAATTTATTTTTAAAAATGATTCTTTGTATTCCCAGTGCCTAGCTCAATGCTTTGTATCTAATAGAACCTCAAGCTTGTTAGACTGCTTTGTTATCTGGTTAGCTATGGAGGTAGCTAGTTGGTACAGTGCATAGAATACTGGACCTGGAGTCAGGGAGACCTGAGGTCAAATAAACTCAGGTACTCACTAGTTGTGTAATCCTGGGCAGATCACTTAACCTCTGTTTGCTTTAGTTTCCCATCCCTAAAAATTTGGGACAATAATATTACCTATCTCCTTGAAGTCAGGATCAAATGAAATAATATTTGTAAAGCACTTAGCACCATGCCTGCAATATGGTAGGTTCTATATAAATGTTTATTATTAAATAAATCATTATTGTTATTATCATTAGCACCATCATTTTTGATGAAATAGCACCTAGAGACACTTCCCAACTGGCACAACGGGACCCCTAAAAAGTTGCTTCAAATTAAAAGTACTCTGTGGGTCCATGTCCATTCAAAAACATAACAGATAAGCCCCCACTAACGTATTACTTTTTATAGTCTGCCAGATGACACAATCCAAAACAAAGGCATTTAATTAAATAGTATAGTATGAAAAGCAGCAATAAAACATTTATAGCCAAAAATTTAAGGCGAACTCTACAAATACTCACTTCATTAGTTTGAAAAATAGGCACTCATAGGGAATATATGTGGAGAGACATGTGTAACTGACACACATGTGAATGTGCACACAGGGAAAACAGCTCCGAAGCACTTATGCCTGGGGAAACTCATGTTTTTGACATTGTTGGATCACCGACATGTTCTAGTGATGCCATGAAATTGCTATTAATGGGCCTGCCACTTGTTGGCATGACTTGGTTTGAGTCTATGAGAGATATGCTAGTCTTTGAACTCCCTAATTCTCTTGAATGGTTACTGTTCAACATTGCGCTTCTGGTTTTATGACACCCACTTTACTTAGAAAAGAAGCGGGCTCCACTATCACTCTTTTGCCTTAGAGCCCAGACACTTTATCTACAAGTCTTTTGCAGAAGCCCTAACACACTCCATCTTTTTCCTTAAAGGATCTAACTGTTTTTTCCATGTCTTGGCCAAAATGAGAATTTACTCTTCAGGATGAGATTCTTTGCCCTAAATTCCAGTTCTTAGGATTTCAGAGGAAGATTCATTTAGGTTACTTGCACCCTCAGACCTATCTATTTTTTTAACTAATTTCTGGTCATTGACAGCCAGTGACCTCACTCTGATTTAGGATTAGAACGACCATGAAAATCAAAAGTAACTAATGGAAAATTTCAAAAGAAGCATGGTCCCCAAGAAGATATATGAAAAGATATACACAGTCTACTTATTAGCAGAGTTGGAAAGTCCACAGGTATGCAACAATGCATACTTTCTCAGACTTTTTCAATGAATTAATTGGTTTGGTTAATTTTCCTCTTCTTCCTCTTTTTCTTTAAAAATTTATTTGTTAGATGGCATGACTCTTTGGAAGGTAGAAAAGAAGTGATACAGGGACACATTTTAGTAATATAAAATAAAAAGATATTGATAAAATGTATTTAAATATATTTTGTTTCACTTTATTAAATATTTCCTAATTACATGTCAAAAACTTTAACATTCATTTAAAAAAGTAATTTAGCTCCAAATTCTCTCCCTCCCGCTCACTTCTCCCCGACTCCTTGCGAAGATGATATTGATTATATTTGTGAAGTCATACAAAGCATTTCCATATTATCCATGCTAAAACATACTCACAAAAAAGAAAAAGAAAGAAAAATTTAACAGTATACTTCAATCTACACTGAGTTAGTCTGTGGAAGTGGATAGCATTCTCCATCATAAGTGTTCTGAAATTGTCTTGGATTATTGTTTTAATCAAAGTAGCTCAATCTTCTAGAATTGTTCATCCTTACACTATTGCTGTTGAATGTTCTCATTTTACTCACTTCACTTTGCATTAATTCATATAAAGTCATCCCAGGTTTTTGTGAAACCATCCTCCTCATACAGTACAATCGTACTCCATCACAATCAGATCCCACAACGTGTTCAGTCATTCCTCATTTGGTGGGTGCCACCAATTCTTTGCCACAAAAAAGAAGAGCTAGAAATGTTTTTGGACAGATGGATCCTTTCCCCTTTCTTCCATCTCTTTGGAGTACAGACTTAAGAGTGGTATTTTTGGGTCAAAGGGTATGCACAGTTTTATACCCCTTTGGGTATAGTTCCAAATTGTTCTCCAGAATATTTGGACCAGTTTACAACTCTACCAATAGTGCATTAGTGCATCTCTTTTTCCATATTCCTTCAAGCATTTGTCATTTTTCTTTCTGTCTTATTAGCCAAACTGATATGTATGAGGTGGTGTCCCAGAGTTGTTTTAATTTTCATTTCTCCAATCAATAGTGACAGTACATTTTTTTTCAAGTTACTATTGATAGCTTTGATTTCTTCTTCTGAAAACTTCTTGTTCATATGACCATTTGTCAATTGAGGAGATAAAAGCATAATTTAAAAGAAAAAAAGAAAGTCCATATAACTCCCTGTTTAATGTTTAATTAGTAAATTGCTCCTAGTCTGGACATCTAATTTGAATTTAGTCTCCTAGCAAACTGCCAAGGACTTTCAGGGTTTTTCAGAAATAGAGAAAATGGGAGAAGGAGAATTTGAGGGAAAGAATGTAAGAAAAGACTGTTTGATATACACCTTGGAAGAAATGAGTGTACATAATTTACATCAATTTGCATAAACTCCCCCAGAGGGTTCTAGGTACTATGCTGCCACTGGAATAAAGTCTTTCCATTCCTCCTTCCCCCACAGTTCTTACCACTCTTTTCTTCTGAAATACCTCTGTAGTTTTACAATGTACCTTGACCCCAAGATAGTGATGTCATTTTGGTCATCTTCCAGAATGAAGGGCAATAACCAATAATTCTGTATATACTTAACATACTTCTGTATATACAGAGTATATGAGTGCACAGTATATCCCCCTTGGAGAACGTAAGCTGCTTGAGGGTAGGGACTGTTTTATTTCTTTATCTTTGAATCTCCAGCACCTGGCATGGTATCTGCTCCACAGTAGGCCCTTAATGCTTGTTCAATTAAAACTGAATAGAATTGAAGAATGAAAATCCAAAAGCCTTCCAAAAAGTTGCTAGAAAGTTAAACATTTGATCCTTGATAAATTATTCTGTCAAAGTTGAATTTCTGCAAAACCTCACATCTTCCCTTATGGTAGTGGTGGTGGTGGTGGTGGTGGTGGTGGTGTGTGTGTGTGTGTGTGTGTGTGTGTGTGTGTGTGTGTGATGCACATCTTCACTTCCTTATTTGCTAGGAAGGGAAGTAAAATTGGGTTAGGGTTAGGGTTTAGGGTTAGGATTAGGATTAGGGTTAGGGTTAGGGTCTTTCTCACCATATTTTTCTCATTCTGCTATGAAAAAGGAAATTCTGAGAGTCTTTTGAGGATACTTGAACTTGTGAAATTCTCAGCTTCATTTCTCAAGTCGAAGAAAAGGAGAGCAATATGTTCCCTTCTCTGCTGCTGACTGGCTTCAGATCTCTATTGTTAATATGATTATATTATAGTTATGATTTAGAGAGAAGCTGGATTGATGGATTTGGAGTCAGGAAGAGGTAGAGTGGGTTCAATTCCTTCTTTTTACATCTTTTAGCCAAGTGACCATGGGCAAAAGATTTGACCTTGGGTGACTCAGGCATGTAAGTCTTAGAACCAAGGACTTCTTTGGCAGTCTTGTGAAAGCTATGTGCCCTTTCTTAGAACAATAAGTTTAAACACACAAAATAAAGCAAATTGCATTACAAAGGAGACCAATTATATTAAAATTCAGTTATCAAAATATTAAAAACAAAAAAAATTAATAGATCCCAGGAAGTTAAGAATCCTTGTTCTAAAATTGTGAATTAAAGATGAGTTGCTACTTTGCTGAGGATGTAATGACTGTCTTTGAAAACTTAATGCAAGGGTACATAGTAAGTAGGTTTATCTGGTTATTCAGTCTTTTTGATTGCAAAGAGGCTCTGTCATTTGGGGGAAAAAATTTGTCCTTTGAGTTGATGAGCCTCCTAACAATTTGGTTTAAGTAATTACTTCAGATGTCTTTTATGGGTGGATGATAACTATAGTGCATGACTCCAGGGAGAGAGCCCAGGATCATGGATTTCAAAGTGGGAGCAGCCCTAAGAGGCCATCTGGTAAAATTCTCCACTTTATAGATAAGGAAATAGGGGAATAAAAAGAGGGGAAGGTTTGCTTGAAGTTTCATGAATGAAAAGGTGGCACAATGGATAGAGTGCTGAGCCTAGGATCCGGGAGAACTGAGTTCATATGATCTCAGACAGTTTTTAGCTATGTGACTCTGAAAAAGCCATTTAACCTCCCTTATCAGCAGTTTCGTCAAGTGTAAAGTACGAATAATAATAGCACCTACCTTCCAGGGTTGTTGTGAGATCAAATGAGATAATGTTTATAAAGTGCTTAGCACAGTGCCTGATATATAATAGGAGTTTAATAAATGCTTGTTCCCTCCCTTCCTCTGAAACAAGTAGATGGTAGAGATGGATTCTGAACCTAGGTCCTTTGATTCTAAGTCCAGGTCCCTTCTCCCCTCATGGTGTATTGAAAAGAATACTGTACTTGGAGAGTCAGGAGTCTAGGACCATGGTTACTTCTCAACCACCAAAGGAGTCGTGTGGCAATGACCACAGCAAGGTAAACTGGAAAAATAATCATCCATTCAATGTGAACTTCTTGAGGGCAGAGGCTTTGGTTTAGAATTTTTCTTTTTTTTTTTTTAATCTTTCTTTATTTTCCTAGCACTTAGCACAGTTTCTAACACATAATAAGTTCATAATAAATGTCTGTTGAATAACTGACAATAAAAAATGAAAACAAAACCAAAATTGATGAAGTTGCAATGACCAAATTTGGTCCCTGAGATGAGAAAATGACTTCCTTAACAATCTTGCATATTTGGGAGATTATGGGTGTGAAATCTAGTATAGAGGCATACCTCCTTTTGTTGTACTTTGCTTCATTGCACTTCACAGATATTGTGAGCCTTTGTTTATTTGTTTTTTATAAATTGAAGGCTTGTGGTAAACCTGTGTTGAACAAGTCTACTGGCACCATTTTTCCAATAGCATGTGCTCGCATCATGTCTCAGTGTCACATCTGGGCAATTCTCAAATATTTCAGATTTATTATTATTATCATTGTTAGTTATGGTGACATGTGATCAACGTGCTTTGATGTTACTATCATATTGTTTTAGGGTACCATGAATCTTGCCCACATAAGACAGTGAACTTAATCAATAAATATTGTTTGTGTTCTGACTGTTCCACCCACTAGCTGTTCCTATCTTTCTCTTTCTCCTCAGATCTCCCTTTTTTCTGAAATACAGTGATATTGAAATCAGGCCAATTGATAACATGACAATGACCCCTAACTATTCAAGTGAAGGAAGAGTTGATCAATGTGGCAAACACCATGATTGCCTTCTTTTAAGAAATTACCATAGTCGCCCCAACTTTTAACAGCCACCACCTTCATCAGTCAGCTACCATCAGTGTTGAGGCAAGATTCTCTACTAGAGAAAAGATTATGACCTGCTGAAAGTTCAGATGATGGTTGGCATATTTTTAAAATAAGATATGTACATTGTTTTAAGACATAATACTATTGCATACCTAATAGACTACAGTGTAGTGTAAGCATAACTTTTGCATGTGCTGGGAAACCAAAACATTCATGTGACTCACTATTGTGATATTTCCTTTATTGCGGTGGTCTAGAGCTGAACTTGCAATCTCTGAGGTATGCCTGTATCCACACTGAGGGACTCAGTTGATGTATTAATTTTGCTAAACTACTTTTTCCTTATCCTTTTGCTTTTGTATTTTGTTATAAGGATGGCTCCCTGAGTGGGAGAGGAAGAAGGATGTAGTGAGAAAGACAGATTTTATAAAAAGAAATCAACAATATATTTTTTTAATCATAAACTAGTCACATGACCTTGGGAAGTCTCTTCTCTCCCTTTGCTTTGAAGGGCTTAAATTCATGACATCTGGGTCCAGTTTAACTCTCCCATTCTAGCGCCCCAAGGAGAGACATGTATCCATTTAGCAACAATCCTCCCAAGTACTTTCTCATCTTTCCCGAAGCTTTTAAAGTCTCATGTCTTTGACACCCAATTCAAAAGACCCTCAATCTGTGAACTAAAAAATAACACTATTTTGTAATGTCAAGTAGTTGTTGCTGCTGTTTTAATGGTATTTTTCTGGTTTCCTGCCATTAGGAAAAGGATTCAGCAAAATGAAAGTTGTTTACCCCAAATGAATAGTAGTGAATCCTGCTTAGGAACTGACTTTTAGTGAGGTTGTAACTGTGTTAAATGTCTCAGTTATGAATTTCCTCTAGAGAAACTGCCCTGCTCAGGCCCTGGGTGAATCAAGTGACCTGGTGGGAGTGTGCAAACATGGAAAGTGAGACTGACTAATAAGAATCCATGTACATAGGAATGACACTTCCTAAATATGTAGAGTTGAAAAATCTTAAAGATATTTTAAACTGTTGACCATATTTGGTCAGTGTTGGATCTTACAAGATTCCTTGATAGATGTAACCATAGAGATGTTTGTTTAATGATCCTCTTGTTGTCTAAACCATTTGAGGTAAAATTTTTATTTATCAAATGATTATTAAGTGCTTCCTATGTGCCTAACACTGGACTAATTGCTGGGGCAACAGAGGTCAAAGCTGCCCTCAAGGATAGAAAGGGATAGGTAAGTACAAAAACATGTGAGATAAATATAAAGTGATTTGGGAATGGGGAGGGCTCATCATTTGTGGAATCAGAAAAAGCTTTATGTATTAGGTGGCACTTGGACTCAGGATTGAAGGAGGCTAAGAATTTCTAGAATTGGGGATAAGTGTACATTCTAGACATGGGTCACAGACTTGCAAAGGCCCAGAGAGCAGATAAGGAAGAGATTGTACAAGGATCCATGACAGGTCTAGTTAGAACACAGAGTGCCCGAGTAAGATAAAAGCATCAAAATCTTAGAATTATCCACCTAAAAGGGACCAGCAATGTCATCTAGTTCAACTCCCTAATGTTACTAATGAGGAAACTGAGGCCCACAGAGGGTGAAGTAACAACTGGTGAAAGCCATTGCCAGAATTTGAACTGTAGTCTTCTAGCTCCAAATTTAGCACTCCTTCTACCACATTAGAGTCTGGGACCATGAAGGAACACCAAGGATATTGGAATTGTCATGGACTGTGATCTGTACAAATGATAGAAGGATGCTTCACAGATGGCTAAGTTCTCAAAATGTTCCTATTGGTGACTGATATTATGTTAAGTACACTGAAACCCAGAATATTATGAAGCCTTTGTTAGTGAACTCTGTGACCTAAATACTCATGAAGGAAAAAAATAAATGGAGCACAGTCTTTGAAAGAAGTAGTGAGGTGTAATGGGTAGAGAGGTGGCCTTGGAGTCAGGAAGGCCTAGATTCAAATCTTGCATCTGACCCTTATGACCCTGGACAAGTCATCAATCTCCTTGAACCTGAGACCTCTCCCAAAGACTTGCCTCCTAAGTTATACATGGATGGTGATCTAACTTCCACTCTAGATTCTTCTGGCTTTGACTTCCACAAGAGAAATAAAGAAACAAATGCTCTGTGGAGTGTCTAGCAAAGTTTAAGGATGTTTTTCTTTGAAGACTTCATAGATTGTCCTCTCTACATTGGAGTTATTTTGTATTCTCTGGTTAGAGTCACTGCTCAGACCTTGAGATCCAATAATATCCAAATTTTTCAATCCAATGTGTGAACACTGTGAATGGTATACATAGCGTATATATATTCTTGCAGGGTGGAATGGATGAAGCAGTATAATTTTCTCTTAAGAGTTGACCATTTTAATGTTAGCATCAATATATTTTACTGCCTTCATAAAAATGTTTAATGAAAGTGTGATAAAAAATGAAGAGTGGTTTGATGAAATGAACAAACAAAAAAACTTCTCCCAGTGCCAAGGGATCATTTCTGGGTCTGATGCTTGAAATGAACTGAAGTCAGAAGATAAAAGTGCATTTGAAAATTACTGATTTAGTACATTATTTGTCATCTATGATAGAGTAAGATTTGGAGAGTAGAGACTGTTTCTTTATGTACATATAAATTTGAAATTAATACAAGAAAAAATTGAACTTTTTGGTCAAGGGGGTGTGGGTGTTAAAGTTGGCTCTTGAGATTAACATGAAAACTAGTGATAAACAAATGGCAAAAGCACTCAGTGGTTCCTTTGGAGACAGGACTTTTCTTTTGTTTTTTTTGTTTTGCCTTTCCCACCATTTTAATTATGTGGCCATTTTTTAAATTCTGAAAAATTCTTGAGAAGAATTACACCAACACAAATTGAAATACTTTTTTCCAGAAATGTTTGTGAGGGATTCATTACAGTTTGGGCTTTCCCTGCCACTACACTCAAGGGAAAAAATATTTTGAACTTGAAAACAAAAATCATTTGAGGGGAGAAGTAACTAACCCAAGATCTTTTCACTCTTTGTAGATAGCCTGTTAAGCAAACCTAGCTTGCTCCTTTGGAAATGTTATAGCATGAGAAATTGACACTGGCAAAAAAAAAATGCATAAAATAAAAAAAAGAGAAATTGACACTGACACACATAATTTCAAATATGGCAATGAATTGATAAGTTTCCTTCATCCTTCTTCAACTTCAGTGATTGAGGAATAGGAATTTAACTTGCTGTAGCAAAAAGACAAGCAGGGGGAAGAATTGTAAGGGTTGACTCAGTATTCTACAGACTGGACATACAAGTACAAAGAACAAAATAATCTCTGCTTATGAGTAACTTACATTCCAATGGGAATGATAAAAAGTACTAGTATAAATCTGGACTACATAAAAGTAAGCTGAATCCATCCAAGCACAGACCAAGTGACCAAATGCAAGGTATTTTGGGAGAGAAGGAACCAGCCATCAGAAGAAAAAAAAAACTTCATACAGAAGATAGTATTTGAGCTGTGTCTTGAAGAAAGAGAGGGTATTTTGAGCAGAGACAAGGAGGAAATATACTCCCAAAGGAAAAAGACTGGAGTTGATATGCTGTAAGAGACAGAAACAGGACAGGTTTGGTTCAATCAGAGTTCTGGATGGAGAATAATGTCCATGGAGGCTGAGATGTAGGCTTGGGCCAGGTGATGTAGGGCTTTAAAATCTGAAGAGTTTGCATTTGAACCTAGAGGCAATTGGGAACCACTGGAGTTTGCTAGTCAACAAGCATTTATTAAGTGCCTACTATGTGACAGGCACTGGGCTAAGCTTTGAGTATATGAAGAAAAGTAAAAGAAAGTCACTGCTCTCAAGGAACTCAGTCTAATGGAGAAGACTATATGTGAACATCTGTTCACAAACATGCAGGATAAACTGGGAGTAATCTCAGGGGGCAGACATTAAGAGTAAGATGAATTAGGAAAAGCATCCTGCAGGTAGGACTTTTTGCTGAGACTTGAAGGAAAAACAGGAAGAGGAGATGAGGGAGGAAGAGCATTTCTTGTATGAGGGGCAGAAAGGGAAAATGCTTATAGTTAGGAGATGGAGTGTTTTATTTGAGGAACAGCAAGGAGGTCAGGGTCACTAGATGGTAGAGTATGAGTATATGGAGAAGAGTCTGATGTAAGAAGATTGGAAATGTAGGAAGGGCTTTCTTACATCTTACTTGGGAAGGACTTTGAAAGCTAAAGAAAAGATTTTATATTTGATCCTGGAGATAATAGGGAATCACTGGACTTTATCGACTAGAAGTATGGCATGGTCAGACCTGCTTTTTAGGAAGACATTTTAACAGCTGAATAGAGGCCATTTTGGAGTGGGGAGAGATTTGAGGCAGAGAGGCCAACCAGAGTGTTACCGCAGTAGTCCGGCAGTGATAAAGGTCTTTACCAGGGTGGTGGCACTGTCAAAAGACAGAGGGAGGCATATTCTAGAGGTGTTACAAAGAGGTAATCAGTAGGACTCAACCACCAATCGGATATAGGTAGTGAGAAAGAGTGAGGAGTCAAGGATGACAGCTAAATTGTGAGTCAGGGTGAAGGACTTTAGGACAAAGGTGGCTTAAGGAAGATAATGACTTTGGTTTTACACATGTTGAGTTGAGGATGTCAACAGGACATCCAGGTTGAATCGCTGAAAGGTAGTTGGAGATATGGGAGTAGAGGTTGGGAGAGAGGACAAGTAGATCTGGGTTGATTAAGAAGAAAACTGAAATAATCAGCTTTATATTTAAGTAAAATTACTTTGGCAACTGTATACAGGATAGCTCATACACTGGGGGCAGGGAAACCAATTAGAAGATTGCAGCATTCTATATTGGAGGTGAGAAGGGCCAGAACTAAGGTGGTAGGTGTGTGAGAAGACAGAAAGAATGGGATGACAGAAATGTTGTCAAATAGAAACAGGGAGATTTGGCAGCCAATTGGATGTGTAGAAAAGGTGGAGAGTGAATCAAGACATTCTGAGGTCTACGTAATTAGGTGTTATTGATGTGATGAATAATTTGATGATAAAGGGGAAAAAAAGGACACCTACAGTAAGTACTGTCTTTAAGGCTTAGAAAATAATGAAAAGATGAGATGAGCCAATCAAGTCTCTCAATCAATAAACATTTACTAAGCTCCTGCCAGTTTCTAGACATTATAGATACAAAGACAAAGCATGAAACAACATTTGCAAGAAACCTGAAATCTGCTCAGTAAGTACTTTTTAAGCTCTTTTTGGTGCAAAATATGGTAAAAAAAAAAAGGGGGGGGGCTGCCTCTTCAACCTTGTCTATATCTTTTCCTTTATAGCAATGATCAGAGCAAAATAGAAGCAGTTTAGAACTCAGAAGACTTAGGATAGAGTCTTAGGATAGGCTTCAACATTTTTTGGCCACATAACCCAGACATGGCATTTAATCTCTTGGAAGCTTAGATAGCACCTCTGCAAAAGAGGGATAATATTACCTGTCATGTCTAATGGATAGGGCTATTGTGAACACTGAATAAGATTGTGTTTATAGAAGTGCTTTAAAAACCATGTTATAAAAATAAGAGGCACCATTACTCAAATCCTACTCACCTTTCGTTTTGATATATGCATATGTATCATGCATCAGTGTTATTTGTGGATAACTTTCAAGGCAATATTTTGCTATATCAGGTCAATTTTTTTTTCAATCCACAAACACTACACAAAACAGAACTAGGTCAATTTGGTAACTATGAGATATTGGTATATTGGAGGAAATAATTTGTCAAACCCTGCTCTTTTCCTTTCTTATATTTTCATCAAGGGTACCTTCAGGATGTGCATAAACCATTCTTATAAAAACAAATACAAAGATGAGAAAGCTGACACATAGGCTGGTAGTTGGTGATGTCCCTTTGGTTGTCTTTTTTTCATATTAGTAGAGTTCATGATTTTTTTATTAATTTACTATTTCCCCTTTTTTTGAGGCATTTTGAATATTGATTCTGGAGATGTGGAAGAATAGAAATGCAGTTCAAGATCTATATTTTCAGGCATGGCCAATGTGCTGATTTGTTTTATGTGGCAATTAATTCATTACAAGAAGGTTGGAGAGGGCAATCAGTATTAAGTGATAGTTATGTTGATTGTTTAAAAGAGCATTGATAATTATTTTTTTTAAATAATATCTTTTTCTCCAATTACAGGTAAAACTATTTTTAAAATTCATTTTAAAAATGTTGAGTTCCTTTTGAGAAAGAAACAAAGAAAAAAAAAGAAAGAAAAATAGTATACTTTGGTCTGCACCAAGACTCCATTAGTTTTTCTCTTTAGAGATTGATATCATTTTTCAGCATAAAGCCTTTGGGGTTGTTTTTGATCACTGTATTGCTGGGAAGATTCAAGTCATTTGCAGTTGCTCATCATATTACATTGCTGTTACTGCGCACAGTATTCTCTTGGTTCATCTCACTTCACTCTACGTCAGTCCACTGAAGTCTTTCCAGGTTTTTCTGAGAGAACCCTGTTTGTCATTTCTTATAACACAAGAGTATTCTATTACAATTGTATACTATAGCTTGTTCAGTCATTCCTCAACTGATGAGCACCCCTTCAACTAACAATTCCTTCCTGCCACAACAAGAGCTATTATAAATACTTTATACAAATATGTCTTTTTCTTTTTTTTTTAATCCCTTTGAGATACAGATCTAGAAATTGTATTGCTAGATAGTCCTTTGGATCACTTTTATAGTCCTTTGGGCATAGTGCCAAATTGCTCTCCAGAATGGTTGGATCAGTTCACAACTCCATTACTAGTGCATTAGGTGTCGATTTTCCCAAATCTCCTCCAACATTTGCTGTAATAACTAATCTGATAGGTGTGAGGTGATCCTCAGAGTTGTTTTAATTTGTATTTATGTAATCAATAGTGATTTAGAGAATTTTTTTTCAATGATGATTGATGACTTTGATTTCTTTTTCTGAAAACTGCTTATTTGTATCCTTTGACAATTTGTGAATTAGATAAGGACATATTCTTATAAATTTGACTCAGTTCTCTATATAACTGAGAAATAAGGACTCTATCAGAGAAATAAAAACATTTCCCCAGTTTCCTATTTCCCTTCTAATTTTGGATGCATTGGTTTTATTTATGCAAAACCCTTTTAATTTGATGTAATCAAAATCATCCATTATACATGTCAGAAATCTCTCTTGCTTAGTCAGAAATTCTTGCCTTATCAATAAATTTGACAGAAAATATTTCTTGCTCCCCTAATTTGCTTATGATATCACACTTTATGTTTAAACCATGTACCCATTTTCATCTTATCTTGTTATTGACCAATACCTGGTTTCTACCAAACTGCTTTCCAGTTTTCCCAGGAATTTTTGTCACAGTGATTTCTTGCCCCAAAATCTTGGATCTTTGAGTTTGTCAAACACTAGATTGCTGTGTACTATACACTGTGTACTATACACTGAATGTATTCCACTGGTCTAGCACTCTTTTTTTTTTGGCCAGGGCCAGATTGTTTTGATGATGATCATCATGTAATATTGTTTGAGATCTTATACTAATAAACCACCTTACTTCACATTTTTTTATTAGTTCCCTCTTTATTTTTGACTTTTTGTTTTTTTCAGATGAATTTTGTTATTGCTTTTTATAGCTCTATGAGATATTTTTGGTAGTTTGATTGGTATAGTGCTGAATAAGTAAATTAATTTAGGTAGAATTTTCAATTTTATTACATTGGTTCAGCCAGCCCATGAGCAATTAATAATTCTCCAATTGTTTAGATCTGACTTTATTTCTCTGAAAAGTGTTTGCCAATTGTTTTCATATAATTCCTTGCTTTGCCTTGGTAGATAGACTCCCTAGTACTTTATATCATCTGCAGTTATTTTGAATAGAATTTCCCCTCCTATCTCTTGCAGCTGAATGATACACTACAATACTGAACAACAGTCATTATAATGGATGTCTTTGCCTCATGCCTGACTTTACAGGAAAGGCTTCTGGCTTATTTCCATTACAGATAAGCCTTCTTGATGGTTTTATATAGATATGCCTTATCATTGTAAGGAAAGTTCCATTTATCCCAATAATTTGTGATGTTTCTAAGAGGAGTAAATGTAATATTTTTTCAAAAGTTTTTTCTGCATCTATTGATAAAATCATATAATTTTTGTTCTTTTTGTTATTTATACTGCAAACAATGTTGATAATTTCTCTAACACTGAGCCATCATCACATTCCTGGTATAAATCCCAACTGGTCATGGTGTATTATCTTTATGATGTATTTCAATAATCTCCTTGCTAGTATTTCTTTAAAATTTTTGCATCAGATTATGATCTAGGGGGCGGAGCCAAGATGGCGGAGTAGAAGGACGTACATTTACGAGCTCCAACCCACAGCCCATAGAATTAGTGTAAAAAGAGATCCGCATAAATTCTGGATCACTGAAAGGTGTGCAGAACCAGAGTGGAAGAGATTTCCATGCCAGCGAGCCCTGGAGACCCGTCCCCAGGGTCCACCGTGCCCCGGAAAGCGGACCCCACCCCAGTGCTGCCCTGGCCGCGGCCCCAGAGAAGCTGACCCGAGCAGGCTTCAGGGATGAAAGCTCCGGCAGCCGGGAAAGTTCCTCCGCCCACAGAAGCTACGGGTCAGTGAGAGAGAAGGCTGGGCTGGACGAGAGGGGGAGCGGAGTGTCTCCGTGACTCGGGCCCCCTCGAGAGGAAGCGGCAGCGGCAGAGACGGGGGCAGGAAGCGGCGGAGGCAGAGGCGTGGGCGGCGGGCCAGGACTCCCTCAGCAGCAGGCAGGATCTTCATTACTGAAAGTCTCTGCATAAACAACCTAAGGGAGCTGAGCCTGGGAGACGACCCTGCCCCACCCTGCTCCACTGGTGAAGGCCTCTGCATAAAGACCCTGAGGGAACTGAGCCTGGGAGGCAGCCCCCCACCTCCACCCGCTCCGTTCCTGAAGGTCTCTGCATAAAGCCCCTGAGGAAGCTGAGCCTGGGAGGTGGCCCTGCCCCCACCCCAGCACCAGAACTAAAGCTTGCTATGGAAAGCCAATTTGAACCTCAGACCCCAAGCACCAGCTGGGCCGATCTAGGCGGGGGTGGACAGGAATCTCAGAAGTCAAGTAACCAGCTGGGAAAATGTCTAGAAAAGGGAAGAAAAATAAGACTATAGAGAGTTTTTTCCAACAAATGCAAATTATCCCGACATTCGGATCTGATGACGAGGACATATTCTCGCCATCGGGGAAAGATGTGGAGGGCGGGGCCTCAGTACCCCAGACACCCCAGGGGGATGTCAGGTGGGCTCAGGCCTTGGAAGAGCTCAAAAAGGATTTTGAAAAGCAAGTTAGACAGGTGGAGGAAAAACTGGGAAGAGAAATGAGAGAGATGCAAGAAAAGTATGAAAAACGGGTCAATACCTTGGTTAAGGAGACCCAAAAAAATGCTGAAGAAAGTAACACCTTGAAGATTAGGCTCACTCAATTGGCAAAAGAGGTTCAAAAATCCAATGAGGAGAAAAATGCTTTCAAAAGCAGAATTAGCCAAATGGAATAAAAGGTTCAAAAGCTCACTGAATTTAATAGTTCTGTCAAAATTAGAATGGAACAGATGGAGTCTAATGACTTTATGAGAAACCAAGACATCACAAAACAAAACCAAAAGAATGAAAAAATGGAAGAGAATGTGAAATATCTCATAGGAAAAACAACTGACTTGGAAAATAGATCCAGGAGAGACAATTTAAAAATTATGGGACTACCTGAAAGTCATGATCAAAAAAAGAGCCTAGACATCATCTTCCATGAAATTATCAAGGAAAACTGCCCTGACATTCTAGAACCAGAGGGCAAAATAAGTATTGAAAGAATCCATCAATCACCACCTGAAAGAGATCCAAAAAGAGAAACTCCTAGGAACATTGTGGCCAAATTCCAGAACTCCCAGCTCAAGGAGAAAATCTTGCAAGCAGCTAGAAAGAAACAATTTCAGTACTGTGGAAATACAATCAGGATAACTCAAGATCTAGCAGCTTCTACATTAAGGGATCGAAGGGCGTGGAATAGGATATGCCAGAAGTCAAAGGAACTAGGACTCAAACCAAGAATCACCTACCCAGCTAAACTGAGTATAATACTTCAGGGGAAAATATGATCTTTCAATGAAATAGAGGACTTTCAAGCATTCTTGATGAAAAGGCCAGAGCTGAAAAGAAATTTTGACTTCCAAACACAAGAATGAGAAGAAGCATGAAAAAGTAAACAGCAAAGAGAAGTCTTAAGGGACTTACCAGAAGTGAACTGTTTACATTTCTACATGGAAAGACAATATTTGTAACTCTTAAAACTTTTCAGTATCTGGGTAGTTGGTGGGACCACACACACATGTACACCCATGCACGCACACACACATACACACATGCACACACACAGAGAGACAGAGAGCACAGAGTGAATTGAATAGGATGGGACCATACCTTAAAAGAAATTAAGGTAAATGGTGAGAGAGAAATGTAGTGAGAGGAAAGAGGGTGAAATATAATGGGGTAATTATATGTCATTTAAGAGGCAAGTAGGAGACTTTTTAGTGGAGGGAAAAAGAGGAGAGCTGAGAAAAAAAAACAATTAGTTTACCCTCATCACATTTGACTAAAGGAAGGAATAAAATGCACACTCATTTTGGTATGAAAACCTATCTTACAGTATAGGAAAGTGGGGGAGAAGGAGATAAACAAGGGGGGGGGGATGATGGAAGGGAGGGCAAAGGGAGGAGGGAGCAATTTGAAGTCAACACTTGGGGAGGGACAGGATCAAAAGACAGAAGAGAAACAATGAGGGGCAGGATAGGATGGAGGGTAATTCAGTTAGTCTTGCACAACATGACTATCATGGAAGTCATGTGCAAAACTACACAGATATGGCCTATATTGAATTGCCTGCCTTCCCAAAGGGAATGGGTGGGGAGGGAGGGATGGGGAGAATTTGGAACTCAAGGTTTGAGGAACAACTGTCTAGTATTGCTGTTGCTACTAGGAAAGAAGACATACAGTTAATGAGGAATAGAAAGTCATCTGGCCCTACAGGAGAAAAGAGAAGATGGAGACAAGAGAAGGGAGGGATGACAGAAGAGAGGGCAGATTGGAGATAGGGAAAATTAGATTGCTTGGGGTATTGGCGTGGGGGGAGGGGATAAAAGGGGAGAAAATTTGGAACCAAAATTTTGTGAAAATGAATTTAAAAAGGTAAACAAACAAATAAATAAATAAATAAATGAAGATTATGATCTAGAAGAAACAATATTTGAACTTGATTAAACTACAAACACTGAAAAAACATTTTGCATCATTATTTATTAGGGAAATTGATCAATAATTTTCTTTCTTTGTTTTTGCTTTTCTTGATTTAGCTATCACCACCATATTGGTGTCATAAAAAGAATTCTGTGAGACTCCATCTTTACCTGTTTTTCAAATAATTTAAATAGTATCAGAATTAATTGTTCTTTAAATGTTTAGTAGAATTTATTTGTGAACTCATTCAGTCATGGGGACTTTCTTTAGGCAGCACATTGATGGCTTGAACAAATTTTTTTTTTAAAATAGAGTTGTGTTCTATTTCCTATTCTGTTTATCTGATCAGGTTATATTTTTTACATACTCATCCATTTCACTTAGATTGTCAGATTTATTGGTATATAATTGGGCAAAATACCTTTAATTTCTTCTTCATTGATGGTGCATTCATCTTTTTTTCATTTTTGATACTCATAATTTAATTTTCATCTTTTTTTCTTTAAAAATTAAATTAACCAATAATTTCTTTATTTTATTGTGTTTTTTTTTCATAAAAACAGCTCTGAGTTTTGTTTATTAGTTCAAAGGTTTTCTTACTTTAAATTCTATTAACCTCTCTTTTGATTTTCAGAATTTCCAATTTGGTGTTTAATTGGGGATTTTTAATTCATTCTTTTTCTTGTTTTTTAGTTGCATACTTAATTCGTTGATCTGTTCCATCTCTATTTTAATGATAATCACTTAAAGACATAAATTTTCCCGTGAGTGGGGCTTTGGCTGCATCCATTAAATTCTGGTATATTGTCTCATTGCTGTCATTCTATTTAATGAAATTATTTTTCTTTTTTTTTTCAATTAAATCATTCTATTTGTTTTCAGTGTTCTACAATCACTTCCATATATCTTAGATTTTTTTTAACTCCTTTATCTCCCTCCTCACTCCCTCCCTGAGATGGCATACAATTTTGTATAGGTTCTGCACATACATTCCTATTAAATACATTTTCACTTTAGTCATGTTGCATAGAAGAATTAAAATCAATGGGAGAAATCATAAAACAAAACAAAATCAATCATAGTACCAAATAAAATGGTCTTCATCATTCTGAAATCAAATTTCATAATTCTTTCTCTGAATGTGGAAGGCATTTTGCCTCAAGAGTTCATTGGGAATTTTTTAAGTCCTTGTATTACAATGAAGTACTAAGTCTACCAGAAAAATTCCTCCCACACTGTGGTTGTTGCTGTGTACAAAGTTCTCCTGTTCTGCTCCTTTCACTCAGTATCAGTTCATATAAGTCTTTCCAGGCCTCTCTGAAGTCTTCCTGTTCATCATTTCTTAGAGCACAATAGTATTCCATTATATTCATATACCACAATTTGTTCAGCCATTCCCCAGTTGATGGGCATTCCCTCAATTTCTAGCTCTTGGACACCAGAAAAAGAGCTGCTATAAATATTTTTGTACATGTGGGACCTTTTCCCATTTTTATGATCTTTTTGGGAAACAGTCCTAGAAGTTATATTGCTGGGTCAAAGGGTATGCACATTTTTGTATCCCTTTGGCCAGAGTTCCAAATTGCTCTCCAGAACACTTAGATCAGCTCACAGCTCTGCCAACAATGAATTAGTGTTCCAACTCTCCCACATCTTCTCCAACATTTATCATCTTCCTGTTCTGTCATGGTAGCCAATCTGATAGGTGTAATGTGGTATCTCAGAGTTGTTTTGATTTTATATTCTAATTGATAGTGATCTAGAGCATTTTTTATGTGACTATAGATAGCTTTAATTTCTTCCTCTGAAAACTGCCTGTTCATATCCTTTGGCCATTTATCAACTGGGGAATGATTTGTATTCTTGTACATTTGACTCAGTTCTCTATATATTTTAGAAATGAGGCCTTTATCACAGACACCAGTTGCAAAAATTCTTTCCCAGTTTTCTGCTTCCCTCCTAATCTTGATTGCATTGGTTAGTTTGTGCAAAAACTTTTCAATTTAATGTAATCAAAATTATCGATTTTGTACTTCATAATGCTATCTGTTGTTTAGTAAAAAATTTCTCCATTCTCCATAAATCTGATTAATACAATATTCCTTGCTCCACTAATTTTTTATAGTATCAATCTTTATACCTAGATCACATACCCATCTGGACTTTATTCTTGTGTACAGTGTCAAGCATTGGTCAATGCCCATTTTCCACTGTACTATTACCCAGTTTTCCCTGGAATTTTTATCAGACAGTGAGTTCTTACTGGGGTCCTTGGGTTTACCAAATAGTAGGTTGCTAATGTTCATTGTCTACTGTGTCTTGAGTGCCTAATATATTCCACTGGTCTACCCCTCTGTTTCTTAGCCAGCACCAAGTGATTTTGATATTTTCTGCTTTGTAATATAATTTAAGGTCTGGTAGGGCTAGGTGACCTTCCCTAGCATTTATTTCCATTAGTTCCTTTCATAATCTGAACCATTTGTTCTTGCAGATGAATTCTGATATTATTTTTTCTAACTCTACAAAATAATTATCTGATAGTTTGATTGGTATGGCACTGAATAAGTAAATTAATTTAGGTAGGACTGTCGTTTTTATTATAGTGCCTCAGCCTACCCATGAACAACTGATGTTTTCCCACTTACTCAGATCTGACTTCATTTGTTTGAAAAGTATCTTGTAGTTGTGTTCATATAGTGCCTAGATTTGTTTTGGCAGGTAGACTCCCAAATATTTTATAGTGTCTACCCTAGCTTTAAATGGGATTTATCTTTGTATCTCTTGCTGTTGGGCTTTTTTACTAATATACACAAATGCAGAAGATTTGTGTGGGTTTATTTTGTAACCTGCAACTTTGCCAAAGTTGTTCACTATTTCAAGTAGTTTTTTACTTGAGTCTCTGGGATTCTCTAAGTGTATCATCATATCATCTGTAAAGAGTGATAGTTTAGTTTCTTCTTTGCCTATTCTAATTTCTTCAATTTCTTTTTCTTCTCTTATTGCTACAGCTAATATTTCTAGTACCAAATTGAATAATAGTGGTGATAATAGACACCCTTGTTTCACTCCTGATTTTATTGAAAGTGCATATAGCTTATTTCCATTGCATATAATGCTTGCTGAAGGTTTTAGGTAGATACTGCTTATTAATTTTGGAAAGTTCTATTTATTCTGTACTCTCTGTGTTTTTAATAGGAATGGGTGTTGTGTTTTGTCAAAAGCTTTTTCTGCATCTATTGAAATAACCATGTGGTTTCTATTAGGTTTGTTGTTCATATGATCAATAATGCTAATAGTTTTCCTAATATTGAACCAGCCCTGCATTCCTGGTATGAATCCTATGTGATTATAATGTATTATTCTCATGATAAGTTGCTGTATTCTTTTTGCTAAAATCTTATTTAAGATTTTTGTATCTATATTCATTAGAGAAATTGGTGTATAATTCTCTTTCTCTGTTTTGGTTCTTCCTGGTTTAGGCATCAAAACCATATTTGTATCATAAAAGGAATATGGGACTCTTTCTTCCCTAATTTTCCCAAATAGTCTATATAGTATCAGAATTAACTTTTCTTTAAATGTTTGGTAGAATTCACTTGTAAATTCATCCAGCCCTGGAGTTTTTTTCCTAGGGAATTCACTGATGGCTTGTTGAATTTCTTTTCTGAGATTGGGTTGGTTAAGTATTCAACTTCCTCTTCTGTTAATCTAGGCAATTTATATATTTTTAAAAATAATCATCCATCCTATTTAGATTGTTGAATTTATGGGCATATACTTGAGCAAAGTGATTTCTAATTATTGTTTTAATTTCCTCCTCATTAGAGGTGAGTTCACCCTTTTCATTTTTTATATTGATAATTTGATTTTCTTCTTTCTTTTTTTTTGAATCAAATTGACCAAAGGTTTATCAATTTTATTGGTTTTTTCATTAAACCAACTCTTAGTTTTGTTTATTAGTTCAATAGTTTTCTGAATTTCAATTTTGTTAATCTCTCCTTTGGTTTTCAGTATTTTAATTTGGTATTTACTTGGGAATTTTCAATTTGTTCTTTTTCAAGCTGTATGCCCAATTCAGTGATCTCCTCTTTCTCTATTTTATTAATGTAGGCATTCAAAGATATAAAACTTCCCCTAAGAACTGCTTTTGCATTATCCCATAAGATTTGGTAGGTTATCTTATTATTGTCATTCTTTTGAATGAAGTTATTGATTGTTTCTATGATTTGTTGTTTAACCCACTCATTCTTGAGGTTTACATTATTTAGTTTCCAATTAATTTTTGGTTTATAGTTCAATGGACTTTGATTATATATAATTTTTATTGCATTATGATCTGAGAAGCATGCACTGACTATCTCTTCCTTTCTGCACTGTATTGTGATGTTTTTACGGCCTAGTTCATGGTCAATTTTTGTATATATGCCATGTACCACTGGGAAAAAGGTATATTCCTTTCTATCCCTATTCAATTTTCCCCAGAGATCTATTATATCCACCTTATCCAGAGTTTTATTCACCTCCTTAGATTCTTTCTTGTTTATTTTAAGGTCAGATTTATCAAGTTCAGAGAGGTGGAGGTTGAGGTTCCCCACTAGTATGGTTTTGCTGTCCATTTCTTCCTGTAACTCCCTTAACTTCTCCTCTAAGAATCTGGATACTATACCACTTGGAACACATATATTTAGTAATGATATTTCTTCATTGTCTGTGGTGCTTTTTAGCAGGACATAGTTTCCTTCCTTATCTGTTTTGATTAGGTCTATTTCTACTTTTGCTTTGTCTGAGATTAGGATTGCTACCCCTGCTTTTTTCATATCAAATGAAGCACAATATATTCTGCTCCAACTTTTTACCTTTACCCTATATATATCCCTCTGTTTCAAATGTGTTTCTTGTAAACAACATATTGTTGGATTATGGTTTTTAATCCATTCTGCTATCCATCTCCATTTTATGGGAGCATTCATTCCATTCATATTCACAGTTATGATTACTATCTGTGTCTTTCCCTCCATCCTCTTTCCTCCCATTTGTGCTTTTAGCTCTCCCTTCTCCCTTCTCCCTTCCCCTCCATAATAGAGTTTTGATTTTTCACCACCACCTCCCTCAGTCTTCCCTTCCTTCTTTCAGCTCACCTCTCCTTTAACCTTACTACTTCTTCCCTCCCTTTTATCCTCTACTCCCTTCTCTTTCCCCCTTCCCCTCCTACTGCCTATAGAAGTAATTAGATTTCTACACTTAACTGAGTTTGTTGTTTCCTCCTTGAACCAAATCAGATGAGAGTCAATATCAAACAATGGTCATCTGCTTCCCCTCTTTCCTTCTACTGTAATATAAGTTTGTGCCTCTTCTTGTGATTTAATTTACCCTTTTCTGCCTCTTCCTTTTCACATCTCCTGTTACAATCCCTTAGCACTCTTAAATCACATTTTTATCATTACATCTTTTGCTTTATACCTGCTCCCTCTGTCCGTGTATATCCATTTTATATAGCATGATAAATATACAATTCCCAAGTTTAACAAGTATCATCTTCCCTCATAGGGATATCAACAGTATGCCCATATTGAATAACAAGTTTTTTCCCCCTGTTTACCTTTTTATGCTTCTCTTGAGACTTGTGTTTGAAGACCAAATTTTCTATTGAGTTTTGGCCTTTTCATCAGGAAGATTTGGAAATTCCTTATTTCATTGAACGTCTGCCTCCTTGCCTGAAATATTTGCTATGTAATTGATCCTTGGTTGTAGTCTTAGCTCCTTTGCTTTACGGAATATCATATTCCAATTCCTTTTACCTTTTAATGTAGAATCAGCAAGATCCCGTGTGATCCTGTTTGTAGCTCTTCAATATTTGAATAGTTTCTTTCTGGCTGCCTGCAGTATTTTCTCCTTCACTTGATAGTTCTGGAATTTGGCAATGATATTCCTTGGTATTTTTAGTTTGGGATCCCTTTTGGGAAGTGGACAGTAGATTCATTCGATGACTATTTTGCCCTCTGGATCTAGGACTTCTGTGCAGTTTTCCTTGATGATTTCTTGGAAGATATTGTCCAGGTCCTTTTTTTTCATCATGGCTTTCTGGAAGATCAATAATTCTTAGATTTTCTTTCCTGGATCTGTTTTCTAGGTCAGTTGTTTTTTCATTTAGATATTTTACATTTTCTTCTATCTTTTCATTCTTTAGATTCTGTTTGACTGATTCTTGATGTCTCATAGAGTCATTAGCTTCTACTTGCCTAATTCAAATTTTTAATAGATTGCTTTCTTCACTTAACTTTTGCATCTCCTTTTCCATCTGTTCAATTGTTTCTTTTAAGGAGTTATTTTCTCCAGTTAGTTTTTATACTTCCTTTTCCTTTAATCCAATTTTCCTTTTTAAGGAGCTTCTTCTGTGAATTCTTTTTTCATATTCTCAAAATCATTACCCAATTTTTCTTCTACTTCTCTAATTTGGCTTTTAAAATCCTTCTCCAGCTCTTCCAAGAGTGTTCTTTGTGCTTGTGACCAGTTCATATTCCCTTCTGAGGTTTCAGATGGGAGTATAGTCTCAAGGCTGACCTCTTTGGTATTTGTGTTTTAGTCCTTTATTCATTCTTTATGATTAGATTATTAATTCAAAATTAATTTTCAACCCAGGTTTCCTTGGCCCTCAATTAAACACACTTTTGTTTCCATAGAAATATTCTATGGTCTTTTCTGCTTTGCTTTTTTACTCATGATGATGATGATGATCACCCTTTTCCTGACTTTTAGAGTACATCTCTGCTTCTACGGCACAAGTGACTCTGTCCCAGAATTCTTGTGCCTTGAACTTGAGGCTTTGTGTGTTGTGGCCTCTGGTTCTTTCAGCTAGCAGCTAAAATTCTGCAGGTTACCTGGTGCTGAGCTGGCCAGTGTGAGAAAGCAGAGGCCAAGTGAGGTCTTCCTGGGTTTCCTTGGAGTTGTCCTGGAGCTGGCTGTGTTAATTGTGGGGGAGGGGTGGTCTGGCTATAACAGTTCTCCTCTGCTGAGTTAGAGCATAGCAAGCTCAGTGCTTGGTGAACCTGTCTGTGCTAGTGTCTTCCCGATTCTCCTGGGGTGATGAGGCATGTCTGGGATCCTGGTATTGGTGGTTGCCAGCTCCACTCTCCAGGGGGTCAGGATCTTCTCCTGGTTTGCTGAGGTGGGGCTGTCTGGGATGGCTGTGGTCCTGCACAGGTCCACTTCAGACACAGCAAAAGGGACCCTTCTTAGTGATTTTCCTAGCCTTACATACTGAGAGACTATTTGCCCCTTCTACTGATCTCACTGTTCCAGGATTTTTCTGGGGAAATATTTTATGGGTCTTTCAAGGTCAACAAGGGAAAGGGGAGTGTGTTTACTTATCACTCCACCATCTTGGTTCCCCGAAGTTCAAGTAGGTGTCTTACTGACATTTATCTGCAGGCTGATAGTGTCAGTAGCTGCTTCTGCAGATACCTGGGGCCCCACGGCTCTCACTTGCTTGGTTCCACTGTACTCCTGTCCTAGGTTGATATGCCCGAGACTCCTCAGTGGGACCACTGCCTCAGAGCATCTGGGGTTTACTGCTCAGCCCTGCCATGGTGTGCACTGTGTGCTCCTCCAATCCCACAGAACAGTTCCTTCCTGTCAGTCTTCCAGTCTGTCCTGGGCTATGAATCTGCCACAGTCTGTCTCCTATTGGATTCTGCCACTCCAAAATCCAGTCAGATTCTTTTCTTAGAGGTATCTGAAGGAGTGTGTCTAAGAGCTTAGGTGAGTAGTTGCTCTTACTCTGCTATTTTGGCTCTGCCCCCTCTTATTGCTTCTATAATTTTTTCTTTGACACATTCATTCTTTATGATTAGATTATTAATTCAAAATTAATTTTCAACCCATGTTTCCCTGGCCTTCAATTAAACAAATTTTTATTGCATTATTGTCTGAAAGGAATACATTTAATATTTCTGCTTTTCTGCATTTGATTGTGAGGTTTTTATGCCCTTAGTATGTGGTCAATTTTTCTGAGGGTGCCATTTATAGCTGAGAAAAAGGTACACTCCTTTCTATTCCTATTCAGTTTTCTTCACAGATACATCATATCTAACTTTTCCAAAATTCTATTCCATCCATTAACTTCTTACTTTTTAATTTACTTTTAGTAGCTTTATCTAGTTCTGAGAGGGAAAGTTGAGGTCTCCCACTAGTATAGTTTTGTTATTTCCTAGGAGTTTACCTTCTTTTTTTGCTGTTTTTCTTTCTATTGTTTATTTTAAAACTGACATTTCAAGTGTTCCTTTAGGGGTGAGGGGGGGAAAGTAGGGCAGAGTGAGAAGACTAGAATAGATTCACTTGTGCTTGTTGTCCAACTCATCAAATAAATGCTTCACTAAATTCTTTCTTGCTCATCAATTTATAAGAGAATATAGATGATTAAATTCCAAGAAGAGCATTTTAAAAGCATCCTTCTCAAGAAGCACTCATTCTATTTCTTATCTATTTTAGAAATTAGACATAATTAGCTGTAAACGGAACAGTTTCATTTAATGTAAATTTTTCCCGGTGTGGGAAATTTAGTTAATATATAATTGTTTCCTGAAATAATATTGGTTTTCTCATCTTGTTGAAACAAAATATGTCTAAACTTACATAGCTTGCTTAATAGTAGATTTATTGGTGCTGCAACATAAAAACATTCCCTACTGCTCTTGATCAGAATAATGCCTGGCAGCTCATCCCTATTGGTCTTCACACATAATACCCTACTTCCTCTCTTGGCATTCATTGGCTGTCCATGATTTCATTGATATTGGTGCTTCTCTCTAGGGACCTGTAATTTCTGGAAATAGTATTTTATTTTTTTCCAATTGCATGTAAAGGAGGTAAAGGTACCTCCTACCAAAGATGTCAAGCAGTCTGATAAAGGTTATATATGTGCAATCCAGTAAATATATTTCTACATTAGTCATTTTGTGAAAGAAGAAATAGAACAAAAAGGAAAAGTCACAACTCCCCCCACCCCCAAAAAGCAAAACAACCAGGGAAAATAGTATATTTTTATTTGTATTCAGACTCCATCAGCTTTATTTTTTCTGGATGTGGATAGCATCTTCTGTCATGAGTCTTTTGGAATTGTCTTAGATCATTATATTGCTGAGAAGAGCTAAGTCAATTGTAGCTGGTAATCACAGAATGTTGCTGCTACTATATATATATATATATATATATATATTGTTCTTCTAGTTCTGCTCACTTCACTCTGAATTGCTCTGTTCAAGTAATTCTTTCCAGGATTTCTGATATCTGTCTGTTCATCATTTCTTATAGCACAATAGTATTCCATTACATTCATATACCACAACTTGTTCAGCCATTCCATGATTGACAGGCATCCCCTCAATTTCCAATTCTTGACTGCCACAAAAAGAGCTGCTATAAATATTTTTGTACATGTTTGCCCTTTTCCCATATTTTAGATCACTTTGGGATATAGACCTAGTAGTGGTATTGCTGAATCAAAAGATAAACAATTTAAATGCCCTGTGGACATAGTTCCCAATTGCTTTCCAGAATGGTTGAATCAGTTTACAACTCTACCAACAATGCATCAGTGTCCCAATTTTCCCACATCTTCTCCAACATTTATAACTTTCCTGTTTTGTTTAACCAATCTGATAGCTGTGATATGGTACCTCAGAGTTTTTTTGATTTCCACTTCTCTAATTAATAGTGATGTAGAACACTTTTTCATGTCTATAGATAGCTTGAATGTCTTTCTCTGAAAACTGCTTGTTCATACCCTTTGACTATTTATCAATTAAGGAATGACTAATATTCTTACAAATTTGACTCAGTTTTTTATATATTTGAGAAATAAAACCTTTAGCAGAAATATTTGCTTTAAAAATTCTTTCACAGCTTTCAGCTTTCCTTCTAATCTTGGTTGCATTGATTTTGTTTGTGCAAAACCTTTTTTAATTTATTGCAGTCAAAATTATTCATTTTACATTTCATAATATTCTCTATTTTTTGTTGGGTCATAAATTCTTCCCTTCTCCACAGATCTGACAGTTAGACTTCTTGTTCTCCCAAATTATTTATGGGTATCACCCTTCATGTCTAAATCAGACTGGGGACCCTGCAGCCTCAAGACCACATGTGGCCCTTCATGTTCTCAATTGTGGCCCTTTGACTGAATCCAAATTTCACTCAAAGGACCCCACTTGCAAAGCTAGAGGGCCACATGTGGCTTCAAGCAGATTCCCCACCCCTAGTACTCTAAATCATGTATTTACTTTGATCTTATCTTGGTATAGGGTATGAGACGTTGATCTATATCTACTTTCTGCTACATGATTTTCCAGTTTTCCCAGAAGTTTTGTCAAACAGTGAGTTATTATCCCAGAAACTAGAGGCTTTGGATTTATCAAACAATGGATTGCTGGTCATTTGCTATTGTGTCTTGTGTACCTAAACTATTCCACTGATCCACCTCTATTTCTTAGCCAGTAGCAAACAGTTTTGATGATTGCTGTTTTATAATATAGTTCTAGACCTGGTACAGCCAGGCTACCTTCCTTTGCATTTTTTTCATTAATTCTCTTGATATTCTTGACCTCTTTTTCCCTTTCAGACGAATTTTATTAAATTTTTTCTGGCACTATGAAATAATTTCTGATAGTTTGATTGGTATGGCACTGAATAAGAAAATTAATTTAGGTAGAATTATCATTTTTTATTCCATGAGCTCAGCCTACCTACGAGCAATTGATGTTTTTCCAATTATTTAGATCTGACTTTATTTGTATGAAAAGTGTTTTATAATTGTATTGATATAGTTCCTGGGTTTTTCTTAGCAAGTAGACTCCCAAATATTTTATGTTGTCTAGAGTTATTTTTGATGGAATTTCTCTTTCTGTCCCTTGCTGCTGGAACTTGTTGGTAATGTATAGAAAGCCTGAGACTTTATGTGGGTTTATTTTATCCTGTGACTATTTAAGTTGTCAATTATTTCAAGCAATTTTTAGTTGATTCTGTAGGATTCTCTAAGTATACCACATATTATCCACAAAGAGTGATAGTTTTATTTCCTCATTGTCTATTCTTATTCCTTTGCTTTCTTTTTCTTATATTATTGCTAAAGCTAACATTTTTACTACAATGTTGCACAGTAGTGATGATAATGAGCATCCTTGCTTCACACTGATCTTACTGGAAAGACTTCTAGCTTATCTGCATTACAGATAATGCTTGACAATGGTTTTAGAAAGATGCTACTTATCATTTTAAGGAAAGCTCTCTAGTATTTTCAGAAAGAATGGATGCTGCATTTGTTAAAAACTTTTCCTGCATCTATTGAGATAACAATATGATTTTTGTTGGTTGTTATTGATAAAGAAGTTGTCCTAATATTGAATTAGCCCTGTATTTCTGGTATAAATCTCACCTGGTCATAATGTATTGCCTGGTGATATGTTGCTGTAACCTCTTTACTATTATTTTTATTTTAAAATTTTGCATCACTATTCAACAGGGAAAGTGGTCTATGATTTTCTTTCTCTGTTTTGGCTCTCCTTGGTTTAGTTATCACCACCATATTAGGAATTTCCTAAGACTCTAAATATTTTTCCAAAAAGTTTATGTAGTATTGGAATTAAATGTTTTTTAAATGTATGTAGTATTGGAATTAAATGTTTTTTAAATGTTTGGTAGAATTCATTTGGAAATCCATCTGTCCCTGAAGAGATTTTCTTAGAGTGTTTATTGATGTCTTGTTCAATTTCTTTTTCTAAAATGGGATTAAGGGGGGGGGGGGAGGAGCCAATATGACAGAGTAGAAAGACTCATGTATGCTAGCTCCGAATCCACAGCCCATAAATTTCCTGTAAAAAGAACTCCCCACAAATTCTGGAGCAGAGCAAGCCACACAAAAACACAGTGGAAGAGATTAACGTTCCAGAGAGCACTGGAAAGCTGTCCCCAGGGGTCCATCACGCTCTGGACAGCGGAGCCCACCCCTGCACTGCCCTGGCTGCATGGCCCCAGAGGAGCAGACCTGAGCAGGCTTCAGGGACAGAATCTCCGGCATCCATGAAGGTCCCTCCACCCACAGGTGCTACAGGTCAGGGAGAGAGACTTCCAGGCTGGCCGAGAGGGGAACGGGGTGTCTCTGTGACTCGGGCCCCCTTGGCAGGTGGTGACGGAGGGGGCAGTGGCAGAGGCACTGGCAGCCCGGGACTCCCAGAGCAGCAGGCAGGAGCTCAGGGCCATTACCAAAAGTCTCCGCATAAACCCCCTGAGGAAACTGAGCCTGGGAGGTGGCTCTGCCCCCACCCAAGCACCAGAACTTAAGCTCACATTGCATAGCAGGTGCACCCACTGCTGAAAGCCCTGAGGCTGGGAAGCAGCATTTGAATCTCAGACCCCAAGCACTAGCTGGGCAGATCTAGGTGGGAGTGGAGAGGAATCTCAGAAGTCAAGTAACTGGCTGGTAAAATGCCGAGAAAGGGAAGAAAAATAAGACTATAGAAAGCTACTTTGATGGGGTACAGATGTTCCCGCCTTTCAATTCTGATGACGAGGAACTATTCTCACCATCAGGGAAAGACGTGGAGGTCAGGTCCTCTCTGTCCCAGACATCCCAGGTGGATGTCTGGTGGGCTCAGGCCATGGAGGAGCTCAAAAAGGATTTTGAAAAGCAAGTTAGACAGGTGGAGGAAAAACTGGGAAGAGAAATGAGAGAGATGCAAGAAAAGCATGAAAAACAGGTCAATACCTTGCTAAAGGAGACCCAAAAAAATGCTGAAGAAAATAACACCTTGAAAAATAGGCTCAGTCAATTGGCAAAAGAGGTTCAAAAAGCCAATGAGGAGAAGAATGCTTTCAAAAGCAAAATTAGCCAAATGGAAAAAGAGGTTCAAAAGCTCACTGAAGATAATAGTTCTCTCAAAATTAGAATGGAACAGATGGAGGCTAATGACTTTCTGAGAAACCAAGACATCACAAAACAAAACCAAAAGAATGAAAAAATGGAAGATAATGTGAAATATCTCATTGGAAAAACAACTGACCTGGAAAATAGATCCAGGAGAGACAATTTAAAAATTATGGGACTACCTGAAAGCCATGATCAAAAAAAGAGCCTAGACATCATCTTCCATGAAATTATCAAGGAAAACTGCCCTGACATTCTAGAACCAGAGGGCAAAATAAGTATTCAAGGAATCCATTGATCACCACCTGAAACAGATCCAAAAAGAGAAACTCCTAGGAACATTGTGGCTAAATTCCAGAATTCCCAGGTCAAGGAGAAAATATTGCAAGCAGCTAGAAAGAAACAATTCAAGTATTGTGGAAATACAATCAGGATAACACGAGATCTGGCAGCTTCTACATTAAGGGATTGAAAGGGCATGGAATAGGATATTCCAGAAGTCAAAGCAACTAGGACTCAAACCAAGAATCACCTACCCAGCAAAACTGAGTATAATACTTCAGGGGAAAATATAGTCTTTCAATGAAACAGAGGACTTTCAAGCATTGTTGATGAAAAGACCAGAGCTGAAAAGAAAATTTGACTTTCAAACACAAGAATGAGAAGAAGCATGAAAAAGTAAACATCAAAGAGAAGTCATAAGGGACTTACCAAAGGTGAACTCTTTACATTCCTACATGGAAAGACAATATTTGTAACTCTTAAAACTTTTCAGTATCTGGGTAGTTGGTGGGTACACACACACACACACACACACACACACACACACACATACATGCACACACACACATGTACATGCATGCATGCACACACACATACACACATGCATGCATATACAGAGACAGAGAGCACAGAGTGAATTGAATGGGATGGGACCATATCTTAAAAGAAATTAAGGTAAATGGTGAGAGAGAAATGTAGTGGGAGAAGAGAGGGTGAAATGGAATGGGGTAAATTATCTCTCATTCATGAGGCAAGCAGGAGACTTTTTAGTGGAGGGAAAAAAAGGAGAGCTGAGAAAAAAACATGAAGTTTACCCTCATTGCATTCGACTAAAGGAAGGAATAAAATGCACACTCATTTTGGTATGAAAACCTATGTGACAATACAGGAAAGTGGGGGAGAAGGAGATAAGCAGGGAGGGAGGGATGATGGAAGGGAGGGCAATGGGAGAAAGGAGCAATTTGAAATCAACACTCTTGGGGAAGGACAGGATCAAAAGACAGACTAGAAACAATGGGGGGCAGGATAGGATGGAGGGAAATACAGGTAGTCTTACACACCACAACAGTTACTGAAATCATTTGTGAAACTACACAGATATGGCTTATATTGAATTGCCTGCCTTCCCAGATGAAATGGGTGGGGAGGGAGGGATGGGGAGAAGTTGCAACTCAAAGTTTTAGGAATAACTGTTGAGTATTGTTCTTGCTACTAGGAAATAATAAATACAGGTAATGGGGAATAGAAAGTTATCTGGCCCTACAGGACAAAAGAGAAGATGGGGTCAAGGGAAGGGAGGAATGATAGAAGAGAGGGCAGATTGGCAATAGGGGAAATTAGAATGTTCGGTGTATTGGGGTGAGGGAAGGGGACAAATGGGGAGAAAATTTGGAACCCAAAATTTTGTGAAAATAAATGTAAAAAGTTTAATAAATAAATTTATTATTTATTTTATTTTACATTATTATTATTTATTATTAAAAATAAAATAAAATGGGATTATGTATTTTTTCATCTTTTGTTAATGTGAGCAATTTGTATTTTTGTATACATTCATCCATTTCACTTAGATTGTCAGACTTACTGGCATATAGTTGGGCAAAATAGCTCCTAAGTATTGGTTTTATTTCCTCGTCATTCATGATGAAGTCACCCTTTTCTTTTTTGATACTGTTAATTTTCTTTTCTTCTTTCTTTTTTTAAAAAATCAAATTAACAAAAGGCTTATCAATTTCATAGGTTTTATTTTTCATAAAACAAGCTCTTAGGTTTGTTTATTAACTCAGTAGGTTTCTTACTTTCAATTTAATTACCTCCTTGGAATTTCAGAGTTTCTAATTTGCTCTTTAATTGGGAATTTTTAATTTGTTCTTTTTCTAGCTTTTTAAATTGCATGCCCAATTCATTTATTTGCTTTTCCTCTATTTTATTCATATAAACATTTAGAGATATGCATTTTCCCTTAAATAGTGTATTGGCTGCATTCCACACATTTCAGTATGTTGTCCCATTGTCATTGTTTTTGATGAAATTATTAATTGTTTCTATGATTTGTTGTTTTATCCACTCATTCTTTAGGTTTAGATTATTTAGTTTCCAATTAATTTTAAATCTATTTTTCCATGGACCTTTCTTACATGTTATTTTTATTTGGTCATGATTTGAAAAGGATACATTTAATATTTTTTTGCCTTTCTACATTTGAATGTGAGGTTTTTATGCTTAAATAAATTTTCAGTTTTTGTGTAGGTGCCATATATTGCTGAGAAAAATAGTGTATTTCTCTCTATCTCCATTCAATTTTCTCCACAAGTCTATCATATTGAAGTTTTTAAAATTCTATTCACCTCTTTAACTTTTTTCTTGTTAATCTTGTGATTAGATTTATCTAATTCTGAGAGAGATAAGTTTTGTTGTCTATTTCTTTCTGTAACTCACTGACCTTTTCCTCTGAAAATCTGGATGCCATACCACTTGGTACATATGTCTTTATGCAATGTTACTTCATTGTCTGTGGTACCTTTTAGTGAGATGTAGTTTCCTTCCTTGTATATTTTGATTAGATCTATTTTTGCTTTGTCTGAGATGAGGATTGCTATCTCTGCTTCTTTTTTACTTCAGATGAAGCATAATATATTCTGCTCCAGTCTTTTGCCTTTACTCTGTGTGTCTTTCTGCTTTAAATGTGTTTTTTTAAAATATACATTGTAGAATTCTGGTTTTTAATCCACTCTGCTATCTGCTTCCGTTTTATAGGAGAGTTCATCCCATTCACATTCATGTTATAACTATATTTCCCTCCATCCTACTTTCCCCTGATTATGCTTTTCTCTCTTCTTGCACCCTGTCCTTCACCAGTGTGTTTCTTCTGTCCACAACCTCCCTCAATCTGCCTTCCTTTCTATCAATTCCTCTCTCCCCTTTTCTTTTCCCCTTCCCCTTCCACTTCCCTATAAGGTAAGATGGATTTCTTTTCCCAGCTGAGTGTGTGTGTTCTTCCCTCTTTGAGCCAAATCCAATGAGATTACAGTTCAAACAATGTTCACCCCGCCTTTTCCTTCTACTGTAATAGGTCTTTCAAGCCTCTTTAAGTGATATAGTTTACCCCATTCTTCCACCCCTTTCCTTTTGTCCCACTACAATCCTTTCTCACCCCAGAATAAACTGTTTTGTCATATCAAAGTCAACTTATAGCCACACCCTCTGTCCAAGTATAATACTTCTATCTGTCTTAATAGAGATATAGTTCTTAAGATTTACAAGGATTGTCTTCCCATGTAGGGATGTAAACACTTTAACCTTACAGAATATGATGTTGTTTTCTTCTTGTTTACCTTTTTATGCTTCTTTTGAGTCATGTGTTTGAAGATCTGATTTGTTGTTTAGTTCTGGTATTTCCTACAGGAAACTTTGAAAACCATCTATTTCATTAAATATCTATCTTTTACCCTTGAAGATTATGATTATTTTTGCTGCATAATTGATTTTTTTGGTTTTAATCCAAGTTTTTATTGCCTTCTGGATTGTCATATGTCAAACCCTCCAATCCTTTAGTGGAGAAACTACTAAATCTTGTGCAATACTGACTGTAGAGCCTTGATGTTTGAATTGTTTCTTTCTGGTTGCATTCAGTATTTTCTCTGATCTGATAGTTCAGAAATTTATTTACAATTTATCTCATTTTGGGATGTCTCAGGAGGTGATTTGTTAATTCTTTCAATTAATATTTTACCCTCTGGTTCTAGGATATCAGTGAGGCTTTCCTTGATAATTTCTTGAAATATTCTGTCCAGGTTCTTTTGTTAATCATGGTTTTCAGATAGTCCAATAATTCTTAAATAATCTCCCCTGAGTCTATTTTTCAGGTCAGTTGTTTTTTCCATGACATATTTTACATTTTCTTCCATTTTTTCATCCTTTTGGTTTTATTTGACTGATTCTTGATTTCTCATAGAGTTATTATCTTGTACTTGCCCAATTCTAATTTTTAAGGAATTATTTTCTTCAGTTAACTTTTGTATCTCCTTTTCCATTTGGCCAATCCTACTTTTAATGGCGTTATTTTCTTCGGTGTGTGTGTGTGTGTGTGTGTGTGTGTGTGTGTGTGTGTGTTTCGAATTTGGCCAATTCTATTTTTTAAAGGGTTGTTTTCTTTAATCAATTTTTGTGCTTTCTTTTCCAAACTGTTGAATATTTTTTTCGTAATTCTCATGCATAACTCTTCTTTCTTTTCCCAATTTTTATTTTACCTCTCACACTTGATTTTTAAGATGCTTTTTGAGCTCTTCCAAGAAGATATTTTGGGCTAGAGACCAATTCATATTCCCCTTTGAGGTTTGGCATGTAGCCATTTTGACATTATTGTATTCTTCTGAGTTTGTGTTTGAATCTTCCCTGTTGCCATAGTAGTTTTCTATGATTTGCACTAATTCTTTTTGCCCATTCTTAAAACTTGAACTCAAATCCTAGTACAGGTGGCATTGTCTCAAGATTCTTGCACTGGGGGTCAGGGACCTGGTCACTAGTTTTCTGTGCTGGTGACTCTGGGGCTGGTGGCTTGCCCTGCTACTATGACCCCCACCTAGTTGTATCTATTGTGCCCCAGGTTCCAGGGCTGGCAGTTTGTGTGTTACTCTGGGACTGGAGGAATTACAGTTAGCCTACTATACCACTGACCAGGTAAGTCAGAACCACAGGGCCTTCGATACTGATTTATGCTGTGTTTAAGAACCTCCTGCTGTCTTGCCATCTGTACTGGGCTCAGAAACCCTTTTACCTTAATGAAACAGACCCTTCCTGAAGTCTTTCTAAATTATCTTAAGTTGGAAAATTGTTTGACTCTGTTTCTGTAGATTCTGTCATTCTAGAATTCTTTTAGAGGCTGGATTTCACATTGTTTCTGAGAAGAACTGGGGAGAGCTCAACCAACTTCCTGCCTTCTCTCTACAATATTGGCTCTGCCTCCCTTCCTCATTTGACCTTCTAATGAGTGAAGATAATATATAAAAAATAACCTGAAAAGCAAGGAAGGGGAAGAAGTAGAGACAAGATGAAGTGCTGGGAGTTGGGAGCAAAGGATTTAGAAGTATCCATCTTAGACACTTCTACAAATGTAGTTTCTAAGGAAGAACTGACCATGAAGGGCACTAGAAGAGCAGAGGGATCTTCCAGGGTGAGAAAGTTACTGAGGAAGCGAAGGAACTCATGACTATTAGGAAACCAATGAAAGAATGAGTACTGGTGGCTTGGTAACTTCCTCAAATGGAGGAAGTGAGACTCAATTTCCTCATCTCTAAAACTGAAATATTAGTACTTATGAAATCCAAGTCACACAATGGGTCTCAGAATAAAAGTGGAATAATAATGTATATAATGAGTTTTGCACACTTTAAAGGACTAGATAAATGCCTATTATTATTATTTCAGGTCTATTAAAATACCTGTCCTCTATTTTCTTATTTTCTTGGCACAGGTAAAAATCCTATCCCTACATTCACTGTCTGTAGGGGATCTATTTATTTGCCAAGTACCAAAGATCAAAAAAAGGACTTTTGGATTTTTCTTGGATGCCCAGAGACTTAGACTCACCCCTCACCCCATCCTCAACCCAAATAGCAAAAAGTTTCTAAAGAAAATCACAAACTAAAGTGGGGAAATCAGAATGGCTCCCAGAACACTATGAATATGTAGTTAAATCTGAACACTAATGATAAAATTGATCTTTATTCTTCCTACTGGTCTCTCATAGGGACTGGTGGTGGATGTATGATGCTCTTGGATCCTCCCTTCTGAATTGCAAATGTATAGATGTGTGTGTGTGTATGTGTGTGTGTGTGTGTGTGTGTGTGTGTGTGTGTGTGTGTGTATTGGGGGATAAATAAGGAGGTGTGATTCAAGGAATCATCCTAGTCTGAGATAAGCAACACTGTACAGTCCTTGCTTCCAACCATAGTATATTAAAATTGCTTGATCAACTGGGAATTTGTATACCCTTTGTGTGAGATGTGAGAAGGACTCAAAGTGACCTCTTCTGATAAAACTAGAGGATCTGTTGTTCCATTGATCCCAGTAAGTTCCTGAAGAACAGAAACTGTTATCGTTTTGTCTTTATTATCCTAGTATAAATGAGGACCAGGCATAAATCTATGCACACACACACACACACACACACACACACACACACACACACACACTTCAAACGTGATTTCATCAGCAAGTATTTATTAAGTACCTACTATGGTTCAGGTACAAATGGAAAGAAAGCATAAAGAATTTCTACTTTCCTGAGGAGCCCCTGACCCCAGACATATAAACTCTACCACTGCAGAAAATCTCATGCTCTGAACTTGTACTCTTGGAGCTTCCTGGGACCCTAAGATTTAAGTATCTTGTCCCCATAATGCAGCCAGTAATGTGTCAGGAGCAGAACTTGAACCCAGGTCTTCCTAATTCTGAGGCAAGATGTTCTATACATTATTCTAACTCTTCATGTTATACAATAGATGCTTTAAATGTTGTTCTTTGTTTTTCTCATTTTCACAATCAAGGGAAAATTTTTATATTATAGAATTTTAGGGTTTTAAGAGAGATAGGGAGGAAAGGAATGAAAAAACATTGATTAATCACTTACTGTGTACCAAGCATTGTACTAACCTCAGAAGAAATAAACTGAAAAGCAATATAGACCCTGCTTTCAGTTGCTAACCATCTAATATTGGGAGACCACAACTATAGGAGAGTATGGCTATATGGTAGATAGAGGCCTGTTGATATGAAAGGCCTAGACCTAAGAGTCTGTAGGAACCTTGAGGACTATTATTTGAGGGTGAGGTGGCAGTGAGCAAAAGAGAAACCTGGTTGTGTGGTTCAGCTAGAGATCAAATTTTTAGACTTCCATGATTTTTTTCTTTGTTCTGTTTCTTTTTGTTTGTTTGGGGTTGACAGAAGAACATACTGATAGTTGGAAGGAAGAGATAGGATGGGTACAGAGACAAGAGCCTGAGATAGAAGTTCTCAGCTTCCCCCTTGTGTCTAATAAAATAGATGAAACTGAAAAAAAATTAATTGAGTAAAATGACTTGCCTATAGAAAATCAAGGATTCTGTTCAAAAGTCTGATTTCAATAACTCAAATGAGTCCAGGCCAAGCCTGGGACTCATTCCTCAAATGCAGTTCCACCCCCTTGTTCATGGATGCCTCTGGCAATATCCTGCATCCCTCTTGGGGACATGTTCTGATGAAGTCACACTCCAGGCCCTGAGGTGGGACAGGATGTGTTTATCTTGTGGATCTAAAGTCACGTAATGACTGAAAGCAAGTGGTCATGGCAAGTTATTGAACTTCTTTTATTCTCCTTACATTGGCAGAAAATGCTCTCTGATTCTAAATTTAAAATATTTATCTCCTTTTAAATTTTGATACAGCTTTTTTTGATACACACAAAACAACATTAAAAGTTGCATGTGTAATTATGCTGTCAACTGGTCCAGTCTTCCCTTTTAATCTTCCTCTGTTGCATGGCACCCTGAAAAAGCAACATCGCCAGAGGATAATAAATCATCCCCTTTGCCGGCCTGACACAGGGCACCAACCCAAAGAAATTTACCAAGGTTCCATATTCTTATAAGCAAACACATGCATATTTATACCTGTGCAGGCTAATACGTAATCTTCAATTCAGACCTGGCATGTGATTCAGACATTGGGCTATTAAGGCTATTAAAGATCATGAGATTTAGAGTTGGAAAGGATCTTTGAGGTCATACAGGTCTATCACCAGAACTGTAATTAGTGACATTCTGAATCTGGGACAAATGGTGGCAGGGACTGGAGGTGTTTGTGCATAAGGAGAGCTCACCCTCTTAGGGTATGGCTCAAACTTTTTTCCATATCCATTCATTACTTCTTAAATAGTGGCCCTTTCTGTGCCTTCTCCCGCTTCTTTGAGTGTGGAATTCTGCACACTTTTTGATGTCAGTTTTCCAAAGTGTTTTTCCCTTCTTTTTTTAATATGGTTTGGCTTTCTGGTTAGGTCTGAGAGAGATAAGTAGGTAGTTTATAAGTCATATAATAGCAAAATATTCAATAAAAATTAGTTTTAAATGGCTCTATGCCTTTGTTTTGTAAGACTTTTGGCAGCCTGAACCAGAGAATATGCTCTAGAAGACTTAACCCTTTGAGGTCTAGAACTTTTGCTCTGGGGTCCTTGATCTCTTGATTGTTCTGTGACTCCTGTGGCCCACTCTATCTAGACCAGCTTCAGCCATGCTTCATTTTACTTCCTGGTCAGCTTCTTCCCATCTACATTGCTACCACATGCATACCCCCTTTGCTCTTCCTTTCCTTTTGATACCCTAGAGTTCCAGTTCTGGAACCTTTATTGAGTCAGTACTATTATAGTTATGAGAAAGTCTATATCAATCCATTACTGTACAGCCCAGGCACCATCCCTGGGCACCATTCTCCCCTATTTGTTGTCTATTCTCATCTCAGATTATAAATTCCTTGAGAGCAAGGATTATCATGCTTCTGTTCTTAAGGACCCACTGTTTAGTCCAGTGTTTGGCACATAAGAAGTGTCATTATAGTCCTTCCTTTCTTTCTTCTTCCATCCATTTATTTACTGTGTTTTATTTAAGACATTTTCTGACTGTTATTTCTGTTTGCAGATGACATCATAATAAGTACATTAAGTTCTGAAATGTCACAGGGCCTCCTCAATGAGATCCATGATTACTCAAAAGAGTTCTAAACACTTCATACAGAAAAAATTAAATGGATGAAAAATGCCTCATGCCCAGATTATGACATGCAGTTCGTTGGCCAGTCCATTAAATTAGTACGTAAGTACATATATCTTGGCTAGACACTGCAGGTGGTTAGTGAACTCGGCTCAGAACTGAACAGGAGGAAGAGAATGGACTGGATCACATTTGGGAAATTGTGCTTTTCTTTTAATGATCTTAACTGGTTCATTAGTGTAAAGCAGATAAAATTAGGTAGATAAGATTTCTGACAAAAAAAGTTTTTAAAAAGACATTATTTGGGCATTATCTGTCCCCTATGACTTTATTTCAGCTTTTAAAAATAAGCACAAATGATTAAAATTATTAGGTTGGATCCAGTTCTGGCTCTGTTAATTCCTTAACTGGTTATGTGAGAGTGAGTGGCTGAATCTCTGGGGCTGTTTCTTTGTTTTTAATATGAAGGAGGTTAGAACCAGCAATTCCTAACTTTACATCTCTGCTCTGATCAGCCGTGAGTGTTGTGTGTGTGTATACACACATGCATGTGTGTATATATGCATGTATATTATATAAATGCATATTTTATTTTGGTCTCCACTAAATTAGACTATGTGTTATTTTTGAGCAGTTGGATAATTTCAAGTTTTCTTCAACTTAGTGAAAAGCTTTCTTCATGAATAGTGCAAATTAATTACCCTAAAATTTTTAAAGGAGAGAAGTTTCCCAACATTTCCTAAAATGGCTGTTTCAGTCTTTTTTAAAAAAAAAAAAAATCTCCCATTTATATAAAACAATTGCTATACTAATTTTAAAAGTATTCTTATTCATCCATTGAAGCCGGTCCCCTAAGGATAGCTTAGAAGAGTGCCTGGCACAGGGTATGCACTTAATAAATGCTTATTGACTGACTAAAGTCTTTTTTTAGGTGTCATTTCATTATTCTAATTTAAATTATAGCATATAATTGAAAGCTTCAATAAAGTTAAATTTATTTTTTAAAGGCACTATTTCTTTTTTAAAATTTCATTTTTTTCTTAATACATGGAAAAATAATTTTTAACATTTTTTCTTAATATTGAATTCCAAATTCTCTCCTTCCCTCCCCTATGCCCTTCTTAAGAAGACAAGCAAGTAGATGTAGGTCATACATGTGCAGTCATGCAAAACATATTTCCATATTAGCCATGTTGTGAAAGGAAACAGACCAAAAAAAAATAAAAACTCTGAAAGAAAATAACCAAGAACAATGAAGCACGAGAAAAACAGTCAGTTTTGATCTGCATTCGCACTTCATCAATTCTTTCTCTGGAGGTGGAATAGCATTTTTCATCATAAGCCCTTTGGAATTGCCTTTGATCATGGCATTGCTGAGAATAGCTAAGTCATTCACTGTTGATCATTTTACAATGTTACTGTTCCTGTATACAATGTTCTCCTGGTTCTGCACACTTCACGTAGCTTCTGTTCATTCAAGTCTTCCCAGGTTCTTTGGAAACCCTCCTACTTATCATTTCTTATAGCAATGTGCTCCAATTCTGATTCCACTAGTCCAGGACTATCGTTTCCCCATTTAAATCCTATAGTGCTAAGAGAATGTCAACCATGTATCAGGCACTGTGCTGGGCACTGAGGGGAGATAGAAGAGTACAAAAAAAGAAGCTCAAGGTCTTGGCCATTGTTGGTCTCAGCATCCAAGAAGTTCATCAATTTAGTGATATTTCCTTGAGCAAGCAATAGCTCAGACTGCAGATGTCCCTGTATCTTCATGGGAATAGAAACA
The DNA here is from genome assembly GCA_023548195.1 of Bettongia penicillata ogilbyi. Taxonomy (NCBI): domain Eukaryota; kingdom Metazoa; phylum Chordata; class Mammalia; order Diprotodontia; family Potoroidae; genus Bettongia; species Bettongia penicillata. The sequence goes on along the minus strand of JAJHZJ010000433.1, from coordinate 4,353,531 downwards.
AAGCAGAGGGTAGTAGGAACAGCACTGACCTTAAGAACTAGGTGAGGACAGACCCTGCTGCGAATTCTGCCTCTGACACTCACTAGTGGTGTGACCGTGGGATGTTCCTCAGCCCTCAGATCCTTAGTTTCTGGATGTATAATACAGGGATAATAATAAGACCCACAGTGCCTACTTCACAGGGTTGTTGTAAGAGCCAAATAAATGAGTGCATATCTAGGATTATAGGAATAGGGACTGAACTTTCTTTTTTCATATAGACAAATTCGAGTTGAGGAAATTCCCCCTATGACTTTTCCTGCAACTTATCATTTTAAATAGTTGCCTGGAACATTGAAAGGTTAGGAGACTTATGCAAGATCACACAGACAGTATATTCCGGAGGCAAGATTTGAACCTTTGTCTTTGAGGTTGGCTTGTGAGTCGCTATACCAAGCTGCCTCTCCAAAGGCATATCTTATAAGTAATATTAAATGTCTTACTGAAGCACAAAATACAATATTATATAAGGTCTGAAGTTAGGGTTATAGTCAGTTAATAGGGTTCAAGGTAGGGGGTAGAATGAGTGAATAGGATTCCTCAGGGATGAGGTCTATAGTATGTAGATATGGGGGAGGGGAGAATGTTTGTGTCTAGGAAGTGATATATTGGGTTTTAAAGGACAGATAGGAATTCAGCAGATGGATAGAAAGGGATGAATTTCATGATAGGTAGAGAATTTTGAACAAATGCAGAGCAGTGTGAGAATACAGGCATATTTTGACTAAATGAGCTCCATAGTCCATTGGAACTAAGTCAACCAATCAATAGCCAACCAATAAGCATTTATTAAGTGCTTACTTTGTACTGGGCTTTGTGCTAAGCAAGATCATAATAAAATCACTGATTTTTTAAAAATATGCACAGATTTCTTAATATATTCATTCATTGGACTTCTGAAATATGAAACCTCAGAAGATTTCTAATCTAGCCCACAAGTATATTATAAGAATGTGCTCTATCATATCCCAGCCTAGTGTTCAACTGGACTTTAGCTGAAGACCTAGTCTCTCTCCAGAAAATCTGCTCCACTTTTGGGCAGCTGTCCTTGATAGGAAGCTTTTCCTTTCATCAAGATTTCATCAACTTTTCAACTTCCACTTTTCCTATCCTTTAGTATTACTGGGGGATTTCCTCAACTATTCATGTGTTACTTCTGCTCTTTGGGGTGTCTGTATGTGCTAGTACATACCAGTAATAAACCAAGAGTGCACATTGTAGGCACTTATTGGATGTTCGATGTCAATTGTGTGACCCCCCCATCACCAGAGATACCAACCTACTTGATTTAGTAGAAGGTTGCCCAGAATTGCTGTGAGTGAAAATGTGATCATCTGTGGCTCTCCTGGCCTAGATTCTGCTGCATCTTAGCTTTGCTGGTCCTTCGATACCCCAATGTGCCACAGAGTCAAACTGCATATGTTGCTAAATCATTCTACATGTGTACATGTTGGTGGGCATAAGATCACGGTTTAAAAGAGTTATGATACCTATTGACATTTCTACCATTTTGGGTAAGGCTCCCAAAGTGCTTCACGTATGCAGAAAGGGATTCATTTTTTGATACACCCAATGTGGGAACCTATTTTGTTTGGCTATCCATATTTGTTATCAGAGTTTTTAAAAATCATTCCCTGGGAGAGAGGAGAAAATGAATACTTGTTAATCAGAAAAACAAAACACTCTAAAATTATATTTTGGGGAAAATAAATGAATGTAATTTAAAATCAAAAGATATTAATAAAATAAAAAATAAAATGTTTTGCTGAGAAAAAAAACACCAAGCAGTATGCTGAATGCCTTATAAAATATATATGTTTTTTTTTCCCCATTTGATCCTCATAACAACCCTGGGAGGTAGGTGTTATGATTAAAATCATTTCCATATCCAGCACTGGTCAATACCAGAGCAGGAAACACCATACAGAGAGAATCCAGGAGCTGACTGTTTGCCTGACTCAGTTAATCAACCTGGTGTGAGATCGTGCATGCCTGCCAGGAATGGTTGAAGAGCACCATAGCCAAGAGAAGGGGAATGAAGGTGATCTTGTTGAAAGTATGTCACCATCTCTATGTTTTACGATTTGTCCTTGCTGCTTGTCCCATTACAATCCGGTGGAGTTCAGTGGAAAACTCCATGTTAGGAAAGGGATGAATATTTCTTTCATGATTAGCCCCTCTGGTGATTAGTTGTTCAGAATAAAAATGAGATCAACCTGTAATAAAGTGTCTGGAGCAAGTTAACTTAATCTAATTAGTCTGGCACCATTTTTAGTATAAACTGGTCATGAGGGAAGTTTTCCAAACTCCAGGGAGGGAGACATATTGGCTGTGAGAAGATCCATGGCCATCTTTCCAGGAACAAAACACAAGCCAATGTCAGGTCTATCATTTACAGAGTCTCCAAGTTGGAAAGAACTTCAGAAGTCATTTAGGACCCTGCATCTCATTGGGAGGTGGGACCTCATGGAAGGGACCTCACTGATCCTCTAGTTCAATTCCTTCATTTTATAGATCTAGGGGTTCCAAATGAAGGAACTTCAGCGAGGAACTGAACTCCAGTTGTTGCCTTCTAGTCCAACTGATACTCAGAGAAAGATTTCCCAGTATGCATCATTTTATCTCCCCCTCATAGGTGTGATCATATCAGGAATATCCTACTTTCTACCTCTGACATTTAGAAAATCTATCTCAAGTGCTTTCAATCAAACTTAAACCTCCTTCAGAAGCTTTCACTGATCTCCTGAGTTTTAGGGATTTTCCTTCCCCCACAAAATAACTGTATTTCCTTGTATTTACTCATGTCAGCTCCCTGGAGGGAGAGGGATTTTTGTTTGCTTGTTTGTTTTGGTCATTCTATCCCCAAGACCCACTACTTTGCCTGGGGACTCAGATTCTTAATAAATGATTGATCGACTAAACAGACAGATAGGCAATCCACTTCTAACCCTATTGCCTGCATGTGTTAAGCACTTACTATATGCTAGATACGGTGCTAAATGCTAGGGATACACTAGCAAGAAAACAAGGCAGTCACTGTTCTCAGAGAACTTACATAAAGAGCAAATAAATAATACAGCAAAGAAATTTACATTTAAATTTATAATAAAAAACAAACCGCAAGAGTAATGAGAGGGGGCAAATATAAGGAGGAGAAGGAGAAGGGTACTGTAGATGTGCAAGGAAGCCAGTGTGAGGAAGAAGCCAATTGGAAAAAGAGCTGGAAACAAAGTGAGCCAGGCGTCTGGGGTTGCTCATATACCGGCAGTTGTTGAATTGACTTGAAGCAACAAGTGGTCCTACGTCAAACTTTTGCTTGGTGACCTCTCATGAGGAGGAATGTACCATATCTCCACAGAACTCTTTCCACTTTGCTTTTGTTCTCAATCTTCCTCCCATGTTTCTCCCCTTTCCATTCCTATTAGTATTGATAAGGGAAAGGCATTATGGTTATAACTACAGGACTATTTTATGAGACTGGCCCCACAGGTAGGAAGAACCCAAGACAAAGTCCTACCTTTGACACGCTTTAGCTGTGAGACTTTGGGCAAATCACTTAACCTCTAGGTCTCAGATATTCACTATGCCTCTAACTTAGAGACAGTTGCTGATGCACTCCAGGAGAGGGACTGTCTGCCTGCCAGAGTTCCCTATGCCGATGAAATCACAGGCCCAGATCAAAGGAAAATCAAAAATTGATGATGGACAAAGAGACAGTTTTCTAGACAGATTGGATCAGAGTTTTCTCCATTGATACATGAATTGACTAAACCAGCTTTTTTTCAGACGGAACATAAATCTCAAATGGAGAGGTTTCAGCTTGTCCTCTGCAGATGAGAACAATGCAACCCCTGCAGGAGATTGCCTTTAAATTCTTGGATTGAAGCTGCTTAGCAAAGGCTCCTAAAGAAGAGGGGAGGGAATCAAAGGAAGATGTCAAACTCCATCAGGCCTCTGGGTCCCTGCCAAGCATTCAAGGCACTGCCAGAGGAGTAAGGCCAGGACTCCAGTTAATGTATGGCCAGAGCTGGGGAAGGGAGAGATAGCATTGGCTTTATAAATATTTATGGAACCATCATTAGACATGGCTAGAACTTGCAGGGCTAGGCCAAGTTCACTGCTCGGAAACAATAAATAAAAAAAGCACCACATTATGAAGATGAAGGCAAAAAAGAGATTCAATTCGGTATTTTTAGAAATCTAGGGCTGGACTCCCACAGCCCGGGAAAGGTGGATCAGCCCATTAAATCTGTGCCCCCAGAATCCTTTACTGTGCTTTTGTCAGGAGGAGGAAATTTGCTCAGCTCCAGATTTCCCACTCACAAACTGGTCCCAGCTCCATCTGGGCCATCAGACACCCTTGCTCTTCTGGTCCTTTGGAGCAGCATGGCAGTCCTGGTTCTTGTCCCCTGGTCTTTCTTAGGTATCAGTTGCTCATAAGAGAACCAAGGAGAGAGGTTTGCTAAAGGAAGTTCTGAAGCCTTTTTCTCTTCCACTGGTCAAATGTGATGCTATTGATGAAACTTCTCCCTGGAAAAGAGTCTTCCTATGGGAATGATTCTGCTCTCTTTGAAGAGGGTGGTGTGGTAGCATTTCAGAGAGAATGCCCCTCTCACCCTCAAGAAGAGTGTGGTGCTCAGGTTGGCATCAGAAAGAGTGGTGCTGAAATCACAGGTTGGGACCTCACTCAATCACTCTGGGCCTCTGGGCCAAATCTACTCTCCTGTGATTTTATGTCTTGGGTTCAAAACCCATGACTGACACTATCTAGTTGTCCAAACCTAGACAAGTCATCTAGACATTCTCAACCTCAGTTTGTTTATGTGTAAAATTAGGGATGAAAGCAACCCTTCCTTTATGGGATTATTGTGAGGATCAAATGAGGTGAATCTCTCTGGAAACCTTAGAGCACAATATAAAAGCTAGCTATTTATGAAAGAAGCTGATGAAGTTCACAGCTCCCAGGCAGCTGAGCACCACTGGAAACTCAGATTTCACCCCTGGAATGACCAGCTTTGGCCTTATCTTATTGACTCCCAGTCCTCCCTGATACTCTCAGACATTTCCAGCCTTGCCAGCATTGGTATATACCAGTATATACTGCCACTATGCAGTATACACAGCACTGGTATATACCCCTTCTCCTCCCACCAGCCTTTCTAAATCTCCGTAGGTATTCTCTTCCTTCATTAGAATGTAAGCTCCCTGAGGGTAGGAACTGTGGATTTGCTTGTTTGTATTTCTAGTGCTTGTGTGGTACACAGTAAGCACTTTATAGATGATCTATCATCTATACCTGTATTTCACACAACAGAGAAATATCTAGGACAGACACATGGCCTAGGAAATGACATATAGTTCTATCCTTTTTCATAAATAATCTCCACCAGATTAATTCTCTTGTTTAGTCATTTTTCTTATGTCTAACTCTTCATAATCCCATTTAGGGTTTTCTTGGCAAAGGTACTGGAATAGTTTGCCATTTTCTTCTCCAGCTCACTTAACAGAAGAGGAAACTGAGGCAAACAGGATTCACTGACTTACTTAGGAATTTGAACTTGGTTCTCCCTGATTCCAGGCCTAAATTTCTATCCACTGCACCACCTAACTGCCCACCAGGAAATTAGAGGTGCAATTTTCAGAATTACTGCAATGATTGTAAAGACAAAGTAAATAAGAAGCCACAAAATGCAGGATGTTTTCTTCCTCTTCTTCTTCTCGACCTGAAGCACAGTTCTGTTGCCTGGAGAAAAGGAGGATGAAACAGATCTACTTAAGAGAAGAAGGGAATATTTCAATGAAAAACCATGAGGGCCTGGTGATTATTAGTGGAAAAGAAATCAAGATGAAATATTTAAAATGGCTCCAGAAATGTATCTTTAATCTGACCTACAAAATCTCTAAAGGGAGAGTAGATTTCCAATCCTTCCAAAACTTTTTTTTTTTTCTGGATTCATCTTCCCCTTGGGAGAGCAGTGACAGGCAACAGTAACTTCATTGGGAGCTAAGGAAAGACTGGACATAGATCTACCACACCTAACAGGATCTTCTTGAACATCCCATGAATGGGAAAAGAGGACTTCTCAAAGCTTGAGCCCACTTTTCCCAGGACTCTATGTGTACTTATGGGAGAGTGTGTCACACATTTGAGGACATTTTGTACCAACTGTTCTTACAATCCTTAGGAAGCTGCCCTTTCCAGCTGACTAAAATGATTCTCAATTGATAACATTGGAGAGAAACACTCCAGTGGGAAATTGAGCCGATGGCATTAGGGCATCATCCCTAACTTCTCAGGGCTGCCCCTAGAATTCTGGGAGGAAGAAAATCACTCTGGGACTCCAGAGTGATCTGGGAGAAGGGGAGTTGGGTTAATAATGTTCACAGATTACATGGGTTACATACATCTTTCAAGGAATGTATAACTGTAGCATTTTGACATTTGTTGAGAGACATTGTTGGAGGACAGCTTGCAAAGGTGACATTTGTTCTGTCAAATGGCACATCTTTTTTATGCTCAACAAACAATACAATGGAACTGTGTGTCCCGTACACCTTTCAGGCAATTTTGTAATTCTATCAATGTGGTCCACTGTAGAACATTTCCTTTATCATTTGGACAAAGGTGATTTGTGTTAGTATATTGGCAGGCTCCCATGTTCTCTCCTCATAGAATGGGGATACCATTGGAGAACACAGACTATTCAGTGATTATCTCTCATTTCCATTATGTAGGAGGTGTTTTCTGGGTCATGCATTTATTTCCTTGATGGCGTCCTTTCTACCACTTCTCCTATATAGCTCCTCACTTGTAGTGGGTGACAGTCTTCTCATGCCTACACATGCATCTGCCCTTTGTTTCAGGAAAACGTCTGGTGTTGTTGAACTGATTAACCATAGCAATAAGAGTTTGATGGCAGGAAAATGAGGCCAGAACAAAGGAGACACAGCAGGATGACTGGACATTCATATAAAAACTGCCTTACTCCCCGAGGCAGTTCATTCGACCCTTCAGCTCCTGATCAATTCCGGGACCAGTTCATTATCCATGTGCAGTGTTTATTCCATGGCATGATAGATGAGTTCTGTGGGTTGTTCAACTAACAGCAAATCAGTCTGTACCATAAGTGTTCTTCATCCATTTGATCCACTGTGTGGATGGATAAGACTGAACTCTTTGGAGAGCTTATCAGTTTCACTTAGACGAGTCTCTGCTGTATTCCAGAGACTGATGTAAATCAAAACAATGCTCTTCACAAATCACAGTATCTGGAAAATCTCTATTTAAATAGAACTTGTTCTGAACCTGAATTTGAATATTCCCATTAACCTTTGACTTTCTTTGTGACCCTTTGAATTTTATTTTGCACATTTAAAAGCTTTATTCTGAGAAGGGGAAGAAGGCACATAGGCTGCCAAAGGGGAGAGAAGGTGAAGGCTGTGGCAAATAGGTTAAGAATCCAAGATTTAAAGGCTAGCCCTTTCAGATTTGGACTCTGTAGGTGGGTCTTCTCCGTGATAGTAGCAAATACTTCAGGCAAGTGAGCATCTTCCTGTGTTAGGCCTTGCTTGGTATTGATAATCAGTGTCACTGAAGAAAATTACCACTATTGTTACATCTTTCCAGGAACTGTGTGTGATTTTGACATGTCTAAGCCACCCCTTTTGGGAACCAAATCTGCAGGGCAGTATTTAGCTCTATTAAATACAATTCTTTTTTATACAGCAAATTGTAAACATAGTAACATTTTACATTCCCCATACATTTCAGGAAATTTGTGATCATATCTGTGTTGCAGAATATGACTTGTTTAAGCCTGGTTTTTCCTTCCTGATTAAGAATATCCTTGATGCACTCATAAAAAAAATTGCAGGTGTAAAAGCATAGATGGGTCAGTAATTACTGATGCTCTCTACCATGTTTTATTTATTTGTTAGTATTAATAAGGCCTGAGATTTTAGTATCTTTCACTCTTACTGTACCTCAACAACCAATCCCACAATGCTCTCAAAAGTGTTTTATCTCTGCACAGACAGTGATTATAACAATACTCTGACACTAAACTATACTAGAAAATAATAAGGCATGGGCTAGCTAATTCATCATTCCTGCGTCCCTACCACCCTATGCCTTACATATCCCTCACATTTTTGACCTAATTAATCAAGACTGATTTATTTAAGGTACTTATTATGTATCTGACACTGTGCTGACAAAATGAAAGCAGTTTCTGCCCACAAGATACTTTCAGTCGGGGGTGGGGAGAAGGGATAGAGATAATATTAGAGTTGGGGATAAAGACTGGTATCTGGAAAAATCAGGACAGGCTTCTTGTAGAGTGGTGGAAATGAAAACAAATTGTTAAGGATTGCCTTGGACTGGATCTCTTGTAAAGGAACTCTGGAAACAGGTTTGGGAAGCAAGGCTGGAGTTCCTTTGGGGAATGGGAGTGTCCTTAAGTCTTTGTGAATCAGCTAAGCTCTGGGAGTCAGCATGAGGTAGGGGAGGAGTGGTGCAAAGACATCCATACAGGGAAATGGGAGAAAGAAATCCCACCCACTAGGACTGGGGAATTCTGAGGAACCCTGGAGCCAAGCTGTAAGGGAGCAGAGCAGATGCTGGAGATTTGAGAGGCAAGCAGCTGGCTCAAGGCAGGGCAGTGGTCCAAGGGAGGGAGTCCTGTCCTCTCCTAAGGGTGGACAATCAGAACAGGCTCAGCCTCCCTGGGCCAGCTGGCCCCCTTTCCCAGGGTAGGTGTGGTGAGCCAGCTGGTCTTGTCCTTGCACTCCCCCCTTCTTTTTCCACATCCTCCCCTCCCTCCTACCCCCAGGACATGCAAACACAATCAGGAATCCTTTTCTGTGCCTCCATGGCAGGTCAGGGCATCACCTTAGGACATTGCTGTGACCCGGTAAGGTAGAGCACAGAAAGATGGATTGCAGGGATCGTCAGTCTAATGCTGCTCAATAGAGAAGCTACTGCTGTTATTTTTTAAAAGAGGCAGTTGAAAGAAGCGAATGCTGAGATTCTATAACAGGCTGACCTTTCTTCTAAATAGATCAGTCTTGTAAGTGAGAATGACTCAAAGGCTCAGTAGAATATCTAGGGAACAAAATTCTCCCTTCCTAAAGACAGATGTGGCCATGTTGTGACACAGTCAACAATATTATTCTTCATTTTTATTTGACTTGAATTGGAGGAGGGGTCAGTAAAGAGAATGTTTGGAAGACATTGAAAATAGTAGGGATTAAATTGTAATCTATCTACAGGATCATACATCTCTATTAGAGAAGTTCATTGTTGGCTTAGATAAAATCCCATTTGGAATTTATCAAAAAGAAATTCTCCTAAGCCCTTTGGTAGTCCAGTCTTGAATTAAAGAGAGAATTTGAGTCTTTGGAGATTGCAGTTTATTTAATCAGCAAAAACAACGTGATTAATAAGACCAGAAGCCAGGATACATGATCACTAAGATAACACAAGAACACAGCTAAGAAAACTGTCTCCTACAATTTCTTTGAGGATTATTCTTTTGGCTTCCAATATTACTATTTTTCCCAAGGCAAATTATCTTACCACCTGTGACAGGTGCCAGCTCATGGCAGTAGAAATATTTTCTTTTCACCTCCTGTATGGGTCCTGGAAGGGCTTTTAGATCTTCCCTGGGCTCCATGGTTCTCATCTTCAACTTAACAAGTACCAAACACTCAACTCTCCGACATCCTGGTCCACTATCCATCATTCTCTGATCTCATTTGTCTGCCTTCATACTCTTGATGCTATAGTTTACCAGTTTAATTTTTTAAATTCTAACTTATTTATTTATTTTTAGTTTTCCACATTCATTTCCACAAGATTTTGAGTTCCAAATTTTCTCCCCATTTCTCCCCTCTGCCCACCGTGCATTCTGATTACCCCTTTCCCCAATCTGGCCTCTCCTCTATCACACCCCTTCCTTCTCTTATCTCCATCCCCTCTATTTCCTTGGAGGACAAGATAGATTTCTATACCCCATTACCTGTATATTTTATTTCCCAGTTGCATGTAAAAACAATTTTTAACATTAGATTTTAAAACTTTGAACTCCAACTTCTCTCCCTTCCTCCCTCCCCACCCATTCCCACTGAGAAGGCAAGCAATTCTATTTATGTTATGCATGTTTAGCTATGCAAAGATTTCCATAAAAATTATGTTGTGGAGACTAACTGTATTTCCCTCCATCCTATCCTTCCCCCATTTATTCTATTCTCTCTTTTGACTCTATCCCTCCTCAAAAGTATTTACTTTTAATTATTCCTTCTTCCTATTTGCCCTCCTTTCTATCATCCTCCCACCTTCCCACCCTGCTTATCCCCTTCTCCCCTACTTTTCTGTAATATAAGATAAAATTTCATAGCAAATTGAGTATGTATGTTAGTCCCTCTTTAAGCAAAATGTGATGAGAGTAAGTTTCACTTTTTCCCTCTCATCTCCTCTCTCTTCCCTTCCATTGAAAAAGCTATTTCTTGCCTCTTTTATGTGAGAAATAATTTGCCCCATTCTATTTTTCCCTTTCTCCTTCCAATATATCCCTCTCTCACCCCTTAATTTTATTTTTTTAAGAAATCATCCCTTCCTATCCAGCTCACCCTGTGCCCTCTGTCTATATGTATATAATCCCTCCAACTACCCTAGTACTGAGAAAAGTTTCAAGAATTATAAATATGATCTTTCCATGCAGGAATGTAAACAGTTCAACTTTAGTAAGTCTTTTATGATTTATCTTTCCTGTTTACCTTTTCATGCTCCTCTTGATTATTGTGTTTAAAAATCAAATTTCTCGTTAGCTCTGGTCTTTTAATCAAGAATGCTTGAAAGTCTTCTATTTCATAAAATAACCATTTTTCCCCTGAAGTATTATATTCAGTTTTTCTGGGTAGGTGATTCTTGGTTTTAATCCTAGCGCCTTTGACTTCTGGAATATCATATTCCAAGCTCTCTGATCCCTTAATGTAGAAGCTGCTAGATCTTGTGTTATCCTGATTGTATTTCCACAATACTCAAAATGTTTCTTTCTGGCTGTTTGCAATATTTTTTCCTTGACTTGGGAGCTCTGAAATTTGGCCACAATATTTCTAGTTTTCATTTTGGGAACTCTTCTAGCAGATGATCAGTGGATTCTTTCAATATTTATTTTATCCTCTGGTTCTAGAATATCAGGGCAGTTTTCCTTGATAATTTCTTAAAAGATGATATCTAGGCTCCTTTTCTGATCATGGTTTTCAGGTAGTCCCATAATTTTTAAATTTTCTCTCCTAGACCTATTTTCAAGGTCAGTTGTTTTTCCAATGAGATATTTCACATTATCTACTATTTTTTCATTCCTTTGGTTTTGTTTTATAATTTCTTGATTTTTTATAAAGTCATTCATTAGCTTCCATCTGCTCCATTCTAATCTTTAAGGAATTATTTTCTTCCATGAGCTTTTGGACCTCCTTTTCCATCTGGTCAATTCTTTTTAGGGCATTCTTCTCTTCATTGGCTTTTTGAATCTCTTTTGTCATTTGAGTTAGTCTATTTTTATAGTGTTTATTTTCTTCAGCACTTTTTTGGGTCTCCTTTAGCAAGCTGTTGACTCATTTTTCATAATTTTCTTGCATCACTCTCATTTCTCTTCCCAATTTTTGCTCTACTTCTCTTACTTGATTTTCACAATCCTTTTTTAGCTCTTCCATCGCCTGAGACCAATTCATATTTTTCTTGGAGGCTTTGGATGGAGCTTTAACTTTGTATTCTTCTGTTTGCCTGCTTTGCTCTTCCTTGTTACCAAAGTAAGATTCTATAGTCTGACTATTTTTTCAATTTTTGCTCATTTCCACAACTATTTATTTGACTTTTGAGATCTTTTTCAAGGTAGATCTCTGTTTCCAGTGGGAGTGGGGGGTATACTGTCAGTTGCTGAATTCCCCCACAATCTGTAGGTCCAAGGCTCCAGAAACAGTCACTGTCTCCGCCCCTGCTGCTGTGGTGACTACTGGGGGTTCCTCTGCCCCCTCTCCCTCTGCCATCCTGTTGGTGGGGCAAGACCACTCAACTGTCCCCACACTAGTCCCACAGACTTTTTCCACTGACTTTCCAATTTGTCCTTAGCGTTTTGTGGTCCTGAAGTCTGGAAACTGCCACAGATGTGAGAGATTCAGTCTCCCCAAGGACTGCTCAGGTCCTGTCTGTGCCAGCATAGCCCATGCTGGACTATACCCTGCCCTTTTCACTCTTCTGTCATTAACTTGCTATCTTACTTCTTATTGAGTGTCTCAAACCTTTTGAAAGCTACCTAAATCACCTCTCCCTCTTGGGAAAGGAGTTTGCCTCCTACTGTACTGAAGTAGCACATCTTTTGCAACTACTTGTCCAAATCTCACTGACAATTGTTGGTTGTCTGGGTTCCCATGGGACAAGGGTTCTATGAATTTCAGGAAACTGAGGTGCTAAGTTTCTTGTACTGTGGTTCACAAGCCCTCACCATTGTGATTTTCATTAACAGTAAGATAGTGGCCTCAATAAATTTTTGGAAAGATATTAAGCTGGCTTGGCCAGAGTAGATGGTACAAAACATTTCCTCAAAACCTGGAGCATAGTTTTCCACAAACAGTATCCATGGGGAGAATGGGTACATAATGAAAGTAATATAGTAGGGATGTGCAGATGTAGAGAATTATGTGTGGCAAAGGGGAAATTCACAATGCCCTTGTAGGATCTTCATGAAGTTCCCCGTAAGAACTTAGGTCTCTGAGGTTTGATACCTTTGGATAGTAGTACACAGCCAGTACTTGGCTCAACACCAAGGGGTCAGGCTTCCTGAAACTTACTTTTCCTCCAGTGACTGACTGGTCTCTGTATCTCTCAGCTCCCAGTGAAGATGCTATCATTTCAGTCACTGCTACTCACAGGGCATTGCTACCAATGCCAAAGAGAACCTTTCAGAATTTACAAGGTTACAACCTGGTTGCCTAAGACCATGAAAAAACAAACAACAGAAAGAGGTAGGCCATTAAGATCCAACTTTAATGATTAGATGGGAGACAAGACAAGACTCCCTTGGTACATTGCCCCTGAAATTTCTCTCTTCCCAAAAAGGAGGTGGAAGAACAGAGGTGTTACCTGTCCTTTCTATGACTTCTGTTTGTCTTTTTGCTTTTGCTTAGATATGCTGCCTCTGATCGACCATTCTTTTCTGACAAGCTAGTCAATGGGGGAGGGGAGGATGAAGACAGAGAAACTCTTCCTTATTTCCAAGGGTAATTTCATTTCACAGCTTGGCTCCACTTCTTGAACTATAATCCTCAGACCGGACCTCTTCCCTCATTATATTGATTCACCAATTGTCAGATTCTCAACTGTCTGGCTATTGGTTTTTATTGCTGTTCAGTCATTCAGTAATGTCCCATATTTTGTGACCCTGTGGACCATACTGTTTGTGGAGTTTTCTTGGAAAAGATACTGGAGGGATTTGTCATTTTCTTTTCCAACGGATAGAGGCAAACAGAGTTTAAGTGACTTGTTTAGGGTTACAGAGCTAGTAGACCAGATTGAATTAGGTCTTCCTGACTGGGCTGAGTCCTCCACTCACTGAGTCATCTAGCTGTCTCTTGCTTGTTTTCAATGTAACCCAAGAGGTGTGACTTGATTTCCTCAAGAAATAATCCAATGATCAAAATCCTATAGTCATCTCAAATTGACTGAGGATTTATTTATTCACAATCCTCATATTTCTGTTGATTTACTGATTCAGTTAAGATATCTGCTAAGTTTCTGACTATATTAATCAATATAAGGATGGAATTCTATGTTCACAGTGATAAAATTGAAATAATCCATTTGAAGATTCCTTTCTATTCAATTTCTATACCTCAAATAACTTCTACACAATCCCCTAATCCCTCTTCCTTTGCTCCTGTGTCATGGTGCTTCTTGCCAAAATCAAACCTTCTACCCAAGTGCTTCATTCCACACTCTGCCATCTTCTCTTTGATTTTGTCTCTTCCTTATAACTTTTAATGTCAGTTTATCTACTGGCTTCTTCTCTGAAGCCCACAAACATGTTCAAATCTTCCCAGCCCTTAAACAACAGCAAAAGCAATGGCGACTGCTGCCAAAACTTGACAACTGCCATTGCCTCCAACTCTCCACCTATATCTTGCCTTCCTTTTCTCAGGCAGACTCCTAAAAAAGGAAGTTTTACTCACTTTCACTTTCTTGGCTCCCATTCACATGAATGAAAATGAATGAATGAATGAGTGTAGCAGAATTTATTAAGTGCTTGATATGTGCCAAGTAATATTCCAAATGCCAGGAATGCACACAAACTGTCTAGCACCTAGAAGAACGAGCGCATCTAAATAGTTATTAATGTTATTACTGAATTTAGCCTACTCTTTGAGGTGGGATATGAGACATCCTTTCAATTTCCATTATATCCTTGGTCACTACCGAATCCCCATGCATCACTTTGAGAGCCACACTCAGGCAGAATTAGAAGCTCTTCAATTTACATTCCTGCCAGGACCAGACTTACCCCTCTTCCTGTATATAAAATGATGATCCTCTTTACTCCAATGGCTCATCATGTCAAAAAAAATGACACTGCCTACCGTCTCCATGGCTCTACCTAGGAGCTAAAAATTCTGTGATTTCCTACCAATGTAGAAAAGATTTGAGCTTGGGTAGTGATGATGTCCTCAAAGAACAAGCCTCACTTGGTTTGGTAAAGTTCATCATCAGAGACTGGGCCAATGTTCATTGTTCATCATCCAACTTTCACCTGGTATTGGCTATTTCATTTCAATAATAAATGACAAAATGCACCTTCTATAGCATAGGAGGTTTGCAATCTGGAGAAGCAATGATCATAGTTGGTTAAAATAAAGGTGCCTATATTCACTTTGATGCCTCAAAAATCTGTAATTTTCATGGCAGGAGTACATGAGTACTCCACTGATGCAAATGTTAAGGCCTCTGTAACTTAATAAATTATCTTTGAGAATTGTTGGGGATGAAATATTCATCACCTTGAACCAATGTGGAAATAAGATTCATAGGCATTGTGGTACAATAGAAAGAACATTTACTCTGGTGTTAGAGAACCTTGGTTCAAATCTCACTTCTGTTCCTTATTATTTGTACGACTTTAGGCAAATCATTTAACATCTCTGGACCCCAGTTTTGTTCTCTATAAGATGAGGGAACAATGCTAGATTATCTCTGCTTGAAACCTAGGATTCTATGACTTGTTCAATTTATATTGGCCAGTTCTCAGATAATAGATATATAGTCTATGCTCAAACTTTTCTGACATGGTGGGAGTTTCAAGAACTTACTATGATCTCCTTCATGTACCATGTCATTTGGTCAGTAAGTATTCATTAAGCACTTACTATGTGCCAAACACTGGCCCAATCATAGGGGATATAAAGAAAGGTAAAAAAAAAAACAACAAAAAAACAGTCCCTACTCTCAAGGAATTCATGGTCTAATGGGGAGACAACATGCAAAGAACTATTTATAACACAATAAAGAGAGGATGAGAGTAAGAAAGTTAAATCCTAAAGAGTGATGAAAATCATGATCTGTGTGTTAGAAACTGGGGAATGAGCATGGAAGAAAGCATGTCTCCCATGAAGAAAGCTTGTTGTTCCAATAATTAAGTGCCTGTTGTGTGCATGAGGAGTGTAACTTCAAAACCAAATTATCTCTGCCCCTGGGAGCTTACATTCTACTGTGAGAAATCAGCAGCCAGTTTCGCTGGGAGTACTTTGGACCTACCACGAGGAGCCATGCCTAGGATGGCATTAGTGGAGGTGGCACTTTGAATCATTTAAGAAAATGGAAGAGTGATAGCTAACTTAACACCTTAAGAAGGCATTAGGAGAATAAGAGAGGAGAGAAAATGGCAAAGAGAAAAGAAGTGGGAAGTTATGGTAATTCAAGATCACCTTCATTTCACAGAGACAGTGAAGTGAGGTGTTCTAAAGTGGTTACATTTACTGAGGGACAAGGATAGGTCTAAGTAACTCCTCCTCAGTGCCCAACAGAGCGATGAAATTAAACACTTGATCAGTGCTTTGGGGACAGTGAATTGTAAAGGAGAGGGACACAGCTCTAGAATTAGGCTCAACATGCAATAGGTAGTCAAGGATTACAGACTGTGACTGACTAAAGTGGGCCAGATAGACCCTAGATTCCCCCATATTTGAGTGGTGAAAATAGTGATCCATGTTTTAGATCAGAAATTTCATGGGGGAGTATGAAGCTTTATGTCATTCCACCACCTTGAATTTCTCCAAGTTGTAAATGAAGTACAACCAACTGCTGAATCTTGAGTAACAGTACAGTTTTTGTTTTTGTTTTTTTTTTAAAAAGAAGAATTTAACAGGGACATCTGAAAGAAGTTATAGATAGAATAATAGACTTGGAGTCAAGATGGCTCAGGTTCAAATACATAGGCTGCCACTTATTAGCTGTGTGGCAGTTGGGGTTTTACTTCACATCTTTCTGCCTCAATTGCTTCATCTGCAAAATTGGAATAATAACCTCCATAGTAGTCACCTCCCAGGGTTGCTGTGAAACTCAAATGAGAAATCTGAAGTACTTTGTAAATCTTAAAGTACTCCGTAAATATTTGTAATTCTGGTTTCAACAGGAAGTCTGGTGTTTTCTGTGTATGGTGTCCTTGTTCCCACAGATCTTGGGGCTGAAAAAACCTTGCTCACTGAAGGAAATTCTAAGCTCTGAGCTCACAGCATGATGATACCACCCAACCATACTACAAGTTGGTAAGGATGTTTCCAGAATGTACAAACTCTAAGGTTGGACAATCTTCCACAGCAGTGTCTGAAATGCTCCCTAGTTGCCGTGATAAGAAGGCAGAATTTCGAAGACGGAAACTATGGCAATTTCTCCTAGTGCCTCTCCACTTGGGACACACTTGCATTGGTTGAGACTTGATTTTTTTCTCTCAGGAGATGGAAAGGAGAAGTTATCTGGAAAAAATGCTGGAAGAGTTTAGTATCTTATTCACTTCTCTATGGTTACCTTGCAATGCTGTTCATAATTAGATTCCTTTGCTTTGAATTTATATGTCACTTGGCTTGATTTGATTATAAAAAAAGATACTTTGTTGGGGGCTTACAGTGATAAATATGAAAAGACTAACTTAATGGTAACATGAACCTTGGTTGGTTGAGAGGGGACACCATATTAGTAGAAGAACATGGTTACAAATCAGAGTTTTTGCAAAGGAAATGACTTTGTCACCTGGTGTAGACTGGTGATGGAATATTGGGAATTCTGGGTTCCATTTGCTACCTGTGTCAGAAGATGGGAGATGGAATCAGGCATGACAACCAGTAAGAATATCAGTTTGGTTCATTATGAAAGAGATCAATGAGTAATAAGACTGGTAAGATAGGTTGGGGTCCTATTTTAAAGGACTTTAAAAAGCTAAACAGAAGCTTATATTTGATCCTAGAGGTAATAGGGCACTAACTCTCACCCATTGGAAGCTGAGCTAAGACTGACATCTGCTGGGTCCAATCAGCATTTCACACCTGGTTTCTGGCTCCACCCTATCCATTCTGCTACTTCCATCTCTAGCATCTCATGAAACAATTTTTGCCACACCTTAGTACTCTACAGTCAGGAAAGGATAAAAACTGTTCTCCACACAAATAGAGCCAAGATGGGGGCAGCATGCCTTTCTTCCTATGGGACTAAAGAATGAGCATTTGTTACCAGAGTAACAGCATTGTAGGGAAAGCAGCCCATTGAAGAAAAAGAGCCTTATTTAGAGAAAGATATATTGGCTCAATTGTGTGACTGAGCAAATCACTTCCTCTCTCTAGACTTCAGATGGTAAGTGAGAAGAATGAAATCAATGGTTTCTGAAGTCCTCTTCCTACCCTAGGACTATGATACTCTGATGGATCCAGGAACAAGACTTAAAGGACCAGTAGGTCTATCATTTATTGCTTATGTAACTTTGGGCAACAATTCACTTCAGTTTCATAAACAGTAGAAATATCATTGGCTCTGAAAGGGGCCTTTGACCTAGTGATGGCACTGCAAGGTCTCTACTCTAAAGGGATCAAAGGAAGAGAAAAAGATCCTGTACATACAAAAATGTTTCCAGTAGCTCTTATTTTGTGGTTTCAAAAAATAAAAAAGGAAACTAAGGTGATACCTACCAACTGGAAAATGGCTGAATACATTTTGGAATATAAATAAGATGGATTAATATATTGCTGCAAAAAAATGAAAGAATAGTTTAAAAGAGGCATGAAAAAACTTACATGAACTGATGCAGAAGGCAATGAGAAGAATCAAGAACATGCTGTATACTTTAGCACCAATATTATATGAAAATAATTTGGAAAGACTTAACAACCCTGATCAATGGAATGATCAACTGGGATTATAGAGGACCAATAAAGAACGCAGACCACCTCATGACAGAGAGATAGTGCACTAATTCACGAATAAAAAGTGCATTTTTGGATGTGGGAAGTGTGGGAATGTTTTGCTTAATGGTGCTTGTAAGATATTAGGGATCTTTCTCCCTTCTTTCTCCCTTCTTTCCTTTTTGTTTTTTTCATGGGTGTGGTAAGTGGGAGGGGAAAAAGATGAATATTTGATCATTGAAAAAATAAAATAATTTTTAAACTTTTCTTGCATAATTTATTTGTCTATTTTCCTAGTAGTTTTATTTTTAAATTTGATATTTATGAACATTTTTCCTTTTAAATTTTGAGTTTTAAATTCTCTCCTGCCTCTCTCTCATTTGCTGAGCAGGCAAGAAAAATTATATCAATTAAACATATGAAAGCATGCAAAATTTGTTTCCTAATTAGTCATGTCAGCAAAAAAAAAAAGAAAAAAGTGAATTTATCAGTTCCTTCTCTGGTGATGGATGGCATTTTTTCATCATGTGTCCTTTGAAATTATCTTGGATCGTCATCTTGATCAGAGTAGCCAAGTCTTTCCAATAGAACACTATTACAGTATTACTATTACTGTGCACAATGATCTCCTGGTTCTTCTCACTTGACTTTGCATCAGTTCATATAAGTCTGTCCTGTTTTTTCTGAAACTACTTCCCTCCTCATTTGTCACAGCACAGTAGTACACCATCATAGTTACACATCACAACTTGTTCAGCCATTCCACCACTGATGTGCATCCTCTCTATTTCTAATGCTTTGCTTCCACAAAAAGAGCTGCTATAAATATTTGTGTGTATATGGGTCCTTTTCCTTTCCTTTTCCTTTTATCTTTTGGGGGTAAAAACCTAGTAATAGTAGTATTACCACTGAATCAAAGGCACTGTTATATAGCCCTCTGGGTATACCTTCACATTTTTCTCCAGAATGGTTGAACCAGTTCACAACTCCACCAAGAGTTTATTACTATACCAATTTTCCCTCATTGTCTCCAACATTTGTCAATTCTGATGGGTGTGAGGGGGTACCTAAGAGTTGTTTTAATTTACATTTCTCTAATCCAGGGGTCCCCAAACTTATTTGGCCTACTACCCCTTTACAAAAAAAAAAATACTCAGTGTCCCCCCTGGAAATCTATTTTCTTTAATCCTTTAATATTTTTTAAAATTACATCATTTTATATGTATTTAAAATAATGTGCCTTAAATTTAATAGTTTGCTGTAAATTTATGTTTTTCTCCTGCATTGAAATTTTGATGATATAATATTGTATCATGAAACCATATACTATCATATTGTAAATAAGTCATTATGCACACATATTCCTGCTGATGCATGCTGGACTTCTGGACAATGCATGACATGCTTGTCTGTCAGCACTTGCTTGTTAAGATCTGTAAGTGGACTTGACTATTGATCAGTTATAACTTGTATGTGTTTGTCTGGAAAATAGGTAATCACAATCATTTTCACTCAGTTGCACAACAGATGAAACATGTACAAACGGTTTTTCAAAATTTTCTTTTTTTCCTTATGCTTCTACAATCCCCTTATTTTTATTCAATGATCCCAATTGCAACCAAGGATTGCCCTCCCCCCGATCATTCCAGCACCCCCAGGGGGCAGCATCATCCACTTTGAGAACCTATGCAAATCAGTAGTGATTTAAAGTATTCTTTTTTCATGGTTTTTCATGTCCTTTGACCATTCATAAATTAAGGAATAACTTATTTCTACAAATTTGCCTAAGTTCCCTATTCGTTTGAGAAATGAGACCTTTATCAGAGAAACTTCCTGTAATTTTTTTATATTGCTTCATTGTCTATGGCATCTTTTAGTAAAATGTTGTTTCCCTGATTATCTCTTTTAATTAGGTCTATTTTTGTTTTTGTTTTGTATGAGATAAAGATTGCTATTCCTGCTTTTTTTTAACTGCAGAAGCAAAATAGATTCTGCTCCAACTCTTTCTTTTAATTGTGTGTGTGTGTTTCTGTTTCACGTGTGTCTCTTGTAAATAACATATTCTTGGATTCTAGTTTCTAATCCATTCTGCTATCTGCTCCTGTTTTATGAGTGAGCTTATGCCATTCATATTCAGAGTTATGATTACTGAGTCTTACCTTCAATTCTATTTTCTTCTGTTTATATTCTCTCTCTCTCTCCCTCTCTTTCTTCCCTGTTTGCCCTCAAAAATCTGTATTGCTTCTGACCACTTCTTCCCTTAATCCACCACCCATTTTATCATACCCCTCCCCACATTGCTTATACTCTTTCCCTCATATTGCCCTGTTAGGTAAGATAGATTTCAATATGTAACTGAGTATGTACATACACACACACACACATTCTTCCATGAGAGTGAAGTTCAAACATTACATACTACCCCATTTTCCCCACCACTATAAAAGCCCTTCCTTGTGTGCCTCTTTTATATGAGAAAGTATCCCTTATTCACCCTCTTCTTTCTTTATTCTCCCAAATACATTCCTCTTTTTCTCCTATTCATTATTTTAAGTCATCTCAACATAATCGACTCACACTTATGCCCTTTGTTTAGATAGACTCCTTCTAATCACAATGTTCTTAGGGGTTACATGCATCATTTTCCCATAGAGGAATCTAAACAGTTTAGCTTAATAAAGTCAAATCCCTTATCATTACTCTTCCATGTTTGCCTTTTTTATGTTTCTCTTGAATCTTGTGTTTTAATGTCAAATTTTCTATTCAGCTCAGATCTTTTCATCAGATATGCTTGTTAGCCCTTTAGTTCATTAAATGTCCATTCTCTCTCCCCCTACCTCCACAAGGATTATACTCAGTTTTGCTGAGCAGGTTATCTTAATTCCCTTGCCATCTGGAATATCATATCCCAAGCCTTCTACTCCATTCATGTGAAAGCTATTAATCTTGTGAGATGCTGACTATGATTCTAGAATATTTGAACTGTTTCTTTCTAGCTGCTTGCAATATTTTCTTCTTGACCTTGAAGTTCTGGAATTTGGCTATAATATTGCTGAGATTTTTCATTTTGAGATCTCTTTCAGGAAGTGGTCAGTGGATTTTTTCAATTTTTGTTTTACCCTATTAATCTAAAATATCAGAGAAGCTGTCATTTAGAATTAATTGAAATATGGTGTCTAGCCTCTGCTTTTTTTTTAGCACAGCTTTCAGATAGCTTAATAATTTTTTAAATGATCTCTTCTTGAACTCTTTTCCATGTCAGTTGTTTACCCAATGAAATATTTCACATTTTCTTGTATTTTTTTATTATTATTTTTTAATGTTTCTTGATTGCCATCTCATGGAAAAAATATCTACCATTTGCCCAATTCTAATTTTTAACAATTATTTTTTCAGCAAGCTTTAATACCTCTTTTTCTATTTGGACAATTCTGCTTTTTAAGGAGTTCTTTTCTTCATGAATTTTTGTGCCTTTCTTTTTTTTACCATTAGCCAATCTGTGTTTTAAGATTTTATTTTTTTCAGCATTTTTGTACCACTTTTATCAAGCTGTTAATTCTCTTTCCATAATTTTCTTGCATTACTCTCATTTTTTTCCAAATTTTTCTTCTATTTTTTCTTATCTCTTTTTTATTCAATTTTCCTTATCTCTTTCTTTCTCTCTTCTGGGAATTATTGCTGTCCTTGCATTCATTTATCATTTTTCTTTGAGGCTTTGTTTATAATTGTTTTCACATTATTCTCTTCTTCTAAGTTTATGTCTTGGTCTTCCCTACCACCATAGTTGTTTTTAGGATCAAATTCTTTTTGTTGTTTACTCACTTTCCCAGTCTATTTCTTGACTTTGACCTTTATATTAAAGTTAAAGTCTGCTTTCCTGGGGATGGGGAGTCACTGTGCCAAGTTTTAGGCTTTTTACTCTGCTGTTTTCAGAGCTAGTTAAGGAAGTCTGCAAGTTTTCAGTGCTTCCAGGGTAGTGTGATCCAAAGACAGGTGTGGTCACCGTTGTTCTGGTCTGCATCCTGGTCTTTATTTAGGAAGGGCTCTGCATGCCCTGCAGCTACAAGTGCTAGCATTACTCTTGGCCCTGAAACAGTGACCAGGACTCCCTGCTCTTCTGGTGTTCTTGTCTACCCTGGTACTGTGACTTAAAGAGTATATGGTCAATAGAAGTGCCAATTAGCACCAGATGCCCCCAGAGCCAACAAGGGGTCCCCAGTAACTTCTTTCTGACCATTTATCCAATCCCCTCACTGTGTTTGGACTGAGAGCTCCTGCTGCTGCAGTTGCTGCTGCTGTTGTAGCTAACTTGAAGGCTCCTGGCTAGTGCTGCTACCATATATATTCTTAGCCTGCTAAGATGCCTTTGTCACAGACCTTTTCTGTCATCCTCCCAAGTTTTCTTAGGATAGAAAATTTTTTTTTCACTCCAACTTTTTGTTGACTCTGCTACCCCAAAATTTGAGTTGAGGCATTGCTGCAAAGTTTTTGGAGGGGAATATTGAAGAGTTTGGCTGGGACTCAGTATGTATTCTGCCATCTTGGCTCTACCCCCTAAAATTTTTCTTGAAAGAATCTTTTAAAAGGAGCATAGCTCTACAGTCAGGGAACATGAGTTCAAATCCACCTCATACTTACTATCGGTGTGCTAAGCAAGAGATTTCTCTTTCAAAAAAAAATTAGGGGGCTGGACTTTGAGGACCTCTAAATTCCCGTGCAGCTCCAAATCTCTAATCCCAGTGATAAGGATTCAAAAACAAAATAATAATCGCTTACCTTTCGTGAGCCTCAGTTTTCTTATCTATAAAATTAGAGGGTTGGAATAGATGCCCTCCATGATCCCTCCTGGCTCTAAATCCAATCCATGACTAAGTGGTGGGAGAAAACTGAAGAAATTGGAAAATTCTCCAAGCTTATTCTCAAAAAACTGTTGGCCACTAGATGGCAATAGTGTCTGTTCACCTCCCATGGTCATCTCTTCAACAGGAATGGAATCCCAAAAGTCATTCCCAAAGCCAGCTATTCGGTTAACTGAAACAATTCCAAAGATTAGATTCTCGTATATCCCTCCACCCCTCACCCACCAAATTCAGAGCAACCTGGATCCTGTAAATGCATGCAGAGTGAACTCCCAAAAACAATCAGTTCTTGTCCAGATAAGATCTTGACCAGATGAAATGCCTGGAAGATAAACTATAAAGTCAGGCTAGAGTTTAGCTGACTACTGCAGACTGCAATTCACAGTTAAAGAAAGGAACATGACCTATCTCAGGAAAATCATGATTCATCTTCATCTTAGGATCAATCCATGAGTCACCAAGTGATATTAAGTGTTTACTATGTGTCAAGTACTATGGTAAGTGCAACGCATTCAAAGAAAGTAAAAACTAGTCCCTACCCTCAAGAAGTTTCCATTCTACTAGGGGAGGTAACCTGTAAATAACTGGGTATGTACAATTTATTTTCAGATGAGATAGAAGATAATTTTAGAAATGAACCATCAAAGACCTCAAGTTGAAAGAAGCTTCAGAGACCATGCTGCCAAATCCTATCATTTTACAGATGAGGCAACTGAGGCCCAAAATCTAATGATTTTGACCAGTGTCACATAGATAGTAAAATTATGGAATTCAGTTCATGGTCTATTCTGTGCCTAGACCAGTGTTGGATTCAGTCCATTCAGTTGGTCTCTTAATCTCAGTTCAACTCTACCCCTTTGTGGAACAGAAGCAATGTAGATGTTAAACTGAAAAAGTGAGGTAAGTATCACAGGTTGGGATGGAATTGTCATTGGCCCTGAGGAGTCCTGGATTATTTCCCTTGAGGTACCATTTTACTAGATTACCTCCAGCATCTGATAGAGACTGCATGCAAATTTTCCTGTTTACATCTGAGGATCTAAAACTGAACTCTGTTTCTATAACCCCTATGGATATTCAATAGATTCAATAGACATACCATAGAATCAACAGCATTTTGTAATAAAGAAACATTCTCCTTTGAGAAATCAACGCAGGGAATTTGTCTCTATAAGGGAATGCCCATTGTCAGGTCAAGGATAGAATCAGCCTCATCTGAAAGAAAGAAGCAAACAAATCGAGAGAGTTCATTTCAATAACTCTTGATTTCCCATTCTCCCCAAATCAGAAAACATAGACAAAACACTTTGCAAACCTTAAATGACTATATAAAGGTGAGCTATCATCATCATCATCATCATCATTACCAATATTGCTCCCATCATTATTCCTGGCCCTCTCCACCTTTCCAGTAGTACTTGTGCTCTCTTCTCTCTTTTCCCTATTGTCCCTCCTACGCAAATTGACTCTGAATAAAGGTTAGAAGTGCCCTTGACAGAGATGATGGAAGTCTGTGCCCAGGCTCACTGTATCTTCCTGGAAACTCCTCACAAGAGGTGCCCTAATGCCTTTGCAGAGGTCAGCCCCCATACCTGAAATCTTCTCTCTCCTCACATTCACCTGATAGAATTCCTGTGTTCCTTTAAGATTCAGCTCAAGCACCACCTGCTACAAGGCTCCCTTCTTGATTCTCAAAACGGCTCGCACCCTCCCACACTAAACTACTCAGTTCGTATTCTGTATTTCTTTCATATACACTTATACAAATCTGTGCTGTCTCCTCCAATAGCCTGTAAGGGATTGATTCAGGGTTGCCTTCACAGTCTCAGGCACATAGTGGGTGCTTGAAAAAATACTGTTATTTGTTGGCTGACTAAGGTGCTAAATGAAGCACACTTTCAGAGAAGGAGCCAGGTTTATTGAGGAATCCCTATAACAGCAGACGCTGTGTTAAACATGGACATTATAAAGAAAAACAACACTGTATACAGTATCAGCAGTATTATTTTAAGAACAATTTTGATTGACTAAGTCATTTTGACTACTATAAATACCCAAATTAACTACAAAGGACTGACAAAGGAAGGTGCTATCAATATCCAGAGGAAAAAAACTGATAAATAGAAGTATGTATAGAATGATTTTACATATACATGTGTGTGTATCTCTGTGTGTATACATATACGCATATTTGCATCTAAAGGTAGCCATTTCTAGAATGAGGAGGGAAGGAAAAAAATAAATTTGTATGACAACTTTATTGAATTTTTAAAAGGAATAGAAGTTGTGCATAAGAAATTTGCAGTTTCATGTGCAAAAAGAAAAAGAGAAAAAAAGAAATCCCTGGCTTCAAGGGGTATATATCCAAATGAGGGAGATATAGTACATATTAATATGTATCTACAAGATAGACATAAAGCACCAAAATGTAAACAAGAGTAGGGATTGCATGATGTTGAAGAGAGAAAAATAAATGAATGAAATAAAAAATGTAGAAAAGACAAATTGGATAAGTACAGTAAGTGCACGAGGTGGTAATGCTTACACTGAGGTTGCAAACCAGAGTGAGTGGGATGGGTGGAGAGGAGAGGAGGAGCTAGTGAGTAGTGACAGAGAGATCTGCACCCCAAAATGTAATTAGCATCAAAAAGTAGATGAATACACAAAAGCTGAAAGAAGTTCCAAAGGAGATGAAACAGGGAGATGATGTTACCATCCCTTTAACATACAGTTTTTACACAAACTGTACATAACAGAAATTTATGTTAGGCTCAGTACTCTCTTTTTATATATTTTGAAATACTCATGTTTGTTTACCTCATAATACGAGTCTGAGAATCTCACTTCTGAAGATATGGGACATCCAAAGAAGGTAAACTATATTGAAAAGTTTTTACTAAATATTTTGTCAGATACTTTTTGAATTCTAGCCTTTAAGCAGAATGGTAGGGGGAAAACTGGGTCTTTATTTTCTGGGGAGGGAGGGGAGAGTTTCGCTTGGAAAGAGTTTAATCAGAACATAAACCATAGATTCAGAGTTAAATAGAACATACAAAGTACAGCCCCTTCATCTTACAGATGAGGTAACTGAGGACCAGAGAAATCAAATGAGTTTACCAAGAACATAGTGTGAAGTAAATTGTAGAGCTGGTATTTGCACCCAGGTCTAAATACAGTCTTTTCCATTACATAATATTGAATTGTTCTCAACATCCCTGAAAATCACACCCTCAAAGACAATTGCTGACTTCTGGACTTGTTCCTATTGGCACATGGAACTCTACTCTTGGAATCAGCTCCTCTGCCCCCACCCCCAGCAAAGGCCAGATCAGACTCTTCTTTAGTCATCCTTAATTCCACTCTCAGTGCACCCACACTGTCCCCCTCCTCAAACACACACTCTTCATCCAATTGGTTTTGCCTCAGGTGAAAAAAACTGAAGCAAGTGTCAGAATCTTCTCTGAAGTCCAATACTCTTCTGAACACCAACTTGATCCAAGTGCCTGGCTCGAATTTAGCACCCAAATTCACCATTTAACTCCTCGACATTGTTGTTTAGTCATTTTCAGTCATGTCTGATTCTTTGTGATTCCATTTGAAGTTTTTTATTTTGTCTTTTGGCAAAGATACTGGAGTGAGTTGCCATTTTCTTCTCCAGTTCATTTTACAGATGAGGAAACTGAGGCAAACAAGGTTAAATGACTTGCCTAGGGTCATACAGTTATTGCCAGAGGTCATATTTGAAGCCCAGCACTCTATCTACCCATTACCTAGCTGCCAACTTAACTCCTCACTGTGCCATCCCACACGGTAGCCAGTCAGTCACCACGTCTTATCCATCTTGCCTTTACAATGTCTGTTCCATCAATCCCCTTCTTGCTCACACCATGACCACCATGGTTTGGTCCCTTATTGCCTCTCACCTAGACTAGCCTCCTAATTGGCCTCCCTGCCTCAAGTCACTGCTTTTTCCAATTCAAAGTTATTTTTAATTTAAGTGTAGGTGTAGTCATGTCATTCCCTGCTTATTAAGTTCTCTGTTACTCTAGGATTAAATACAAACTCATCTGTTTGCCCTTTAAAGCCATCTACAACCTGCCTCCAGCCTACCTTTTTGAGTTTATTCCATCTCACTCTCCTTCCTGCATTCTACAAGAGGCCATACTGGCCTCCCTATTTCTCCCACATGGATCTCATCTCCATGTCTATTCCTTTTCATGGGCTAATCCCTCCACCTGGCATGCTCTCCATCCTCATCTCCACTTCATAGAATCCTTAGTTATCTTCAAAGATTCACTTGTGCCATCTCCTTCAAGACACATTTCCTGATTCCCCCAAACTTCTAGTGATTCTCCCATGAAATACTTGGTCTTTACTCGATCTTTATTTTTACAGACAATTCTGAGTATGTGTTATCCTTCTCTCCCAGTAGAGAATAATCTCCTTGAGAACAGAAATGATTTCATTTTTGCTTGTGTCATCATAGTGCCTATCACATAGTAGGTATTTAATAAATCATGGTTGATTGATGGTTCTCACCCCTTCTCTCACCTAGATTATTGCAACAGTCTTCCAATTGTCTTCCTGTCCCAGCCTCTCTCCTGTCCAATATACCATCCACATAGCTGCCGTATTGATTTCGACAAAGTCCACTTCTGAGTATGTCATGCCTATGTTGGATAACCTTCAATGACTCATAAATTTCCTCTAAAATGAAATACAAATTCTGGTGACAAGCATTGAAATCCTTCACAATCTGGATCTTTCTAGTTTGCTAGACTAATTTCACATTATTCTCCATCATTCACTTGATGTTTAAATCACTTTTTCATGAAATTTCTATGGTTTAGCCAGCTTGCTGTTCTCTATATATGAGGCTCCATCTCTGCCCCCTATACCTTTTACACAGGCTTCCATTTTGCTTGAAATGCTCACCTTCTTTACCTGTAACTCTTGGAATCTAGTTGTCCTCAAGACTGAATTGAAGGGCCACCCTACAGAATGCCTCCCCTGATTTCCCTAGTTTGTTAGTGCTTCTCCCACAGAAAAATTCCTTTATATTTATTATACATATCATTTGTATTTCCTTACCTGTGTAATTGTTGTGCCAGCTGCCCCAGCCCCAGTAGAAGGGACTCTACCTGAGGGCAGGGACTATTTCATTGTCATCTTCTCATACACAGTCCTAAGAATAATGCCTGGCACATGGCAGACACTTAAAACAATGACTCAAATGAATTCACTTTACTTGTGGGGAACTTGGAATTGAATCCTTTTTATCACTTGTTAGCTGTGTGACCTTGGATAACTCACTTAACTTCTTTAGACAGGAGTTTGTTCATGTGTAAAAATGAGAGGACTGAACTGGAAAGTATCTTTCACCTCTCAATCTAGGATCCTTTAAATATCCTGTACCTAGCCAAACCCCCCAAAATCTCTTTCTTCCTTAAAAAAGGATGCTTTGCACTGAGAAGAGCTGACAGACAAATACCACTAAGTTGGCTTTCTCCTTTTTTGTATTCCTATTAATAAGAGAGCCCTTAAAAAGCCTCACCTTCAGAAGCATTATGTCAACTCCAAATTTATCTAGTCATGTTTCGTAATTCTTCCGGGAACTTGTCTGTGTACACAGTGAATTCTGCTCCTACGTGACTAGCCTGGCTGGTGCTCTCTGTCTCCTGCAGCATGTATCTTTTAATTAAGTAGAAAAGAGATTTTTAAGAGCTCATGTAAGCCTAGGAAACTCCATCTCTGGCTGACAGCAGTGGCTCTTCATTCAGGCCTGAAAGCCCAGATTGACAGATGAGAATAGATCAAGAAAATTGATCGTTACTCATATGCTGGAGTGAGTCAATCTATGTAAATCTATCCCCAAGGCTGGCAGGCACGGAGAGGCTTGCTATGCAGTACAAACACTATTACAGGCTGTTTGCTAGTCCAAAAGCCTGTCTTCAGGTTTAATGCAGCAAAACTGCAGTTGTATTCTTAACAACTGCATTTTGAAGGAGGCGGGGCTGAGAAGATGTACCATTCATCAGCCGCCATCACTCTGAGTGGATATGATTTTCCAGGAATAAAGTTTGGTGCAGAATTAGGACATGACTATCCCAGATTACTTCTTTGGGGCTTTCATTGGATGGCAGATTTGGAGTGGAAAGAGACATTAGAAGTCAGCACATTTAACCCCCTCCATTTATCTAGGAGGGAACTGAGGCTCAAAGGATTCAAGATCCAAGGTCACTTGTCCAAGGTCACATGGACAGTAAGTGACAGACTCAGAATTTGAACTCGAGACTTCTTGAACCCAAGTATGCTTTCCAGTACACCATCTTGCTCCCATATGATTTTTAGGAGGAATGGCTGGTTATTCACATCTTTCAAGTGAATAACCTGCTGTGGATTGGAGGTAGACCAATTGAGATTGCAGATATGAGAGAATTATACTCATCTGGAATATTTTTCAGTTCTAGAAATCATTATTAAAGCATAATATTAAGTGGTACTTACATAGTGCTTTACAGGTCATGAAGAGTTACATAGACATGGTCACATTTGACACCCATGACAACTTCAAACATTATTTTCCCTGGCTTACAGATGAGGAACTGAAGCTCAGGGAGGGGATGTAACTTTCCTCTGTCTGGTAGTGTCCAAGATGGGATTTGAACCCAGAACATTCTTGACATTAGTAGGATTTGAACCCAGGGCATTTCTGATATAGGTGGATTTGAGCCTATGGTACTCCTGACGGTGGGATTTGAACATAGGACATTCCTGATATTTCAAATCTAGCACTCTATCCATCAAACCATTGGAAAGTACCCAAAGAAGGCCAACCAAGATGGTGAATGATCTTGGTTTTGTACCATATGTGAATCAGGTGAAGGAAAGAGGGATGATTAGACTAGAAAAGGGAAAACTCACAAGGAGATATAATTGTTGTCTGCTAATATTTGAAGAGCTATCACATGGAAGAAGGATTAGAATTTTTCTCTTTGCCATGTGAGGCTATAACTAGAAATGGTTGGTGTACATTGCAGAGAAGTCAATTTAGAATTGATATGACAAAAAAAGCTTTCTCACCCAGATACCTCTCCAGGAATGGAAGCCCCTCATGGGAGGTTTTCAATGTCTGAAGCAGAGATAACTGGATTGGATTCTTGTCTCTCACAGTTGATGGTTATGTAGTTCTAGGCAAGATTTTTTTACTCTAAGCCTCAATTTCTTTATATGTAAAATGTAAATGACACTTCCCTCCATCAATCAATTAGGCATTGGTAAGCATTTCTAATGCACTTTCTTTGTATCAGACACTGTGCTAGGCAGTAGGGATAAAGTACAAAAATGAGACAGAATCTACCTTCAAGGAGTTTATATTCTGTTAATAAGGAATAATGATGGGTAGAATGTACTTATTTCCAGATGTAGGTTGTGCTTGATCATTTCTGAGGTCCCTTCCATCTCTGAACTCCTGTGACTGTGTGATCCTAAGAAATAGAAACTCCTCTTATTAACAATGCCCATAATCTCCTAGTGTCCAAACCAAACAAACCCACAGCACCTTCTTCCCAGACAGTGTTTCCAAGTAGGCCAAAAGCATTTAAAACATTTTTGTTTTCACTGTCAGATAAAAGATTTTAGCTACTCGAGTTGGCTGTGCCTGGAAACAATGCACATGCAGGCCCAAAATAAACACTGGGCATCTCGTACCCCTTTAATATCTTCCCAGGGAGCAAACCCTTCCAAGTTCACAAGATCAAAAGTTCCCTCTAGGAACTGGAGTAAGTTGTACATGATTCAGAGTCTTTAAGGGGATCTTAGAATCATTATCTGCTTCCCTAAACTCAACGCTTTTTAGTCTGAAAGCTAAACACAGTAATCCTTTTGATTTTGTGGAATAGGTGGGTACCAGCACCCATAAACAAATGCATTCAAACCTATCATTCAGCCTATCTTTCTGCATAGACTACAGTCCAAGCATCATGAGGAAAAATCCCTCTGAAAGAGGTGACTTTAAATAGTAAAGATACAGACCACAGTCGCTTCAAAGAAAGCACAACAACAGTGGTTCTTAGGCCAGATGGGTCCTTGACAACAGACCATCCTTTGAAAGCTTCCCATTTTGCAGATTAGACTCCATCAATTACCCTTCTCTCCTTCGTGGCATCTCTCCCCTCCTCCACCTTTCCACAGGGCTCCTTCCCATTCTGCCACAAATAAGTCACTAAACACTCTGCTCCATCTTGCTTACTCCGCAAGCCTCTGTCTCATTTCTCTCCTTTTTATGGGAAAACTTCATCTCAAAGTAGTAATACTTCATGTCTCTACTTTCTCACCATCTGCTTGCCCTTAACTCCTTGTAATCTAAATTAGACACCTATTGCTCGATTGAAACTATTTTTTCAAGGGCAACCAGTTTTTCAAAGCACTAAGGCCTTAGAGCCGTAACTAGGCATTGTGGGACTCAGGACAGAAAGCTGAATAAGGATAAGATACTGAAGGCATAGGCCAAATGGCAGAATTAAGGTCTTACTGACTCATAGCCCTTCTTTGTCATATGTGTGTGTGTGTGTGTGTGTATACATAGGTAACATTTTAAGACATACATTTTTAAGTCATATATGTGTTTATATTTAACATTTTTAAGACCCCTTTTGATGAAGGTGTGACAAGGGAAAAGGTAAGCTTTTAATAACCTTTATTCTGCCATAGACCACATATTTAATGTCACATAATTGACTGACAGCAGCAGAGAATAAGTGAGGCCATGGTGCTTTTTGTTTGTTGCCCATAAAAATACATTTAATTCTGCAAATCAAAATATCACTAAAGATTTCCACAATGAGGTACCTCCTCTGTGTGTGTCAAAACTGGGCAAGATTCTTTGAAAGACCTAACCACAGAGATGGCCTAACATTGAACAAATTGGAATAAGAGTAATGCCTTCCTCCCAGGAAAGTTGTGAGGATTCAATGAGACGGTAGTTGTAAAATGCTTAGCAAAGTGCCTGGTAAGTAAGTATCTAAATCTCTAGTAAGCACAGCATAAATGTTAGTTGTTGGGGTCATTATTTAGGAGAGTCTCGAGGGGACAGCTACAACATTTGAGCACCTACTCTTTGCAGAACACAATGCCAGGCACTAGGAGAAGGGCAGAATTTAGATAAGACACGGGCCTATCATCCAAGTGATTTGGAACTGAACTCTGGGAAGAATTCCTCCTCTAAGAGACTAAAATTGTGAAGAAAGCTAAGGCTGTACTTACCAATCTGTTTATGGGTGCTGGCCCTCATGCAGACCACAAAACCATCTTGGAACAACAGAACTGAAAGAGATTGTGGCATGCCTCTAGCCCACTCATTTATTTGACAAAAAAGATAAATGCACAGAACAGACAAGATGAAACAGGACTAAGTCCCAGATCTCTGGAGGTCCTTTCCCCTGGACTATGTCTCCCAGAGAAAGATCTCACAGCTTTCTTGGCATGTCCATGAAACTCATTTTTGTCCTCTAAAACTGAGCCTCAGCAAAGCAGAGGCCTATCTAAGTTTTGTGGGGGGTTTTAATGAAGGAGAAGTAAAAAGTGCTGAACCAATATTTTTTTCCAATTCAATCATTAAATATTAATCGATGCCAATGCATTGGAGGGAGTTTCAGTGGTGACAGGTGAGCTGGAAAGAGAGAATTCTGATTAACGAGCCCTCCCAGCCTCTCTGGCAGAATGTCAGGGCACAGAGTTTGGGAGATAATAATTAGTGAATAAACAGCTTTCTGGAAAAGAGGCAGTAACAAGGAAGTTGGGGGCAGGGGAGAAAGAGGGAAGGACACTTCATTTCTCCCTGATTCCTTTCCTCCCAGGGTTTTTAAATCCCCACTACGTTGACACTGATCTTACAGTGTCTCCTTACGGTAGCCTTAACAGTTTTGTTTAGACTGTGCTACGAAATGATTAGGCTGGCGAGATGATGAATCCTGGAAAACAGTATGATTTCTCAGAACCTCTCCGAACAATGCCCCATATCACACTTCCACTGACAGGCTGTATTTTTATATTTGACATGTGAGAGGAACACAGAAAATAACACAGTGACAGAGCTTCAGATAGCAGCCATACATCTTCCTAACACCAACTGATAGATGGAAAAGGATTTTATTTAGTGAGGCCTTCTTGGGCTCTCCCAGTAAAATATATAGACTCATTGGTGAGTTGGCTTGAAATTCATATTAACAACTCCTCCTGGGTAGCAAGCAGGAAGGCCCATTTCTGGGCAGGTAAACAACTCAAGGGGATTGGCAGAAACTGGCACAAAAGTCCCAGTCTTCTGACATGCCAGGGGACTTGTTATTCCCAGGAGTCAAGAAACAGAGCTGGTAGACAGTGTGGATTTCTCACTCAACAGAAGTTAGGGGTCTTGATGGGGTATGGGACCAGACAGAAGATTTAGCACAGCGCCTGGCAAATAATAAACACTTAATAAATGTTTATTTGAATTAGCATTAAATGTTTGACTGGATGGCTGCAGAGGCAATGGTGAATGTCCAAGGGGCTGCTCTCAGAAAGAAAATACTGGCATGGAACAAGGGCCCAAAAGTTTTGGTAACAGAGAAAAGACCCAATCTAATAATCCAATCAACATTTATTAAACACCTACATATGACTGACATTGTGCTACGTGCTGGGGATACAATTGCTTTCTTTAAAAAATACTCTCTTTCCTAGGGAGTATGGCAGGAAGGCAGGGTAGTGACAGACATTAAGGGGTGCACAGCACAAGGGCATCTTGTTTTGCAGAGTTAAAGCCAGGCAGAGCAGCAGAAGGAAAATGGACTGAGCTGAGTCCTGTTTCTACCCTCTATAAAGGAAGGCATTGAGAGAAATTTGTGACTCTCCCCTCTAGTCCTCCAATCACAGCCAAAAGGAGGCTTGAGCTAACAGCATGGTGGTCAGATTTTATACTGGGAGGAGCAGTGTGTTCTGTGGAATGGAGACCAAGGCAGGGCAGCGATGCAAAGTGGAGTAAAGATAACCAAAGTCCAGCATGGCTCTGCCCAGATGCCAGGGGAAGCTAGTTGAGAGAAAATCTAGATAATAAAAGGCCACAAATGGACTGAAAGGGACCCAGAGAAGGGTCAGTGTATTAAGGGAGACCTAAAACTGAAAAAAGAGAAGAACCAGAAGAAGTTTCTGGAATTTTTCCCTGGTAACTCAATTTTAATTCTTGGAGGAATTCAACTTTTATGTTTCACAGTAAGCTATGAAGAATGAACAAGAGACCAGAGGCCAGAGACCATGTGCCAGAAAAGATTGAACACTGCATTTGGTATCAGGAGAACTCAGGTTCAGATCCTGTTTCTGGTGCTTAACAGTATGACCATGAGCAAATCATTTCCCCATTTTGTGGCTCAGTTTTCTCATCTGTAAAATGGTATTACAGTAATAAACCCAACCTAACAGAGCTGTTACAAGGATAAAATGAGAATATACATGAAAAATATTTACAAACTTCAAAGTATCACATAAATTTCAGTTATGTTGTAGGGTATGGTGACCATATTCAGGAGAGGGGATGTTATGGCATGGTAAAAGGAGAGTCAGGGAGTCAGGGAGAGTCAGGGAGACATGGGTTAAGTCTTTCCTCTGATACCTGCTTTCTGTATGGCCCTGGGAAAGACACTTAATATCTATTTGCCCAGGAATACAAGTTACTGAGAAGTGCTGATCAGTATGGATGGAGAGAATTTCCTCACCAGAAAGTCCCTATAATGACTAAATCACAGGCCATTATTTGCCATGGGACCATATATTTAGAGTTGGAAGGAAATGTTAAAGTAATCAAGTCCAATCCCTTTGCTCTAAAGATGAGGAAAATGAGGAGCTTAAGTGACTCATCCAAGGTCTCCATCGCTCAAAAGTAGAAAAGCCAGGATTTGAATCTAACCATTGTTCATTCTCTTCTGCTACACTGTCATTGCTGTACCAGACTGTTAATTAATTAATTAATGGAGACCCTCCTAAACTGAAAATTGAGGCATAGACTCCGAGAACAGTTCTTTTCACAAACCTGGCTACAATTATACTTTCCGCCCCCCTCCCAAAGAGAGAGAGAGAGAGAGAGAGAGAGAGAGAGAGAGAGAGAGAGAGAGAGAGAGAACTTGGGACATATGGGTCCCATGAACATGTAGCATTGAATAACTAAAATGTAGTAATGAAACAATGGAGGCTAAGGGAAAGTGATCTATTAGGAGGCCTATGGTAAGTTGGAGGTAACCAAAAGTCACTGCACTGAGTTGATGGCCAAGTAGGAATCTATTTGCTGTCACTCCTTGGAGGCAGTCTGGTTTAGGAGAAAGACAGCTTGGATTTGGGGATAAAGGACTGAGTCTCCATTGAACCCCTTAACAAGCTCAGAGCATAAAAAAAGTTGCCTTCTTGACACCTGGCAATTTCCCTCTCTAGACTTTCCTTTCCTCATCTGTAAAAGGAGAGGATTAGACTTGATACATAACCTCTAAGGTTCTTCTACCTCTGCAAACCTGTGCTTCAGACAGCTGTGACAATTTGTCTCATCAATATAACCATCCTGAGCTTGTATTATAAGAATTGAACTTCCTCCATCCACCACTGAGCATTAGGGAAGTAGAAAGATCCCTGACTCTAATCAGGGGCCTCAGGTTCAAGTATCAAATTCTGGCACTTTCTATCCCTGTAACCTTGGTAAAGTCACTTCAATTCCCTGGGCTTCAGCCTCAGTTTCCTTATTTGTAATAATCAGGAGGGTAGACCAGACATCCGAGATCCATTCCAGTCTATAACTATGATCTTAACACTGAGATATTGGGCTTTCCCTAACCAGAGGTCTTCAAGCAAACTTTTGATAACCACATATCAAGGAAATAAGCTCAGCTAGGTGATGTAGTAGATAGAGTGGGGCCTGGAGTGAGGAAAACCCAAGTTCAAATCCAGCCTCAGATACTTACTGTGTGACCCTAGGCAGTCACTTTAGCCTATTTGCCTCAGTTTCCACATCTATAAAATAATCTGGACAAGGATATGGCAAACTACTCCAGTATCTTTGCCAAAAAGACCCAAATGGAGACATGAAGACTTGGACAGAACAGACACAACTGAAAATATCAAGGAAATAGAATGTAAGACTCTTGAAGTCAGGGACTGTATTTCTAGCACCTGTCACAATGTCCAGCTTAATCAATGACTTGTGAAATGACTGAACTGATTGATAAATGTTGTAGTAGGCAGTCCTTGCCCAGGTATAGGTTGACTGAATGAATTCTATGACTCCTTTAATTTCTGAGATTCTCCCATTCTTTGTGTATCCAAAGATAAATTGGAGCACCTCTCCCAGAGCATGCATGGAGCATCAGTTAGTGCTGAAAGACTTTGCCCCAGCGATGAGGAAGCAATCTTCTTACTGCATCCTGATCTAGAAACAGTGTCCCACTGAATAGACTTGAAAAGGAGAGACAACTTCCACTCACGCTGTCTTCTTCCTCTCTCTGCCCAGTATGTAACTCTTCTCTGGACCTTCTTATGAGGAATGGGAAAAGTATCTCCTCTCCCTCCGGTATCCATAGCTGTTACTCACACATGGCAGAGCATAAAGGCACATTCTGTCTATGTGTGTGCTAGCCTGGGCCTTTGATTGCCTCTTTTGCTTAGTCTCTTTCCTGAGTATAGGAGACTCAACAGCAATCTTGAGATGGTTGTTTTCAGCCTTGGAGACAACTTCATGAGTATGAGAAGTTGGGAACTGCTGGGTTCCTCAGTCATTGATCATTGGGAGGTGTTCTCTATAGCTAAGAGTATTATAGTCCCTCATACTATGTGCCTAGTAAGTCTGTTGTTACATATAACATACATATTATGTAATAATAACAATAGCAGATAATGGCAAAGTGCACAGTGCATAGCACAAATTAGGCACTTAAATGCTTTTTCATTCATCCATCACAAGTTCTATGCAATGGAAAGCTCCATAAAAATGTCATCAGCTATCACTTTTTCCCTTGTCTTTCTTTATGTGATTTTTCTCCTTCCTCCCTCTTTATGCTTCCTGTTCCCTTTCCCCTTTCTTTCCCCCTCCTATCCTTCATACAGAGGTATTTTTTAAAAATTAAACATGTAGTCAATTCCATGGTCATTTTCCAGCTGCCAAGTATTAATTCTTTGTTTGTAAATTTTCAGTTTTCTGGGGCACCCCTAGATCATCATATTAGGCTTGTGTCTGATTAGGCAAATCTAAAAATGGTCCAACTTCATCATAATCCTGCCCTTGGAAATGCAATTATGAAATGGTTCATGATTAAGTTCCAATTTGGAGAGCAAAAACTCTCTAAGAATTGACTGGGGGAGGGTGGTTGAGATCTCAGACTTGTATTAAGAAAGTTCAATCTTTTCTGTGTTCTTCCAAGAGCTGTCCCACACCCTCACACTATAAGCA
This sequence comes from Bettongia penicillata ogilbyi, assembly GCA_023548195.1. Taxonomy (NCBI): domain Eukaryota; kingdom Metazoa; phylum Chordata; class Mammalia; order Diprotodontia; family Potoroidae; genus Bettongia; species Bettongia penicillata. The sequence goes on along the minus strand of JAJHZJ010000433.1, from coordinate 4,315,740 downwards.
AAGGGACACCAGGAAATGTTAGGACAGGATCAATCACAGCTATTTCTGAGAAATAAATTAAATCTGTCAAGTACAGTGTTTAATAGAATTAATTAAAGGGACACGATTAGAAACAGGTGTTGATCACTCACAGCTGAAGCAAGGTAAGGGGTCGGAGTACAGATCTCTAGTTTCTTCTATCTGTCTTTTCTCTCAATACTCCCACTATCAAAGGGACAGCCTACATTAAAAAAAAAAAGAGTCATCTATCCATCCAGCTGTTTGTTTAGAGGTCATCTTGTATGGTGTTCTGTACAGGCTAGTGTCTAAAGAAGGAAACTATGGTTGTTGCTATCATTGTCTACTGTGACTATGCTTCTTCTCTGTAGGGAACCTCACCGCCTCCCTGTTTTCCTTTCCTTTTCTCTACTCTTTCTCAAAAGAAATTTTCAAGTCCCCCACTGTATGTGGTGGGGCAAGGAAGACTCCACCCTCTGGTCTTAATCGAGGGTTAGCATTCTCTCTTCCAAAACTTGGAAGAAATACAATGGCAAGAGATTTATAGTCTTTCCAAACCTTGCCAGGAGGCTGTAACATTCCTCCCATGGATTTCAGTCCCCTACAAAATCAGCTAGGTCATGCTTGGCACCTAAAGAGCTATAACATCATACCATATGTTCATTAGGATGTAACATTCAATGTTGTTAACGATCAACCCAGGAAGTCATTTTAGAGTACCATGCACAGCAAATAGCAACAGTACACTCAACAAACAATAACACAATGTAGAATATCACTTGGCAAGTTACTTTAAGGTCTAAACCACACACAGAATATATTGCATGCTCATTTTACAATGGCCCAAGTGCCTATAAAGCAAAAGTAAATAAGCATAGGAATAATAACAACGGTAGACCCACAGCACAATATCCAAAGCTAATCAAGACTCGTATCAATAAAAAGCCAAAAGAATAACATGAAAATGTAACTAGGTAAGAGAAAAATGAACAGAAACATGGCAAATAACATATATATCTTAACAAATGTGATCACATTTAAGTCACACATTATAATGGTAAACACTGGTATCATCATCTGACTACATGTATAAGATTCTCTTAGTTCAGACCCTCATGAATTCTTGCCTGGACAATTATAAGAAGGCTAGCCCTTCCTCAAGTCTCTCATCATCCAATGCAGGCTATGTGTAGTTGCCAAAATGTTTTCCTTAGAGCATAGGTTTGACCATGACATTCCCCCTTTGCCTTTTTTTTACCTCATATATAATATTTATATTAACAGGATCTTTATTTCCTTTTTTTTAGTTAAATTTATTTATTTAACTTTCTACATTCATTTTCACAAAATTTTGGGTTTCAAATTTTCTCCCCATTTCTCCCCTCCCCCTACTCCAATAAACTGAGCATACTAATTTACCCCATCACCAATCTGCCCTCTCTTCTGTTCTCCTTCCCTTCCCTTGTTCCCATCTTCTCTTATGTCCTGTAGGGCCAGATAACTTTCTATTCCCCATTACCTGTATTTCTTATTCCTAGTAGCAAGAACAATACTCAACAGTTGTTCCTAAAGCTTTGAGTTCCAACTTCTCTACATCCCTCCCTTCCCATCCATATCCTTTGGGAAGGCAGGCAATTCAATATAGGCCATATCTGTGTAGTTTTGCAAATGACTTCCATACTAGTCGTGTTGTGTAAGACTAACTATATTTCCCTCCATCCTATCCTGGCCCCCTTGCTTCTATTCTGTCTTTTGATCCTGTCCCTCCCCAAGAGTGTTGATTTCAAATTGCTCTCTCCTCCCATTGCCCTCCCTTCCATCATCCCCCTACCTTGCTTATCCCCTTCTCCCTCACTTTCCTGTATTGTAAAATAGGTTTTCATATGAAAATGAGTGTGCATTTTATTCCTCCCTTTAGTCGAATGTGATGAGAGTAAAATTCATGTTTTTCTCTCAGCTCCCCTCCTTTTCCCTCCACTAAAAAGTCTCCTACCTGCCTCTTCTATGAGAGATAATTTGCCCCATATCATTTCTCCCTCTCTCCTCCCCATACATTTCTCTCTCACTCCTTCATTTTTTGAAGATATGATCCCATCCTATTCCATTCACTCTGTGCTCTCTGTCTCTGTGTGTCCATGCACGTCTGTGTGTATGTGTGTGTGTGTGTGTGTGTGTAAACCCACCAACTACCCAGATACTGAAAAGTTTCAAGAGTTACAAATATTGTCTTTCCATGTAGAAATGTAAACAGTTCAACTTTAGTAAGTCCCTTATGACTTCTCTTTACTGTTTACCTTTTCATGCTTCTTTTCATTGTTGTGTTTGAAAGTCAAATTTTCTTTTCAGCTCCGGTCTTTTCATCAAGAATGCTTGAAAGTCCTCTGTTTCATTGAAAGACTGGTTTTTTCCCTGAAGTATTATACTCAGTTTTTCTGGGTAGGTGATTCTTGGTTTCAGTCCTAGTTCCTTTGACTTCTGGAATATCCTGTTCCATGCCCTTCGATCCCTTAATGTAGAAGCTGCTAGATCTTGAGTTATCCTGATTGTATTTCCACAATACTGGAATTGTTTCTTTCTAGCTGCTTGCAAGATTTTCTCCTTGACCTGGGAATTCTGGAATTTGGCCACAATGTTCCTAGGAGTTTCTCTTTTTGGATCTCTTTCAGGTGGTGATTGATGGATTCTTTCAATACTTATTTTGCCCTCTGGTTGTAGAATATCAGGCGGTTTTCCTCGATAATTTCATGGAAGATGCTGTCTAGGCTCTTTTTTTGATCATGGCTTTCAGGTAGTCTCATAATTTTTAAATTGTCTCTCCTGGATCTATTTTCCAGGTCAGTTGTTTTTCCAATGAGATATTTCACATTCTCTTCCATTTTTTCATTCTTTTGGTTTTATTTTGTGATTTCTTGGTTTCTCAGAAAGTCATTAGCCTCCATCAGTTCCATTCTAATTTTGAGAGAACTATTATCTTCAGTGAGCTTTTGAACCTCTTTTTCCATTTCCTAATTCTGCTTTTGAAAACATTCTTCTCCTCATTGGCTTTTTGAACCTCTTTTGCCAATTGAGTTAGCCTATTTTTCAAGGTGTTATTTTCTTCAGCATTTTTTTGGGTCTCCTTTAGCAAGGTGTTGACCTGCTTTTCATGCTTCTCTTGCATCTCTCTCATTTCTCTTCCCAGTTTTTCCTCCACCTCTCTCACCTGATTTTCAAAATCCTTTTTGAGCTCTTCCATGGCCTGAGCTCATTGAATATTTATTTTGGATGTTTGGGATACAGAAGCCTTGACTTCTATGTCTTTCCCTGATGGTAAGCATTGTTCTTCCTCCTCTGAAAGGAAGGGAGGCGATATCTGTTCATCAAGAAAGTAACCTTCTATGGTCTTATTTTTTTTCCCTTTTCTGGGCATTTTCTCAGCCACTTACTTGACTTCTGAGATTCCTCTCCACCCCCACCTTGCCTCCAGATCCACCCAGCTAGTGCTTGGAGTCTGAGATCCAAATGCTGCTTCCCAGCCTCAGGGCTTTTGGCAGGGTTGGGGCTGCTATTTAGTGTGAGATTAAATTCAGCTGCTCAGGTGGGGGGAGGGCCACCTCATAGGGCTCAGTTCCCTCAGGGGGTTTATGTGGAGACCTTCAACAATGGATCTGAGCTCCTGTCTGCTTTGGGAGCTCCTGTCCTCTGCTGCCTCTGCTGCTGCCTCCCAAGGGGGCCTGAGTTATGGAGACCCCCTGATCCCCTCTTGGCCAGCCAAACAGACTCTCTAACTGACCTTTGGCATCTGTGGATGGAGGGACCTGCGTGGCTGCTGGAGACTCTGTCCCTGAAGCCTGCTCAGATCTGCTCCTCTCAGTGCCATGCAGCCAAGGAAGGTCTGGGCTCTGCTCCAGGTCTGGTGTGTGACAGACCTTTGGTGTCAGTTTTTCAGGGCTCTCTGGAACAGAAATCTCCTCCACTCTATTGCTGTGTGGCTTCTGCTGCTCCAGAATTTGTTGGGAGTTCTTCTTTACAGGTTTTTTATGGGCTGTGGGTTTGGAGCTAGCATATGTGAATCTTTCTACTCCACCATCTTCGCTCCAGGATCTTTATTTCTACAATAGTTATGCCTCTGTTGTATATGATTTTTTTTTAAATTTTAAACTTAAATATAAGATGAGAAAAAAAGACATTTCCATGTATACAGCAGAACACAAGAAAGGATTCAATACAAAAAAATAAATTTGCTTTTCAAGAAAACCTTTATAATAAATACTACACATTGTTTTCAAAGCTGCCTAGCTCTTCTTTGCTTCCTTGTAAGTTTTCTTCTGTTCTTTGCTGTGTACTTTTTATTTTATTTTTTTTCCCTTCCCCACTCCTGCCTTAAAGCAGGCTACAATTAAACAGCTATATATGTGTGTGTATATATACATATACAAAGATATCTATACATATACATATTCAAAGATATCTATAAACACACACACACACACACACACACACATATATATATATATATATATATATATATATATCTGTAAAACTATGCTATGCTTATTGCCACTTATCATATGTTTCTTTGAAGGTGGATAGCATCTTCCTTCATAATTCCAAGTCCTTTCATGTTTTTCTAACTCAATCAGCTCATCATTTTCTACATCACAGAAATATTCCAACCCAGTCACATCCTAAGAGATTATCTATGAAATTTTTTCCCCCAATTTTCTGCATTCCTTCAATTCTTGGCTGCATAGGTTTTATTTTTACAAGAAAATTTTTAATTAATTTAAAATAATTAAAATTATCCATTTTTCCTTCAACAATGCTTTCACCTTATAATATTGTTTAAGGTCAGATACTATTGAGTCTCCTTCCTTTACATCTTTTTTTTTCTTTAAAATTCCTGAACTTTTGTTCTTCTGAATTTTATTATTTTTTTGAACTCAGTAAGATAAGTTTTTGGTAATTTAATTGGGATGGTATTGAATAAATAGATTAATTAACCTAATTAATTAATTGTCATTTTTTAAAATATTGGCTTTACCTAACCATGAACAATAAATATTACTTCAATTATTTAGATATGACTTTATTTGTATAAAAGTGTTTTATGTTTATGTTCATATAGTTCCTGTGTCTGTTTCAGCAGGTATACTCTCAGATATTTTATACTGTCTAGTTATTTTAAATGATCTAAAGCAATATTGAATAATATTGCTGACAGTGTAGTTTCCCTATTTTTCTCTTTTGATTAAATCTATTTTAGCTTTAACTTTGCCTCATAGAGGCCTGTTCACTGAATGGGCATTACCTCCCTCTAGGTAAGGACTTGAAAAAATGTTAGTCTAAAAAGACTACAGTCTCCCATTGCATTCTGGGCCATCACCAGTCATCCTGATGAATATCTGGTCACTGGATCCAGATGACCCAGGAGGAGAAAGTGAGTGTGGTGACCTTGCATAGCCCTCCCTCACTCAAAATAAAGTCAAGCGTAAATCATGTCATCATTCATGGTCTTCTTCAAAAACAAAGTATAAGCACAGCAACAAGCATTTCTCTCGTTTAATTTAGGACATCTTAAGTTACTTACCATCATTCACCTACTTGGCCTTAATGTAAAAATCCTCTCTCTCCCTCTCTATCTTCCTCTCTTCCCTCTCCTTTTCCCTTTCCATCTCCCTCTCCCTCTCCTCTCCACTCCCTTTTTTCTCTCCTCCTAGAAACTACCCTAGGAGAGAAAATTAAGGCATCTATCTTAAGGTTAAAGTTTTCAAAATGCTTTATAAATATTATTTCATTTAGGCTTTATAATAATAACCCAATAAAAATGACAGTACTACCTAAATCAATTTACTTATTCAGTGCCATACCAATCAAGCTACCAAAAATAATTTTGTAGAGCTAGAAAAAATAATAACAAAATTCATCTGAAAGAACAAAAGGTCAAAAATGTTAAGGGAATTAATGAATGAAAAAAATGCAAAGGAAGGTGGCATAGCTATATCAGATTATAAAACAGCAATCATCAAAACTACTTGGTACTGTTTCAGTACTAGAGTGGTAGATAAGTGGAATAGGTTAGGCACACAAGAAACAGTAGTTAATGCCAATAGTAATCTACTACTACTACTACTACTGCTGCTGCTGCTGCTGCTGCTGCTGCTGATGATGATATATATATATATATATATATATATATATATATATATATATATATATATATATATATATATGTATAACTCAGAAATTTCTGGGGGTGGAATCAAGATGGTGGAGTAGGAAGACACACATACTCTAGCTCTTCCACCATAGCCCATAAAATACCTGTAAAGAAAGACTCTCAACAAATTCTAGAGCAGCAGAAGCCACAGAACAATGGAGTAGAGCAGATTTCCAGTCCAGGGTGACCTGGAAGGCTGACAGGAAAGGTCTGTTACACCAGATGTGGAGCGGAGCCCAGTCCAGCCTTGGCCACATGTTGCCAGGAGAAGTAGGACCTGAGCAGACTTCAGGACGAAATCTACACACAGATGCCTTAACCCACAGGCACCAAAGGTCAGTGACAGGGCTTTTTCAATCAGACCAAGAAGGGCATGGGGTCCTCCCCTAGCCCCAGTCTGGCAGCAGCAGCAGCAGGGTAGCAACTGGAGTCCAGTGTTGGAGCTGCTCAGCATAAAGCCCCTGTAGGAATTGAGCAACTGATCCGAATCTCAGTCAGGAGCCAGGTCAGGGAGTAAATGCCTCTTCCTTGATTGTGCCACCTTGGAGGAACTTAAATCTTGTAGGTCCTCAGAGCATACCCTACTCTTGACAAAGGACCCAAAAGTGAAGTAACTGGTTGAGAAAATGCCCAAAAAAGGGGAAAAAAATAAGACTATAGAAGGTTACTCTCTTGGTGAACAGGTATTCTCTACCATCCTTTCAGATGAGGAAGAACGATGTCTACCATGAGGGGAAGGCATAAAAGTCAAGGTTTCTGTATCCAAAACCTCCAAATTAAATATGCAATGGTCCCAGGCCATGGAAGAGCTCAAAAAGGATTTTGAAAATCAAGTAAGAGAGGTAGAGGAAAAAATGGGAAGAGAAATGAGAGTGATGCAAGAAAATCATGAAAAACAAGTCAACAGCTTACTAACAGAGACCCCAAAAAAGCTGAAGAAAATTGCCCTGATATTCTAGAACCAGAGGGTAAAATAAATATTGAGAGAATCCACTGATCACCTCCTGAAAGAGATCCAAAAAGAGAAACTCCTGGGAATATTGCATCCAAATTCCAGACTTTCCAGGTGAAGGAGAAAATATTGCAAGCAGCTAGAAATAAACAATTCAAGTATTGTGGAAATACGATCAGGATAATACAAAATTAAGGGATCAAAGGACATGGAATATGATATTGCAGAAGTCAAAGGAACTGGGATTAAAACCAAGAATCAGCTACCCAGCAAAACTGAGTATAATACTTCAGGGGAAAAAATGGCCATTCAATGAAATAGAGGACTTTTAAACATTCTGGATGAAAAGACCAGAGCTGAAAAGAAAATTTGACTTTCAAACACAAGAATCAAGAGAAGCATGAAAAGGTAAACAGTAAAGAGAAATCATAAGGGACTTACTGAAGTTGAATTTTTTACATTCCTACATGGAAAGATAATATTTGTAACTCTTGAAACTTTTCTTGGTATCTGGGTAGTTGGAGGGACTTTACACACACACACACACACACACACACACACACACACACACACACAGGTAGAAAGAGAGAGAGACAGAGAGCACAGTGTGAGTTGAATAGGAAGGGATCATATTTTAAAAAATAAAATTAAGGGGTGAGAGAGGAATATATTGGGAGGAGAAATGGATTGGGGTAAATTATCTCTCATAGAAGAGTCAAGAAAAAGCTTTTCCATGGAGGAGAAAAGTGGAGGTGGGAGGGGAAAAGGGGAGGTGAGAGGGAAAAAGTGAAGCTTACTCTCATCACATTTGGCTCAAGGAAGGAATAACATGCATACTCAATTTGATATGAAATTTTATCTTACACTACAGGAAAGTAGAGGAGAAGGGAATGAGTGAGGGTGGGGGGATGATGGAAGAGAGGGCAAATGGGAGGAGGGAGCAATTAGAAGTAAACACTCTTGGGGAGGGACAAGATCAAAAGAGAGAGCAGAATAAATGGGGGCAAGATAGGATGGGTGGAAATATAGTTAGTCTTACACAACATGACTATTATGGAAGTCATTTTGCAAAACTACACATATATAGCCTATATTGAATTTATTGCCTTCTCAGTGAGGATGGGTGGAAAGGGAGGAAGGAAGAGAAGTTGGAACCCAAAGTTTTAAGTACAAATGTTGAGAATTGTTTTTGCATATAACTGGGAAATAAGAAATACAGGTAATGGGGTATAGAAATTTATCTTGCCCTACAGGACAAGAGAGAAGATGAGGATAAGGGAAGGGAGGAGAGTTAGAAGGGAGGGCACATTGGTGGAAGGGGTAATCATTTTGGAGTGGGGAGAGAGGAGAGATGGGGGGAAAGTTTGGAACTCAAAATTTTGCAGAAATGAATGCTAAAAACTTAAAATAAATTAATAAAAAAGAAATTTTGGAATCAAATTTCTTATTAAATATTACATATAGATATATCTCACTTCACTCTCAAATTAACCATATGAGGTAGATGCTATTATTACTTTACAGATAAGCAAATTGAGCTTGAGAGACTTACCTAGGGTCATGCAAGTAATAAGTTTGAGAAATGGATAATATTGGTTCTATTTTGTCAGTTTTATATGTGGGAAAAGTAACTTGCCAATACTCCATGGTATTTCTTCTTTTGTAAAATGAGAATAATAGTGTTTGCTACTGCCTTCTACACAAATCTCTCTTGAGTAAAATGTTCTGTTCATTGTAAAGCACTAAAGAAATGTGAAATATTGTTATTATTTATGTAATCATAAAACAAAATGTTCACAAGAGAATTACAGTTGCCAGGGGCCCAAAGGACCAGAGGGATGCCAAGTGAGCATTATTAAGTGGATGCATATTGCCAAGAATGACTCTCACGTAGAAGCAAAATTAAAAATCTCATGACAAGACCAGAGGGCCAGTATCAATGGATGCTACAGACATCAGAGAGGTGATAGCCTCAAGATGCAGGAAGTATCTACTCTCTCTTCTCTAATCCACCCTAAGAGGAAAAAGTCAAGGCATGTATATTTTTGGTGTGGTCAGTATGGGAATGTGTTTTTGATTAGGCATATTTGTTGCAAGGGTGTAATTTTTAGTTTTATTCAATGGAGATGGATAGAAGAAGGAAAATAAATAAATACTTGTTAATTTAAAAAATCAAAGAAATATTTTTAAAAATGTCTGACCGGAAAAAGTGATTGGGTCAGTCCTGAAGTGAAAGTGAATGGTGACAGATGGGCAGCCAAGTGCTGTACTTGTACTCATGAAATATCAAAGTAACCAGAGGAAGACTTCCAACATATTGAATTGACTCTCTACAAGGGATCTTTTTTTTTTTTGAAAACATGACTAAGAATCTCACAAGATGAGATGGTTTAAATAGATTATGCTCTCACTAATCAATGAGGCTCCATCAGCCCTGAGTAGTTGAGATATAGCATGTGTCTTTGGTCCATAAATGAGCTTTTTACCCCCATGGGAAAAAAATTACAGTCCATTAAAGAAAGCGTGGAGTACCTATTATGTGCTCTGAAAATCTGTTGGTCCAGTGTCTCTTTCTACTACATCTTTTCTTCCTCTTCCCTCATCAATGAGAAGAGAAATTTTGACATATACATTATTCCCAGTGGTCTAATCTTCCCTCCTTTTCCTCTGTCTTTCTTATCTCATAACTTGATAAATTCCACCTCAAGTTATTAATTTCTCCAATGTGTATCTTCTACCCATTCACCCAGCTCTTGCTCTCATTAAAGAACTCATGCCCCAGAAGGCAAGAGAGGAGGACTTTCTAGTACTATTGCTCCTAAGTCAGTCTTCTATGCTCATTATCAATGATCAATTAGTTTATTAAGTACCTACTCTGTGTCAGGCACTATGTTAAACCCTGGGGATACAAAGAAAGGTGAAAAACAGTAGTCAGAGTGTTTCACAGGTAACACACAGGTAACACTGGACTATGCCAGGTGTTAGTTGTTCTAGCACAAGTTCACCCTTGATCTGGGCAAATAGGAAGACAGGATCAGAGAAACAATAACGGGTTAAATAAGCTTACATTATTATAGTCTATTCTCACAGGAATTGCTGATAATAGGAGCACCAACTCCTACAGCTTCCTAATCACTCTTTTCACAGGGGCAGGCTAAAATATAGTAGGGGCTACAACTCCTACAGGTCCTGTAAGCTTCAATGGGGAATGGTTGATGCCAGTACATGCATTCCTCTATGCATAACCCAAATCCTTACTTACTGACCAGTGACCACTTGAACTATAGGGCAACAGATAAAAGCATTTTGCCAACATTAAGCTTATAGGTTAACTTTAGCAATATCATCAAGCAGGAGTGTAGTAAATGTCACATTATGTCAGTGCCATATCTCATTGTGTAAGTGTGGTGGAGATGTTTATAAGCAATGATCCTGGAAGCTAGAGATGAATCCTTGAAACTACAATCTAAGAAGAGAAACAAAATCTTCCTTATTTATACAGAAATAATTAGCTTTTAGAAATGGCTATATACTAAGGTGATACAATAAGAGTAAAAGACATTTTCTCCAAACTGAGACACATATTCTCACACGTCAAGTCTCTAAGGAGAATGACTTCAAACATACAGAAGTCAAAGTTTCTGATAATGGGGAGTTATCTTCCTTTGTGGAATTCTCATTACATTACCTTTGGGGACAGCTGTCTACACCTAGGCAAGCAGGTGGGCTCTGAGGCTGGTGTCCTTGTAGAGTTCTGAAGCTTCCTGCCTTCATGGTGCATTGCTTGTCCTCAGCACAACTTTTAGCCTGCAGTGTAGCCGCTGCTGCTGTTCTGGGGATATTTCCACTGACCTAGATTTTCAGTTCAAATTGTCTTTCCACATTCAAGGTAGTCCAGTGGTTGATGTGGGTGGGAGGAGAGAGACTTGACCCTCCCTCTAAGACCTTTGCTCCTATCTGGTTACAAGCACATGGGTCTGACTCCTCAAAGCACTCCTAAACTTGACTCACACCAGCTGGAAACCTCCACATAGGCTCAGAGGTGTGTCTGACTCTTTTCAGAAATCCCCACACATCTCTAATGTAGTCTAGTCTGATTTCTTCCAATGGTTGGAAGCACTTCACTCCTCCCAACATGATTAACACTTAATTCATGTTACAGATTGAATGATCCTATAGAGGTGCCTAGGAATTGTTCACACCAGGGTACACTTTTGATTGATCAGTTCAGCAACACAAAGAGTTGCTCTCACCTGATAAAGGTATCACAGATCAGCATTTTATTAGCTATATTAATTAGGATGGGGTGGGGGGACAGCACACTTGTCACAAATATGGGCATATATCCTCTTCCCTATTTCCCCCCTCTCCTTAAGCTCTTCCCTAGTTAACCTAGAATATTTCTCTTTTCTTTTCTGTTTCTCTTTCTCTGTATCATTCCTGAAAAGGAAATTGGCCCAAAGGAACCCGTGCCATAACACTTAAAGCCATGCTCCTTTTAGTCTGTTCAGAAGAGAATCCATCTGCCTCCTCATTCTCCTCTAATTCAGCTTATTCCTCCCCAAGTCCCAGCTGTCAAGGGAGAGAAAACTATTTCTTATTCATTTTTGTTTCTCTGTTTTGTTTAATTACCAGCATAGCATGAGCGTCATTCCCGACTAGTTTTCATTACAAATTTATAGTATTTCAGCCACACTGTGGTGCTTTTGTGGCCTAGCCTGGGAAAGTAACTACCCTTCAGAGCATCATTTCTATGAGAAAATGTGATCTAAGTTCAAAACAACTGACTTATGTATGAACAAAACCTCCACAATGGTTGGGGATGGTCTGACTGTTCTCCTGCTGTCTCCATGATCTCTGGCTCCCCAGCCCCTCTTCCCAACACAAAGAAGGAATTAGAGACAAAACAAGGGGAGTGTACTGTGTGTAAGTGCTTCTGAAATCCCTCAGGGCAAGGAGGAAAGTGGGTTACAGTACAGTTCTTCCAACCCACCTTGCCATTCAAGAAGACATGCAAAGTCTAAGCTTCTTTATACTTTTATAGTAAGATGGAAATAGAAGGCCTAAAAGAGATTGGCTGATTGAATATATGGTCTGGAAATAACAATGAAACAAGAGTCAGGAGATCTGTGTTCGAATCCTACCTTCAAAACTTATACTGTGCGACACTGAGGAACCTCTCTGAAAGGCACCAAGTTTTCACATTTATCAATGTTTTTTTTGATTGGAGTGGAGTGAATATATCAATAAATGCTCTATTACATGAGGGTATGTGAAGAAAAGACTTTTAAACCTAAACAGAGGCAGTCACTTGTTGGTTTAGTAAATAGAGCACTAGACCAGGAATCAAGAAGGCCTGAGTTCAAATCCCACGTTAGAAACTTACTAGTTATGTGATTCTGGACAAGTCACTTATCTACTGTTTGACTCAGTTTCCTCAAGTGTAAAATGTAAAATGAGGATACTAATAGTACTTAAACATTTGTGAGGATCAAATACATAATATTTGAAAAAAACACAGCACAGTGCCTGGTACATAGTTGGTGGTATATAAATGCTAGCTATTATTATGACTAAATGTGATTTATTATAATTAAAAGACTCAGATATATTTACATAAATCATAATTGCCAATATTTGCATAGCACTTAATGAACATTATCTCATTTCATCTATACCATACCCCTGAACAGATGAGGAACTTGAGGTTCAGAATATTCAATAATTTGCCTTGTGATTGATCTCACAGGTATTAAATAGTAAATGTCAGAGTGAGAAAGAAACAGGAAGGAAGGAAGGAAGGAAGGAAGGAAGGAATATTTATTACCTACTATATGTCACGTCCTGGAATGAAAAAGCATCAGCAAAACATTTTTAAACACACAGATAAGAGTAAAACGTTTAGGAGGAGGCACAAACAAGCAGGACAATTCAATGATGTTTCTTTAAATTTAATACATTTCTTTCTTAAACAAAGTGCATATAAATGGTCATGCTTTTATATATTCTTCTTTCTTATTAATTTATATGTCTTAGAATATTTGTGTTTGTTGATGATTAAGTTCGCAATAAAAAGGAGAATTGAAGAAAAAAGTGAATAAAACATTATATTTCTCCTCCGTCCCCTAATTTTTTTGCTGTCTCTAGTGTAAAGACATTTCTAAAGTTATATCCCTAAAGCATCTGTCCCTTTCTGGTAATATGTGTGGTTTCCTTGCAACCTGGGAGCAGGGATAGAGATGCTCACTGTTGACTGCCACATCTGGCTTCAAGCTAACCCCATTATCAATCAGGAGAGATGAAGCTCCTTTGAGTGTCCAAGTGACTTACAAAGACAATTAGGACTCCTTCGGTTCAACTCTATTACTATCCTTTTTTTTCTTTTTAAGGTTTCACATCTTGGTACCAGAAGCTTGCCATTGTGCCAATGGGGAGACTGAATCTGTTTATTCAGTTATTTTCAGCATGTCAGCCAGTATGTCAGAGCAAAGAGAGCTTTACTGTCCCTGCTTCTGGCTTCTCAAGGACTGCTTTCCAGGTCTCACAGGGCTTTCTAATTAATCAAACCATACTTGGGGAGACTGCTTTTTGGTTTTTGCAACACATTCATGGAAATTATCTGCTCTGTTCCTCACCTCATTTCTGGGAGGCTGAATTTATTATCATTCTTCAGTGAAAGCCCAAAGGAATTAGAACTTGCCTGTGGCCACACAGGTACATGGAGAAAGAGAAAAGCCTAGAAATCAGGTACCTTGGCCAGCAATTATTGTTCCCTTTATTCTTTAATCCCAATTTTTTTTAATTTAAATTTTCTTTTTTTTATTATGAACTTATCAATCATCAATAAACATGAGCACCGTGGGGAGGAGCCAAGATGGTAGTGTAGAAAGATTCACATATGCTAGCTCCGAACCCACAGTCCATAAATTACCTGTAAAGAGGAACTCCCAACAAATTCTGGAGCAGCGGAAGCTGCACAACAACAGAGTGGAGGAGATTTCTGTTCCAGAGAGCCGTGAAAAATCGACACCAAAGGTCTACATGCACCAGACCTGGAGCAGAGCCCAGCCCTGCCTTGGTCCCATGGCACTGAGAGGAGCAGATCCGAGCAGGCTTCAGGGATGAAATCTCCTGCAGCTGTGAAGGTCCCTCAACCCACAGGCGCTACAGGTCAGTGAGAGAGACTTCTGGACTGGCCAAGAGGGGAGCAGGGTGTCTCCATAACTCAGGCCCCCTAGGGAGGCAGCAGCTGACAGGGGCTCCCAAAGCAGGCAGGAGCTTGGATACACTGTTGAAGGTCTCCACATAAACCCCCTGAGGGAACAGAGCCTGGGCAGTGGCCCTGTCCCCACCTGAGAACCTGAATTTAATCTCACACTGAATAGCAGCCCCGCCCCACCCCACTGAAAGCCCTGAGGCTGGGATGCAGCACTTGAATCTCAGACCCCCAAGCAGTAGGCAGATCTGGAGATGAGGCAGGGGTGGAGAGGAATCTCAGAAGTCAAGTAACTGGCTGGAAAAATGCCCAGAAAAGGGATAAAAAAATAAGACCATAGAAAGTTACTTTCTTGGTGAACAGATATTTCCTCCTTTCCTTTCAGATGAGGAAGAACAATGCTTACCATCAGGGAAAGACATAGAAGTCAAGGTCTCTGTATCCCAAACATCTGAAATAGATATCCAATGGACTCAGGCCATGAAAGAGCTCAAAAAGGATTTTGAAAATCAAGTGAGAGAGGTGGAGGAAAAACTGGGAAGAGAAATGAGAGAGATGCAAGAAAAGCATGAAAAGCAGGTCAATACCTTGCTAAAGGAGACTGAAAAAAATGCTGAAGAAAATAACACCTTGGAAAATAGGCTAAATGAATTGGAAAAAGAGGTTCAAAAAACCAATGAGGAGAAGAATGCTTTCAAAAGCAGAATTAGCCAAATGGAAAAAGAGGTTCAAAAGCTCACTGAAGAAAACAGTTCTTTCAAAATTAGAATGGAACAGATGGAGTCTAATGACTTTCTGAGAAACCAAGAAATCACAAAATAAAACCAAAAGAATGAAAAAATGGAAGAGAATGTGAAATATCTCATTGGAAAAACAACTGACCTGGAAAATAGATCCAGGAGAGACAATTTAAAAATTATGGGACTACCTGAAAGCCACGATCAAAAAAAGAGTCTAGACATCATCTTTCAGGAAATTATCGAGGAAAACTGCCCTGACATTCTACAACCACAGGGCAAAATAAGTATTGAAGGAATCCATCGATCACCACCTGAAAGAGATCCAAAACGACAAACTCCTAGGAATATTGTGGCCAAATTCCAGAGTTCCCAGGTCAAGGAGAAAATATTGCAAGCATCTAGAAAGAAACAATTCAAGTATTGTGGAAATACAATCAGGATAACACAAGATCTAGCAGCTTCTACATTAAGGGATCAAAGGGCATGGAATAGGATTTTCCAGAAGTCAAACCAAGAATCACCTACCCAGCAAACTGAGTATAATACTTCAGGGGAAAATATAGTCTTTCAATGAAACAGAGGACTTTCAAGCATTCTTGATGAAAAGACCAGAGCTGGAAAGAAAATTTGACTTTCAAACACAAGAATGAGAAGAAGCATGAAAAAGTAAACAGCAAAGAGAAGTCGTAAAGGACTTACCAAAGGTGAACTGTTTACATTCCTACATGGAAAGACAATATTTGTAACTCTTAAAATGTTTCAGTATCTGGATAGTTGGTGGGACCACACACAGACGTACATGCACACACACACATGTACATGCGTGCATGCACACACACATACACACAAGCATGAACACATAGAGACAGAGAGCACGGAGTGAATTGAATAGGATGGGACCATATCTTAAAAGAAATTAAAGTAAATGGTGAGAGAAAAATGTAGTGGGAGGAGAGAGGGTGAAATGGAATGGGGTTAATTATATCTCATTCAAGAGGCAAGCAGAAAACTTTTCAGTGGAGGAAAAAAGAGGAGAGCTGAGGAAAAAAAACATGAAGTTTACCCTCATCACATTCGACTAAAGGAAGGAATAAAATGCACATTCATTTTGGTATGAAAACCTATCTTACTGTACAGAAAAATGGGGAAGAAGGGGATAAGCAGGGAGGGATGATGGAAGGGAGGGCAATGGAAGAAGGGAGCAATTTGAGGTCAACACTCTTGGGGAGGGAAAGGATCAAAAGACAGAATAGAAACAATGGGGGGCAGAATAGGACGGAGGGAAATACAGTTAGTCTTATACAACACGACTGTTATCGAAGTCATTTGCAAAACTGCACAGATATGGCCTATATTGAATTGCCTGCCTTCCCAAAGGGAATGGGTGGGGAGGGAGGGATGGGGAGAATTTGGAACTCAAAGTTTTAGGAACAACTGTTGAGTATTGTTCTTGCTACTAGGAAATAAGAAATACAGTTAATGGGGAATAGAAAGTCATCTGGCCCTACAGGACAAAAGAGAAGATGGGGATAAGAGAAGAGAGGGATGATAGAAGAGAGGGCAGATTGGTGACAGGGAAAATTAGAATGCTTGGTGTATTGGGGTAGGGGGAGGGGACAAATGGGGAGAAAATTTGAAACCCAAAATTTTGTGAAAATGAATGTAAAAAGTTAAATAAATTAATTAAAAATAAAAAAATTAAAAATAAAGAAATAAATAAATTTTTGGAAATAAATAAATAAATGAAGGAAGGAAAAAGAAACATGAGTACCTTATCATGTCATGCCTTATGACAATGTCATCACAGAACTTCAGGGCTGGGTAGAAATTCCAAAGCTTTCTGAACATAAATTTCTACCCCCCAGAAGAAACCACCCAGCAGAAAGTCCCAGAAAGCAGCGACTTAATGCCTTCTGAAGGAGTCCCTCTCACTTTTGAATATATCTCATCATTCAAAGTCTTCCTCATGTTAACCTCCAATCTGACTCTATGAAGCTTGAAACCCATAGTTCTTCCTTCGGTCCAGCTGGGCCAAGCCCAACAAGAGCATTCGCTACTGCATGAGATAGCCCCTCAGATATTTGAAGACAGTTATCATTTTCCTCCTCAGTTTTCTCTTTTCCATTCAAAATAACCCCCTTCCTTAAACTCTTGATCATGTAGCATGTCCTTAAGGCCCTTCCACTTAAACTAATAACCTAGTAAACATATGCATGGTCCTTGAAGCTTTGGAAAGAGCTTTATACATATTATCTCCTTTCATCCTGTTGCTATTACAGATAAGGAAATTTAGACAGAGATGGTCGCTTGCTCAGGGTCACGCATCTTGTAAATGTTTAAGGCAGGATTGAAACTCATGCTTCTGACTCAAGGTAACCTTACATTGGCTGCCATATTCCAATGGTTGATTCATTTTGAGCTTTCAGTCCACTAAACTCCACAGAAATGAACTGCAGTTTAGGCCACAGATCTCTCATCTTATAATTGTAAAGATTTTTTTTTTCAACCCAAATATGAGATGTTAGTTACATTCATGCCTATAAAATATCATCTTATTTGAGTCATCTGGATGTTCTAGCATCTAGATCCATTTTTGGATCCTCACTCTGTCACTTAATGTGTCTCTTGGCTTTTATACCACCTGCAAAGTTGATGAGCATGCAAGCTATGTACTTATTCAAGTCATTGATACAAATGTGAGACAGTTCTAGGTGGTCTAAGCACAAATCCACTAGGGGGCTCCACTGGAGATTTCCTTCTTCTGTGACAACAAATTAATCATGATTCTCTGCATCTAGCCTTTTGACAAGTTTGCATTCCCACAATGGTTCTATTGCATGGCCTAAACCTCTCCAGCTTTTCCACAGTAATAGGTTACAAGTCTCTGTAAGATGCCTTGCTAAAATTCAGGTTGAATGTATCTATCGCTTTGCCTTGATCTACAAAATGATCATTTTGTAAATTTATTTTGTGTTTTACCACTTTAATGAGGCTATTAATTTTCTCAATTAGTTTCTGCATTGATGTTCTGGGTTTTTTTAAACAAATCATCAGAGCATCTGCAAATAAGGATAATTTTGTCACCTTTCACACTTTCAGTTCCTTCTTTACGTCTTTATTCCCACTAGCATTTCTAAGATCAGGCCAAATAACAGCCAAATTATACCAGGTAAGGGAAATTTTTGCTTTAGCCCTACATTTTATTGGAAAAATTTCTAGTGTTTCATTGTTAGACATAATAGATTATAGCTTTAATTTTTAAATTCATAAGGGCCATTTTATAGCATGATTATTAGAATCTTTTCAAAAAAAATAAGAGCCATATCTTGTCAAAACCCCTTTTTTCATTTATTGTTATATGGTTTTCATTGTTTAGATGATTAATTATGTTAATTCTGTAATGTTGAATTATGCTTGCAACTGTGCATCAATCCAATTTGGTGATAGTTTAATTTTTTTGTATAATATATACTGCTGTAGTTCCTTTGCTAAGACCATATTTACATTTTTTTCATTAATATTTATTATTAAGATTCATCTATAGTTCTCTTTCCTTGATTTATTCTTCTTCAGTTAAGTATTCAGGACCATACATGACAGTTGAGGAAGCCAAGCCCACCCTTTGTGATCACTATTATAGAATGTAATCTCATTGAAAGCAGGAACGTTTTCATTTTTGCATTTGTATCTCCACCACCTAGCAATAACAAATGTTTTTGGATGAATTCACTGGATCCATGTGGAGAGGCCACCATCTATTTTTGCTTTGTATTAGGTCAGGAATTGTAGTCATGTTCACTAACTTCTGGTTATAAGATATACCATGAGTCACTGCCACGATCAATGATTATAGAATATTTAAGTAATTTATGGTTATGAATCATTCAGTTTCATGTTATACATATGAGAACTGCTGCCTAAGCAGAATAAATGACTAATCCCAGACTCAGCGACTGAAAAATCCTCTTTTCTGACTCAAAATGCAGGGGACTTTCTATTACCTTGCTCTATCCTCTGGTGTATATGCACAATATGTCAGGTGTTCCAATTCTCTCAAAGGATTTTGAATTTTAAAGAGATGAGATAAATATACTTGCCATTGTTTTTCATGGTCTTTGTTCAGCTAGATCTCTTTGGTATAATATAAGCACTCTGTGTGAGTGCTAAAAACCAAGATTATCACAGCATATCAAAAACCTTTTTTTTTTAGTTAAAAAAACTTAAAATCAGAAAGATTCCCTTGGTATGTCTCTTTAGTGAAAAGAGATTTTTTTTCCCCCACAAAGGACAATTGGGGCAGAAATCATCTCTCTTATCTACATAAAGAGGGAAAAGCTGATGAAAAAGATGATTTTATTGTGATAGGGTTCACAACTAAGCCTTATTGTTCTCATATTGACTCTATCAAAGATTTAGGATCTTAGGACCATAAATTGAGAATATGGAGGGACCTAAGAGATAATCTTATCTAGCTCCTTTATTTTAGAGGTGAGGAAATTGGAGTCCAGAGAGGGGCAAAGAATGTACCACCCTACCCTATGATGTACAATTGAGAACAATTAATGGTAATAAGACTGTGAGCTTGTACCTTCTGCCTTCCAACTTCTGGTAACTACATGTCTCCTGAGGGAAGTCTGCAAGGGACTGGACCAGGTATCTTCCATATGCCCAAGAGCAGCCACTTCCATCTGTGCCAACAAAAGATAACTTCTAACTCTTACTACCAACTAGATTTCCCAGTTGGGATGTGGAGAACCTCTGGTGCGAAAAACAATCCTCCCTTTGACTTCAGTCTCCCATCTCCTACAAAATCTTTGAGAGTAGAGAATGGTGCCCTCCATTCAATGATAAACATTCTCATACTTGGTCATATCTTTCATACTCCAGTGACTCTGAATGTCAATAGATCATCCACCAAGCTCTATCCTATACTCCTACCATGGGATTCCCCATTCCCATCATCAACCCTCTCACACCAAAGTTTTAAGCAAACACCACCCAACCTTTCCACTGTTCCCTCTGAAATATTTGTTCCATAGACAATAAATTTCCTTTCATCTTAAATCATTTTCTTCTCCATTCCTTCTATTTAGTATCTATTACTAAAAGATGGCTCCCTGCTCTGGCTACACTTTCCAGCACTAGCTTCATCTTTACTCATTTTCCTCAGCTCGCTGGTCAAGTTGGAATATTTCTTGCTCCCAATTGTTACTTCCAGGTTCTCCCCCTTCCTCCATCACTTGGGAACTTCTCTTCCTTTAAGGTTCATTCAATCCATATTTACCACCTAACAAAAATCCTGGCAATTGCTGTCTTTAGACACTTAAGCTACTCCCCTTCCTTCCTCAATGGTTCACAGTTTTTCTCTTCTCCAACTCCTGCCTTCATACTAGGGGACTTCAATATACATGGTGACTCTCCCTCAATACCCTAACCATTCAGTTCCTCAACCACTTTTCATAAACTACTTCTCTATCACCACCTACGTCATACACAAATAATAATTATTCCCTTGATCTTGCCATCATTCACAAATCTCTATATTCAAGAATCTTGAGATCCCCTTATCTGCCCATAATCTATGGACTTTTTACATTTCTATCTGCCTAGCTTTATAAAATCCTACTTTTCATCTGCTCCATGACCTCTAATTCCTTGACTCCTAGCACTCTCCTAAGCCATCTCCCCAGCAATAGCCATTTTGTCCTCTTCTCCCCACCTTGATCACTTGACAACCCACTCAACTTGACACTGCTTTCCTTTCTTGAATCACTAGCCACCTCATTCTATTGACCAATTACACCCAGCCAAGCCTCAGTCTTGGATTACTCCCATTATTTATTTATTGCCTTTGCAAGTTCTGCTGAAGGAAGGTGGAGAAAATCACCATTCTGAATGGATCCACTACAACACGACCTCTACTGAACTCTCACTGCCACTAAGCAATCCTCCTATATCTCCCTTTTCAACTCCCTCTCCACAAAGGCTCTTCCAAACCTTTTCATCCCTCCTCAAACCTCCCATGGCTCCCTCTCCCTCCACTCTCTCAGCTGAGAATCTTGCCTCATATTTGAAAAAAAAGGCTAGTCACCATGAGATCCCTCATCTCCTATCACTCAGATGCCTTTCCTCATTTTTTCCTCCTTCATCCTTGAGAGATCTTGTGACTTAGAAAGAAATCACGGTCATCTCTGTGAAAGGCAAATGGGAGAGAGATTAAAAGGAATGAGATAAATTTTGGGGCTATTATAATACTCCAATCAAGAAACATGCAGGGCCTACACTCAAGTAGTGTCTGTGTGAGTTAAACAATGGAGATGGATGGGAGAGATGCTATGAAGTTATAGAAAACCCTGGTAACTCAGTCACTGCAAAGGGTAAAGGAAAGGAAAAGTGAAGGATAATGAAGTTATGTAACTCAGTAAAAAGAAGAAAAAAGGGAAACCTGAAGACAGATCTGATTAAGAGGGAAAGAAAATAAGTTTCTCATCTCTCAAAAAAGAGATTTAGACTGAATACATAATCCTGATGATTATGTATTATGATTGGGCAAAGTTGCTTTTCTTGACCTCAACCTCAAAAACAGATGATGTCTCTTTCCTTTAATATCCATTTCCTTCCTCCCCCATCCCACTACCACTTGTTAGATAACATCTTGTCCTTTTCTATAAAATATTTATGAGGATGGTCTAACCACATATAAAAGGCTTCCTTGATGAAAATACATGAAGAGAAAAAACAAGCTTTCCCAGATAACCTTCTACATTATATCACATTGCCACAAATATACACTTGGTTATAATTATAAGGAATAACCTTTTCCAACCTCTCATAATTCTAGAATCTTGCCTCTGTTAATTATTTCTTATTTGTCATGAAGATAGCTTGCTTACAATATATTTGTTTCCAAGATGTTTTCCCCATTAGAATGTGAGCTTCTGATAGTAGGTAAGATCTTTCACCTCTTTTTGTATGCCCTGCCCTTAGCACAATGCCTGGCACATGGTCAGTGCTTAGTAAATGCTTATGGATTTTTTGAATGTAAAAATATCTATTGTTTTTGGCTGGTGATTATGAAAAAAAATGCTATTTCACTTAATAGTGTGCAATGTAGCCTTAGTGATTCTCCTCATGCACATGTTACAGTCATGAAATGGGGTTGGGATATACAGGGCAAAGTCCAAATGGAAGAGGAATTCCCCTCAGATGATGTCCTTATTTGGGGATGATGTGCTTATTGAATCAGTACTTAGAACACCAAGATGTTGATGGTGCTGATGATGCTGCTGCTTCAGTCATTTTCAGTTATGTCTTAGTCTTTGTGACCCCATTTTGGGTTTTCTTGGCAGAGATACTAGAGTGGTTTACCCTTTCCTTCTCAAGCTCATTTTACAGAAGAAGAAACTGAGGCAAATGAGGTAAAGCAATTTGCCCAGGGTCACACAGGTAGTAAGTGTCTGAGGTCACATTTGAACTCAGGTCCTCCTAATTATGGACCCTGTACCCTAGCCTGCCCCTTAGTGTCTCCATATAAAATATTTACCAGATAAATACTAGGTAAAAATGTTGGAAGGGGGTTCACTATCATCTGGGGAGATCAAGAAAGGCTTCATATATACTTCAGTATAGTTTAAAGGGAAAAAAGAAATCCCAAATGAGGGGAAGCAGCTTGGTTAAAGCTGGCCAAAGATGGATTGAACATCATGTGTCAGGGAAAGCAAGAGGGTAAGAGTGACTGAGCTGTGGAGTGTGGAAATGTGAGTAATTGCTAATAATGTTGGAAAGGTGAAAAGCCAAGCCAAGGAGAGGACATGTGGTAAGAGAGACTTGACCATTAGGACTTTATGGAGCAGGTGACTGACATGGTTCAACTTGAAATTTGGGAGCATCATTTGGACAGCAGTGTAGAGAATAGACCAGAAAAGAGAGAGACTGGCAGCAGCAAAATCAATTAGGAGGATGAGAACAATGATGAGAATGGGCATTTCCATTGTGCCTTAAGGATTACAAAGCTCTGTCCACATATTCTCTCATTTGAGTCCCATGACAACCCTGTGAGGCAGATACACAGATATGATTATCCTCAGTAAGAGACACAACTGCTCATCTGAGATCAGCCCAGTAATCTACACAGGGAAACTGACTTGGATGAAGAGAGAAAAACGTGGTCCAGATCATGAGAGGCAGATGGGTAAATAGCCAACTGAAATTGAATGTCAGTCCATTCATCCTGGGCAGATACTACAGATGGACAATGAGCTGGAACTATGATGAGTTGTTATTCAAAAGGTAGCATGGCCTAATAATGAGAATATTTATAATAATCAGCATTTATGTAGCACTTCAAGGTTTGCAAAGTACGTATTCTCACAAGTACCTTAGGAGGTAGGTGTTATTATTACTGCCATTTTATAGATGAGGAAACTGAAGCAGACAGAGGATGCGTGGCTTGCCAGCTAGTAAGTGTCTGAGGCTGGATTTGAACTTAGGTCATCTACTTTGTCACTTAATTACCTATAAGGTAGATATTCTAATCATTCCCATTTTTCAGATGCAAAAATTGAGGCAAACAGAAGTTAAGTGATTTGCCCAAGGTCACACAGGCAGGATATGAACCATGTCTTCTGGACCCCCAAAGCACAGTTTTATCCACTATCCACATTAACTCTCCACCAGGAATACCTTGAGAAGGCTCTACCTGATTACACCAGCAGTACTATGGAACAAGGCCAAATACATTGGACTATGTGGTTTCATGCCCTAATCAAATATAAACTCCTAAAAATGGGATTATTTTTTTCTTTTCTTTTCTTTTCTTAATTTGTGTCCTTGGAGCCTAGGACAATGTCTGACAGGTAGTAATCACTTAGTTAATGCTTATTCACAGGGTGGCCTATATAATGAAGAGCTAAACTTGGACTCCAAAGTCCCTTTCATACAAAATCCATGATCCTGTGAAGTCAGTTCCTTACCCTGGGCCTGTTTTCTTATTTGTAAAATGTGGAGGTTGTTCTAGGTTTCCCCTCCTGCCCCTCTGAACAACAAATCTATGAGCCTCTAATTTTAGGATCTAAATTAGGGGAGAGAAGTTCTAGTCTCTGCTCTGGCATGATCTGGGTGACATGGAACAAGCCATGTTTAAATCTCCCTCGGCTTCAGTTTTCCCATCTGGAAATTAAAGTAATGGGATTCATTTCTATAGCTCTAAAACTGCATGCGTTTGTCTGAAACTTCATCAGCAACCTTGTCCTGAAGGACAAGCACCTGCCTTCTCATCCCATTCTTTGCACTTCTGGACTAAGAAACTTCCCAGATTAATGAATAAGCATTTAATTCTCCATCTCCTTTCAAGCAGAGTTTATTGGATTTTCTACATGATGGGAGGACGGAACAAGATCTCCCAGGGGAGAATGAGCAGTGAGGTTCATTTTCACCACCATTGAAAGTTTTCCCAGTAAAAATAACCCATTTGGGTAACTTAAATAAGCAAAATTAATATTTGGAAAAAAGTGGAGGACTTTAAAATTCAGTTTACTAGTACAGAACTGTTGCAAACCTCCCTCCCCTTTTTCCTGACTGTCAAGAAACAATCTAAGTATGTCAGGACAACTGACCCACTGGCAGGTAGCTTTGTGAAGTAGTAGTAAGGAATACACAACTTCTAATTAGTAAGAGCCAAGTTCAAATCCTGTCTTAGACACTAGCTGTTTGACTAGGGAAATCACTTAAATTCTTTGTCTTAGTTTTCTTTTCTGTAAAGTGGCATAGCACCTATAT
The DNA here is from genome assembly GCA_023548195.1 of Bettongia penicillata ogilbyi. Lineage (NCBI taxonomy): Eukaryota > Metazoa > Chordata > Mammalia > Diprotodontia > Potoroidae > Bettongia > Bettongia penicillata. The sequence continues at coordinate 4,290,859 of JAJHZJ010000433.1, read as the reverse complement.
CCAAGGGTCATTCTGAAGATCAAATGAGTACTTTGCAACCTTACTACTATCACCACCACCACATAATCCATCCATTCCTTCCATCACCAAAGCCTAGTTTGGGAGAATCTAAGGGAAGTGATAGGTCTTTTCACCTTCTGTCTCCCTTTGGAAGATTTCTAAGAAACAGCCCAGGGTGATTTACATAACCTAATCCAGTTGCCCCGGAGGAAGACAGGAGAAAGCAAAACAAATACAAGGGGAATTAAAAGTGCCTCTAAAGAAGCAGCCAGCAGTTTCTGGTGGAAGATAGCCAAAACAGAGGTAGCAAGAGAAGGGAACTGAGGACAATGACAACAGAAAGGAGAAAATAAGACACCTGCCAACAGTCCAGGGCAGAAGCAGCAGACAGGTGGGACAGAAGCAGGAAGCAGTAAGTGGGTGGGGGGAGGTCCTAAAAAGGTAACAATTATATGCAAAATATCAATTGGGAGGAGCAAAGCCAAGCCTTCTCTCTTTCAGAAGCCCCACCCAGGGCAGAACTGTAAGTCATGGGAACTATTCAGGTCCCTACAGATAAGTAGTCCACTGGAAAGAGAGCATTTCGACTTTCTGAGAGGACTAAATGTGAATCCCTTCTGTGTGTATAACAGTATAAATAAAGTTGTTTTATAGCCTGATGTTGTGAGCCTTAGTGCCTATAAGGGGAGCTGGTGACTACCCTTAGCAAAGTACCAGATACTAAGATTCTTTTATTATGCCTAAGTGGATCTGCAATCCAGAGATATGAGAAGTCATCAAAATGTACCGCGGGCCCTTTGTTCCAGTAAGGAATATATGCCATTGAGTCAAAATTCATCCAGTAGATTAAAAGAATCATGCTATACATTAGTAATCAGATGCCTGAAGATTTACACAAGTGTTTTCTAATAATTTTACTTGTGAAAGGTATAACATTTATACATAGGTATTCACACACACCCAATCTCAAAAAACAGCTTCCTAAAATTAGAGAAGGTTCTTACGAGAACTAGCATTGTCATATCAACAAGACCTACTTTTCTTCTATATGAGATTTTTTGTAAGATTGTCCTATGCATCAACTAAGGTTACTTTTGATGAAAATGATAGGAAGGGAAGAAGCAAACCTTCCTAGACAATTTTCTAGGCAAAGCCACATCACAAATTGACTGAAGTGCAGAGAATACGAGAATTCACTGTGTCCATTGTTTATTGATTTTTAAAAATTAGTTTAGCATAAAATGCAGTCTTAGGGTTCATCTCAAACCAAGTTTTCTCATGAAAGATTTCTGCCAGATGTGACCCAAACATCACTCTCCCCCCGACTTTATTTACACACCTTTCTGAGTACCTGAATTAAGGAAATCAGACAAGAGGTAGAAATCTGATTACCAAAAGTCTTTGCCAGAATCATGGAGAGTATCTTGTCCAAACTCCAAACAGAAAAGCTGTCTCTATAAATAACAAGGTAGTGCGGATGTTGCTGCGTGTGGACATTTTTCTAATTGCTTCAAGCTCCCATAACACCACAGGATCTCCTCAATGAGCATTGTTATTACTGAAAGGTGATTACCAAAACAATATACACCAGAAAACCAATGAGGATGAAAAATGAACGTTGCGCAGATTATGACATGCTGGGATGGATGGACCATTAAGTCACTCCATATACATATGTCTAGGATGAGTGCAGAAGATGGACAATGAAATAATCAGAATTAGATGGGAGGAAGACAGGCTGGAAAGCATTTGGAAATTACATAATGTTTTCAATTATTCTAAGCCCCTCCTTACTGCAAAATTCCCTATTTTGAATGCCAGTATTCTCCGCATGATATTATATGAATGTGAATTATGGCAAACAATCACTGAATAATCAGCTGGTTGGCAACTCAAAACACAAATGTTGGATATAAGTGGCTGCAGAAATGTAAGGAGACATACAAAACATGACATAAAAATATCAGGGATGTGTGTGTGTGTGTAGAAAGAGAGACAGACAGACAGACAGACAGAGACAGAGGAGAGAGGGAGAGACAGACAGAGACAGAGACAGAGGAGGGAGAGACAGAGAGAGAGAGAGAGAGGGAGAACAAAGGATGATAGCCTGTGATCTGGAGTGCAAGGTTGGAAGACTGAATAGCTAGAGGCCCAGTGAACAGAGTTTGGATCAGATTTTGTAAACAGCTGAGTCAGGTAAGGAGCAAAATCCCTAACAACCTACTTGACCAGTATAGCAGCGAGAAAAAGTAGCCAAGAGGAAGAAACAGTGACTGACCATTAGCTATGCCATATTTGGAAATGAAATTGGTGAGGTGAATGCTTTGTAGTCATCACTTTAAGGCTGAACTCACTCTCCCCAGGAACTGAGGTGGTGTAGGAGACAGTGTGCCCCTAGGTTTTCTGAAGGAAATGTTTATATTTCTCTTCCTGTTATATATTCTCAGGGAAGGAAGGAAGGAAGGAAGGAAGGAAGGAAGGAAGGAAGGAAGGAAGGAAGGAAGGAAGGAGGAAGGAAGGAAGGAAGGAAGGAAGGAAGGAAGGAAGGAAGGAAGGAAGGAAGGAAGGAAGGAAGGAAGGAAGGAAGGAAGGAAGGAAGGAGAAAAGAAAAAAAAGATGAAGATGTGTGTTTAATTCAGTTAAAATGAGCAGGTTAAAAGAAAACTAGCAGACTCAGCTAGTATCAGACAATCCCCCAGGGTAAGGGCATGGGTTGAAAATGGTCATTGATAATGATCTCTCTGGGATGTTGCTGCTTTGTTGAAGATATTTACAAAAGAGAGAAAGTGTTCTTAGAAACAAAGAATTTGCTTTCCAACCTGGATTCAGCTGTTGAGAGTCTCTAGCACAAGGTAATCACAGATCACTTAGATTTGAAGTCAGAGGACTTGGCTTTGTACCCTAGATCTCAGGGAAACCTGGGTAACCTTTGTTGAGGTATTTAGCCTTTCTGGGCCTCAATTTCCTCATCTGTAAAATGAGGGGATTGGGTTCAAAGCCATCTCTGTTCTCTTCCAAACCTAAATATGCTTCTATAATCCTGTCATTTGGCCTCTTTGGGCCCCAAATTTTTCATCTATTAACCAAGGAAAAAAGACTAAATAATCACTAAGGTTGTTTCCAGTTTTCAAGTGTTCTATTTTAGAACTGAAATGCCTTTCTCCTTGCTTCCCTTCCCCTTATTTCCATCCCTCAATCCTATGATCCCACTTCACTGCCTTTGGGATCCAAATAACCTGGACATAACCCAGCCCTACCCTCCAACATTCCTTCCAACTTGCTCCTAGATACCACCTAGCCACTTCATCGTGGAAGAATGTTACCCATGATTCTACCTGCTTAGCCCTTCCCTCAATTTAACCACTGTCAGACCTCAACTTCACCTATGCCTGTCAGGAAGAGGTCATTCATCAGGAAACTGAGCAAACAGAGGCAGTATAAGGACCTCATCTTGCCTTGGGTACCACCACGCTATGTATATGGAGTTAATTTCCAGGTTTTGACTCTCCTCTCTGGCATTACAACGTAATTTTTCCTGTTTTCTAGAATGACCAAAACAACTCATATTTCTATGGCACTTCGAGACTTGCAAAAATCTTTTCTTACAACAATCTTGAGAGATTCCTGGTTCAAGAATTATGATATCCCCATTTTACAGATAAGGAAACTGAGGCAAAGCAGTTGAGTGACTGACCCTTGGTCACATATCTAGAGTCAGGGACAAGATTTGAATCCAGGTTTCCTGATTAGAAGTCTAGAAGACTTTCCACTATAACACTATTATTTTCTGTCTAGTAACACAACCTAGTATTCTACGTCTCTCAGTGTCTCCTCAGTTTTCAAATGTTGTCAGTTCTACCTCTAAAATCTCACACATATATTCCCCTTTCTCTGCTTATGAGCCACCGCCTTAGTTCAGGCCCTCACTGGGTGAGCCCAGACTTCTCCAACAACCCTTAGTGTAACTGCCTCATCTCTGTCTCTTCTCCAATTCTCCTCTGTTGACATTTAGAGCCCTTCAGAACCTGGCTCCAACTTACCTTATCAGTCTAATTAGATACTATTTCCCTTCCTACCCTCTCTGGTCCAGTCAAATTGGCCTTTCTGACAATTACCTGTGATATCTATCTACCATCTCTGTGCTTTTGCACAGGTCCCTTATGCCTGGAATGTCCCCCTTCTCACCTCTGCCGTCTAGAATCCCTGATTTCCTTCAAAACTGAATTCACATGTCATCTTCTGCATAGGTTTTTCCTGATGCCTCCATCTGTTCCCCAGTTCCTAGTACCCCTACTCTCCAAACTGCTCTGTATTTATGATATATATATATATATATATATGTATTTATGTATACATGTGTACATGTTGTCCCCCCCCCCCCAAGAAGAAAACCTTTAAGTACAGGGATTGTTTCATTTACATCAAATGAAATAATACTGTAAATCAGCTCAAGGTCTGGCAGACAGTAGGTACTTAATACACCCTTGTTCCTTCTTTCCATCTAGTGCCTAGAATAGTGTCTTGAGCATTTTAGAGGTTTAATAAGCACTTGTTCATTGATTGACACCAGGGACTGGTTTCATTTCTGTTTTAGTCAATAAATATTTATTAAATGCTTATTGTATGTGCTATTAAATATGTTCATTATGTGTTTTCTTAAGTGCCTACAGCGTGATGAGTGCTGGGTGTACAATGAAAGGCCAAAGAGAATCCCTGGTCACAAGGTGCTCACAGCCTAATGGAAGAGAAAACATTCAAACAAAGGTTTACACACAATAATTTGGAAATGATCAACAGAGGGAAGAGACAAATTAAGGGGAGTTGGGAAGACCTAATATAGTAAGAGGACTTTTTACTAGAATGTAAGAAAGCCAGAGAATCCAGGAGAGAAAGATGAGAAGGGAGAGTATTCCAGGCTTGGGGAACAGCAGTGAAAATACCTGTGGTCAGGACATGAAGGGTCTTAATCCAAGAAATACCCCTCTCCCTAGACCCTACAGTGCCTTGAACATTGTCTATGCGTATTAAATACCTTTTGAATGATTGATTGAGAGCAGGGACTCTCATTTTTGCTTTGTTTCCCCAGTGCTTTGATCATGAAAGGTGCATAATAAATACTTAATGATTGATTGATTACCAAACTAAACCATGAAGTTCTTCCCAATTGGCTCCAGCATTGTCTTGTTCATGGTAGGTGCATAATAAATACTTACTGAATGATTAATTACTAAACTAGACAATGTAGTTTTCCCCAACTGGCTCCAGCATTGCCTTGATTGTTGTAGGTGCATAATAAATGCTTTTGTTTGATTCATTACTAACCTAGACCATGATGTTCTCCCCAACTGCTCTACCCAACTAGATCATGAAGTTCATCCCAACTGGCTCTGAAATTACCCCTACATTCTCCAGCAGTCACCCCAGCTGTAACTGACAGCATCCTTGCCTGAGAAGCAAGCCAGGTTCTCCCCAGGTGAAAGGTCAACACTGAGCACCTGACTGCAGAGATGAACATGTCTGAGATGTGAGCTGTAGAAGAGCAGAAAGTCACTGGCTACTCTCACAGCAGATGCTAATTCCCTTTGGGACTGTGGTTGTTCTGGGCACGTCAAACCAAGGCAGCATCCCCAGCCTACAATCAGTGGCAGCCACAGTTATGTCTCCTTCCCGGTCAGCACTTCCCGCCCCACACTCCATGCCCTTGGATTAGAAAAAATTGGCCAGTTATGCCCAAATCACATCATCAAGGTTATAAATTCTTTGGCAAGATCTTGCCTGAAGCCAATTAGAGAAGTCCTCACTTCTATGAAAAATTCTTGGAGAAGAACAGCAATCCACTGGCAGGTAGGTGTTTTTTTTTTTTCTTCAGGTGCATTGATTCTAATATCAAAACTAAAAATATCAGGAAGAAGATGTGTAAAATACTGTGGGCCAACTATTTCCTTGGTGCTTTCAGTAGTGGGGACAGGACTGTCTGTGAATCAAAGGTTTTTGTTCAATATAACCCTTTTGATTCTGAGGGGGACAAAGTGACATCCGTTTTTACTCATGGTATAACCCTGCAGGCAAGAGACATTTACACAAGTTTCCTTCCCAGGGTCAACAAATGCCTGCATTTCATAATCTTGAAAATGAGAGGGGAAGGCAAGTCTTTCCAGGGCTAAATGAGTTATTCGATCATTGGCGTGGTTTTGGTTGGCATTTGAAAATCATCACATACATTACTATTTCCTACACTTCTCACCATGTGTACGACAAATTGTAGAGGAGTCTGTCACATTCCATTTTCACCCAATAAATTACAATTCAAGTATTAAATATCTCATATGTAGCAATTAACAAAGGACTTTGATCTCTTCCAAAATCATTAAGAAACCTGCCAAATTTTAATGATAACGCACACTTGGCTATATTCAAATAAGTGAACTCCCTTGCGGGGAGCCCGGGGGTGGGGGAGAGAGAGAAAGTGAGAGAGATATCTCACTGCCTCAGGTATCTGCCCTCTCCTCTCCATCCTCCATTCAGCTGCTAAAGTGATTTTCCTTAAGCATGAATCTAGTCCCATCACTTACTCAAGTAACTTCCAATGTCTCCCTATTGCCTCCAGCATCAAATGAAAACTCTTCAGTTTGGCTTTGTAAGACCCTCACACCCTGGCCTCTACCCACCTTTCCAACTTCATTACACATTATCCCCCTTCCCAAATTCTTTGGCTCAGCTAAAGTGGCCTTCTTGTAGCTTGTCACATACAGCCCTCCTCCACACCCGGAATACCCTTTCTCCTCACTCCTTTCTCTGAGACTCTTACTTGCATCTAGATCTAGCTCCTCCACCACCTTCTTTTCCATGAAAGTTTTCTCTCCCTATTTACCTTGCATTTATTTTGTTATGGTTATAGACACACCCACATGTATGTTGTCCCCCTGAAAGAATTGAAGCTTCTTAATCGTTTAATTTTCATCACTGTTCTTCAGGGCCAGCACAGTGGCTGGGGCAGAGCAGGTATTTCATAAACTTTTGTTGATTAATGGATCAACCAATGAATTCTGGGCACAGTAACCAGAAATTTCCATTCTTGGAAAGAACACGTCAGTAAATTGCCTTATATTTCCATTGTGATTCTCCAGATCCTGCTCCCTATTCTGCTCCGATAGTCTTTTCCTTTTAGAATATTAGCCCCTTAAGGGCAGGGACAGTCTTGTGGCTTTTGTTTGTTTTGTATTTGTGAGGTTTTGCCCAGTTCTTTGCAAATAGGAAGGACCAAACAAAGACTTTTTCATTCATTCTGTTAGAGACAAGCTTGACGCCAATTAGGTATCAAGGAAAATTTATTGCAGCAGAGTTCAGAGGAATTGAACACTTTGGCCAAAGCCGGCCCCCACCCTCTTTTCAGGAGGAGGGGAGCACTGAGTACAGAACCAAGATGAGCTATATACAGTTAATTCAAAACAAAGCCTCTCATCAGGGGAATGGATTGGTTCATTCCCTTTTAGGTCACCACCTTCTTTACACACCCATTACATACCTACCTCATATGTTTCCCCACCCTTCTCTAAGATGAAATGTGCTTCATTTTTGTGTTTTTTTTCTCCCCCTGGGCAAAGAAGTTAATATGCAACTAGCTTATTAAGCAAGTGCAGAGAAGAAAAGCTTTTCTCTTGGTTATTCCTGGTCATATTTCTGAAAGAGTTCAGGCCAGATCAGCCCTTATCCTGACTCTTTGGTTTTCTGAAGGCTACTCTGTCTCCTAATTGAGGCTACCTGTAATCTACTAGTCTTCTTATTATCTGACTAATTCTCAATGATTTCATCAACTAATAATAACTTCTGTGGAAACGACTTTTTGCTGTCTCTCACAATTCATACCTAGAAGATGTTATATTTGTTTCTATCAAGTTTCATTGGGTAAGACCTAGCTACAGGCTAAGTAGCAAATTTGTCCAAGTATTTGTCAGTACTTTGAGGCCTGGCTGGGCTGGTAGCAGGAACACCCAGGCCAATTGAATCACAGGCCATTGAAGTACTGCCATATTGAAGCCCATGCTAGCTTGTGAGCTTGAGCCCTGGTGCCTACCTGGAGAGAGCCTTTGGGCTCCTCTTTGTGCCCTTGTGTGTATTCACTATCGCTCCCAGCTTCCTGTCATTCAACCAGCCTGTAGTACCACAGAGACTGCCAAATCCTAATGACCAGGCAGGAGCTTTCCCATCTCTCCTGGTCCCTCTCTTCTTTTTACCACCAAACTAAACGCAGGCTCTGTTCCCATCCAGTGCTCTTCTAGAGGATCACAGGCTGGAGCAGGCCTTAGATTTTGGAAGCAATCTTCCTTAATGGATTCCCTGTCCCACTTTCCATAGGACCTCTTCTGAAATGCCTCTTCTCTAACCCAGCCTCAACAGAAGCTGCCTCTCCTCCTATTGGATTGGTAAAGTAGAGCCATTCTCCAGAAATCCACACTCTTTTCTCCTATTCTGTGATGCAAAAGCACCCCAAGATTGCCCCCTATTCCTTCCTCTTTGGTTGCATTCTCAGAATTAAGATTGGAAAGAGAAGTTCCAGAAAGGATACAGAGGCTGTTACAAGGGTCCAGATGAGAGGCAATTAAGGCCTGAACCTGGGTGGTGGCTGTGTGAGCAGCCAGAAAGGGATATGTATGAGAGATATGCAGAGCAAAATCCCAAGGGCTGGAAGCTGATTAGATATGGTGGGATAATGAGAGTGAGAAAGCAGGGGTGATACCAAGATTACAACCCTGAGAAACTGGAATGAAAAGATACATATCACCCCCTCCTGCTGCCTAGAATACTTTTATTTAATAGTATTAGCAAAAAAATTATTTAATAACAAAAACCATTCATTTTATCTACCTGTTCAATAATTCAACAAACAGTAAATACAAAAGGCAGCTAGCTGGTAGAGAGAGAATTCCTAAGAGTCAGGAATTCAAATACTGCCTCAAACACTTACAAGTCCTGTAATCTACATCAATACCTCTCACCCTCAGTTACTTCATCTGTAAAATGGGAATGATGATATCATCTACCTTCTAGGGTTGCTGTGAGGGTAAAATGAGCTAACATTTATTAAGTGCTTTGTAAACCTTTAACTGTTAAATAATAAGTTGAGTAAATGAGTTTAAGTGTCATGTTACCTGCTTATTATCACTGAGAGAAGAATAATAGGATGGTGACTGTCTAAGGATCATTTCTGTCTGAGCTCACTTGAACATAGATGAAAAGACTGACATGATAATAATGATATTTACAAAAAGACTTATTTAATCCTTACAACAACCTGGAGAAGGAAATACTGACTCAAGGTCATGTCCACTACACTGTGAGTCCTCAAAGAGGAGGACTGTCATGGAGAATGCCCATTTTGTAAATGAGAAGTATATTCAAAGGCAGAAGAAAATATAATTTCTGTCATATGATAGAACAGCCTCCACCAAAAGAGATCCAAATTCTTCTATGATGTTGTAGAGGCAGAGTCTGAGTGACTTCTGGGCCTGATTCTGCTAGTGTCAGGGGTAGGTTTTGAATCCAGGTCTTACTAACTCCAAGGCCAGTCTTATACTGTAGAGGCATAACTAAGGAGGGACGACTAGAGTTTTGTCCTAGGGTGCCAAAATTTAGAGGGTGCTGACAATATTCTCTAAGGTTTGCTTCCTCCTCCCTTCAGGCTGCACCAGAGGTGAACTCAAACCATCCTTTGGCCCACTGCACTCTATCATGTCCACTTCCCTTGGTCTCCTGCTCCCAAAAGTGACAATTTCCAGTTACTCCTTTAACCTTCACAGCACATCATTCCTAGTTGAACCTTCAATATAATAATGATAAAGCACCTTTCTACAAAGCCAAGGAAATTGAAGCCCAGAGGAATCACTAATTAGAGACAAGACCAGGGGTAAAGACCCAGCTCTCTGACTCCAACCCTGGTCATTCTTTTTATATTGAATACACCCACAGGCAGGATTACTGTTAGCTTGGTTCCCATTATCCCCTCACAACGAAATGCTATGAAATACCATGAGAGGATGGGTGAGAGAAGCACATGCTACATCAGAAAGAAATACTGTTTCTCTTTCTCCAGCGGGCTTGGCACAGTTAAGTTAATTTGAACTTGAAACAAGTGTTTTCATTTCTTAGTCACAAAGCCCTGGGAGGCAGGGATTCATGTTTGTTATCTGTGCACCTGTATAGGTTTGTGCATGTACGTGTGTGTGTGAGAGAGAGAGAGAGTGTGTATGTTTAAAGGCAGCTGCAATCAAGAATTGACATCCCTCTCTCCTTCCTACACTTGGACTGAAGACTGACCTGCTTAGCACTGCAGTTCCAGATGGCTAGTAATGAGTGCCTAGCTCCTAGTTCCCATCAAAGCACACTTTTTTTTTTTCAGAATTGAGTCCAGAATCTCTGCCCTTGTCCTTGAGATCTACAGACCCAAGAGAGCTGGGACATAGTCACAGTGGCGATGATACAAGCCCTGGAGGCTAAGGAGGAGGCTGACATTTTTCTTCAAGCACATATCCCTTCGATGGCCTTTCCTCGGTTTCCCACTTGGGGGGGGCTGCATTCAGGAGCACAATGTCCCATCTCCCCAAATCTCTCCTGCACGCCCCAACCCTTTCCCTAAAAAATACCCATCTCCTTATATAATCCCCCGTTTGATTTATTTTTTAAATATTTCAGTGATGAAGGGGTTGCGTTTTGTGGTTATTCCTGCCCTCTGCTGGATGGAATGTGTCAGTCAGAACATGCCATAGAGGAAGGACAAGGATTGCTAGACTCCAAGGATCTCTCCTTCTCTGGCTGAGAAGATGGATGTTTTCCTTCAGACACCCGAATGTCATCCCTCGGGGGAGTATGGAGGCTGCGGGCTCTTGTCGCAGGTAGACTACAGATAGATTGTTTGGGGGACCTGGGAGGGGTCTTCAGAGACCTGGGTTCAAATCCCACCCCAGAGGCTTCCTGGCTTATACGACCATGAGTGAGGATCACCCTTTCCAAGCTAAAACTTCCTTACATGCAACCTGTAGTTGCATGTATTAGCATCTCACTCATAGGATTTTTCAGTTTCATTCAAATGAGATAATTTATACAAAGTTCTCTGCCAACCTGAAAGTGCTCTATAAATGTAAGCTATTGTTGCCATTATTATGGTTGTCATTGTATCTTGCACTCACCTTTTTTAAAAAAAATGGATTCAGATAGAAATTGTAATAATATTATTATTATTAATAGCTAGCATTTATATAATGGCTCAAGGTTTGTAAAGAACTTTATATATGTTAATTTATTTGATCCTCATTACCACCCTAAGAGGAAGATACTACTATTATTACCTTCTTTGATAATAGGAGGATGAGGAAACTGAGGCAGCTAAGGAAACAAGAGATTAAGTGATTTGCCTAGGGACTAAGTGTCTGAGGGAGGATTTGAACTGTATGATTTTCTATAGAAAGTTACAGTCTCTCAGTTATGCAATTAAATGAAAATCGAGAGAAAATATGATTTATAAGGACCTAATACGTTTTTTTGTTGATTTTTACAAAAGAAATAAAAATAGAAATAAATAAGAAAATGAAATGTAAAGTGTTTCTTCCCATAAGGTTTCCATCATATGTTAATATCATAGAATATTCTATAATGGATACAACCATAGAGAAACCTTAGCCTCTCAGTCAAAATGTGGTTCCTATCTCCCCAATGGGATGTAAGCTTTTTGAAAACAAGGACTTTCATTCTTCATATGTATATTCCTGATGCCTAGAGCACTGCCTGGCATTATGTAGTAGATATTAAATAAATGCTCATTGAATTGAATAAAACAGGGAAATATATGTCCACCAGAGTTATTTATCATGTTCTGAGCCATACAGTGAGCAGAATTCAAATAGAAGAGGTGTTCTCCATAACTCATGGGGTTGCTGTTTGCAGCTGCTGTGATACCGATTTCATCCATCAAGCACCAAACATTTATTAAATGCCTACTATGTGCCAGACATCATTCTGAGAATACAAAGAACTACACCAAAGAAATTTTTGTGTGCAAAGAACTATTTTTATTTGCCTTACTGTCTTTGACTTCCTGGGGTTGATGCCCAGTAGTGGGGCACTGCATCAAGACTATAGAGAGATTTTGTCACTTTTCTGGAATAATTCTCCTTATAAATCCAGAAGAGCTGGACAGTTTCACACACACACACACACGCACACACACACACACACAAGATAAAACTGACTTCAAGAAATGAATATTCAGGAAAGCCAATACATACATAAAAGCAAACACAGAATAAGTAGAAAGATAATCAATTAAAAAGACCAAAGGTGGTTAAATATAAGGCAGTTAGGGAAAAGTAGTAGGGAGAGTAATAATTGGTGGAATCAGAAAAGATTTCTTGTCAAAAGGGGATACTTGAGAAGTATCTTGAAGGAACATGGGGATTCTATGAGGTAGGGGTAAGGAGGGAGAGCATTTCAGGAATGAGGGACAGCCAATGCAAAGGCATGGAGATGGGAGATGGAGTGCTATAAGTGAGGAGCAGAGAAATGAAAGTGACTGGATCATAGAGTTCAGGAATGGGAGTAATAAGGAAGCTGTAAAACATTTCAGGGTCTCTCCAGTGAGACCTACACTTATTTACTTTAAAAAAATGTCATCCACAACAGAAAATCAAAGTGGATGAGTATAACATGCAGTGTCTATACCTTTGATGAGTGTTAGAGACTCAAAATCAGTTAACTTCCTTTAGGTCAGGGACTCTCACTTGTCACTTTTTGCATCCCTAGCACTTAGCATATAATAAGTGCTTAATAAACGTTTATTGATTGAATGATTAGATAGGATTGGATTGGGGAAACTGCAATGCTACCAAGGATGCCAAACTGTTTGCTACCACAAAAGCCCATCTTGTGACCACAATTATGTCCTACAGATATGATATGGTTGTGGATCATGAATGCTTCAATATCAGAAGAATGAGAATTGCTGATGGCCCAAAGGGAAATGAAAAGAGATGACACAGATGGGTATATATTGCTGCACAACTCCAAAAGTGGGATAGAAAGCACCTAGATTTGTGTGACTGAAAAAATGGGGAAGGAGGAGCTGTCCCAGAGAGAGAGGGAAAGACAAAAGAGGTGGAGCACCTCAATGCTGTCCTGGTGCTCAGCACACAGGAAAGGAATCAGAGGAAGCCTTTCAGAGCAGCTGCTAGACTCTCTGTGATGAATTTAATAAATTCATAGACAAGAATCCCAGAAAGATTAGAATTTCTGCATGTTGCCCTGACAGATGAGCCAATAACTGCTTGGGTTTGAATTAAGAGGAGCAGAAGTAACCCCCAAAGAGATGGACAGGTAAGGAGGAAAGCAAGGTAAGTCACAGACGAAGGCAGGAAATGGTGCCACCTGGGAGTTCTATCAGAAGCCACAGGCCCTGAACCAACAGCCCAAAGAGACACACAGGCCCCTGCCCAGACCCCAAACTCCCCTTCATCAGACCATGGAGCATCCTGGAGACAGCAAAGTAGAACCAAACAGTTTCAATCTTTGGCAGCTACCCCCTCTCACCGCAACCCCTGACCAATGGGAAAGAAGTTGGCACATTTATGGGGTGAGGGATTTATGCCCAGTAGTGGGGCACTGCATCAAGACTATAGAGAGAAGATTTTTGTCCCTTTCCTTGAATAATTCTACATTTAAATCCAAAAGAGTTGAACAATTTCATACACACACACACACACACACACACACACACACACACACACACAAAGAGATAAAACTTGGCTATGCAAAAAGGGTATCCGTGAGCTGCAACTGTTTGGTTTCATTTCCCACCGAGGCTAACTCCTGTGGGGTGGGTGGGGGTACAGTGAAATCATTGGAACTTCATCATTGTTAGAAGATGAAATCCTTCCCAGTGGCTTCAATATGGCCACAGGAACAACATGAAAACTTAGCCAGGGTTTCAAATTATACCAGCCATCTCCCTGGACATTTCACTTCATGCTATCATGGCTCCCTAAAGAAATGCCAGAGAAGGGCAAGTCTCTTCATTGAAAATAAACCCAGAAGAAAAGTCTGTGCCCATCTACTGGAGTAGAAACCAGGCTAGATCCTTACCAAAGAAAATCCAGCATGTCGGTTTGTCTGTCTGCTGACAAGGAGATAGGAGAAGTAGATGAATCCTCATTGTTAGAAGGGAAAAATTAGGGGGTAAGGCAGGGCCAGAGTTTTTAACCCACAAAGCAATAGGTTAGTTCCTTCTTCTTCTTGGTTATGAATTGAATTTCGGATCATATTGCTTGAATGGGCACAACCCAGACAGTGCCAGGGAACATATAAAATGTTTCAATCTTCCATGATTAATTTAGAAACTGGGTAAATATATGTTCCAGGCATGTCCTTCCCAGTTCCTTTGCTTTCTGTATTCATTCTAATTATAGTCTAGAGTGTAGGAAGAAATTAAATCTCATAGAAATAGTTTGACATGTTGGACATAGAGTAGACCACTTCTCAAATGCCCTGCTATTCCCAAAGAAGAGCAATCAAAGATGAGAGTCCTAGATTCTCATCTAAATTCCTGGAACATAGAAAACATTGAATAAATTGCTTGGTGACTGACTAAGGAAACTGAGGCCAGGGGAGGGAAAATAAGTTATCCAAGGATCAAAGCTCACTTTAAAGTACTTGGATTATGATAGCCATATGAAGCAGGTCAGGCAAGATTAATTCAATCATTTTACAGATAATTAAAGGCCTGGAGAGAAGAAAAACCTGCCCTATTTCATATAAATAGTAAATAGAAGATCTCAGATTTAAAGTTCCAGAAAAAGAAATGGGCTCATATCAGAAGGGAAGGATCATCCATAGGCAGGCTACATGCTGCATCAGTACACGTCACATCAAAAACATTAAAGGAAGACTCACAATGCGTTGGGTGTGCACCCTAGGAAGGATTGATGGAAGGATAATGGATAGGATTAATTCAGAATTAGAAACTGTTGATGGGCAATTGTCTAAATAACTGAAGGAAGTCTCCACATTGCAGAAATCAGGAACAAAGCATAAGTCTAACTATTATCACTCTCCTGTTTAAGAAATATCAATGGTTCCCTATTTCCCTAGGATGAAATGCTCTCTCCTCAGCTTGGCATTTAAACTACTTCACATTCTAATTACAACCATCTTTTTCAGTCTCCTTTGATGTTGCTCCACTCCATGTGCTACCATTTCAACCAAACTGCCCTATTGGCTGTCCTCCAACCTTAGGACCTGATCTCCCACCTCTGCATCTTTTCATAGGCTGGGGCTCATAACTGAAATGCTCTGGCTTCCACCTCTGAAAATCTCTAGCTTCCCTCAAGACTCAATTCATCATGTGTCACCATTTAATGAGAAGCCTTTCCTAATCTCCTTGTTAGCTTTCCTTCCTTCCCCCTTAAAATATTGTGCGCACATTTGACTGTTTGGATGTTGTATTCCCTCAGCAGAATGTGTCAATAAGCTTATCGAGGGCAGGAAATGATGCCTTTTTTTTTTAATTTTTGGTCTTCATAGCCCCGGTCGGGGTAAGAATTTGAAACACATTTATAGGATTGGATTATACTGGATTGTATCCATTGAACAGTGGAAGAAGGAAAGCTATAATGTCTGTAACATGAAATGTCAACAAAGATATTTCTCTGAGTCTGATAATAACCAGAAAGCCATCTCCCTCCTACTGCTCTCCTATCCACAGATCATTTTAACTCCCTGACAAATAATGGACTTCTAGGAATCTCTCTGGGAATTCACTTAATTGTTCAAATCTGTTATCTCAGGAAAGGTTATCTTAAGAAATTAAATCAGATCACTAGATGGAAATGCATGTGTGTATGCACACATGTATGCATATACATCTTTATATGTATGCATGTATATACACACATATGTACCATGTATGTATGTAAATATCAGGCTATGTAAGGAGGGCCAGAGTATAACTGTGCTTACTAGTGTCTTATTTTCACCATAGTATATTCCTTTAAAATGTATAGTCCTTTTAGTTGAAAAAATAAATCTTTTGCACACATATTCTCATAACAGTGGAAGAGGACTTCGAGAATAGTTCCTATGTCGATACTGTTTAAGGTTAGCTATATGTTTTTCTCACACAAGAAACCCTGTGAGGTAGGTTAATCGAATCCATCTCCATTTTTTACTGATGAGGAAAACTAGGCTCAAGGAGGTTAAGGAAAGGAGGAAGAGGAGGAGGAAGAGGAGAAGGAGGAGAAAGAGAAGGAGGAGGAGGAGGAAGAGGAGGAGAAAGAAGTATTAATATAGTGCTTTAAATACCTTGAAGAATATTACATATGTTACTTTGGTTGGCCTTCACAACTACCCTATGAGGTAAGTGCTATTATTATCTATTATCCTATTTTGAAGGTGAGGTAAATGAAATTTAGAGAGTTCAAGGGACTTGCCCAGAGATACAAAGTCAGTATGTGTCTGATTCAGGATTCACACTCAGATCTTGTTGCTTCAAGTCCATCACTCTATATACTCTGCCACTTAGTCACCATGGCTGTCTCTGAGTCTCTCTGAAGTGAAACTTGAACTCAGGTCTCTCCTGAGCCCTTGTCAAGACATCAGGGGTATAGCTATAATCGTTTTACAACCAGCTCTCCAAAAAATTACTCCAACATACTTTTAAATTTAATCTGCGCTATTAATTTTTTCTCCATCACTTTGTTAAGATGACACAATCAACACAACAATAAATCAATCCCTGATATTAAGCATTGAATAATTTCTGAGGTATAAATCATTACACTGACAACTTAATAATTCACTCTTGCTAGTGAATAAGACCTGGATCCAGCACATCCCTAATTGGCATGGTGGTGCTTAAAAAATTATAACTCATATTTCTATAAAGTTTTATAGTTTTCAAAGCCTTTAGTACACGTTATCTCTTTTATATGTCACAATAACAACCCTGTGAGGTTCCAGGGACTGCAATCTCCATTTTATAGATAGAGAAACTAGAGATCAGAAAAAAATTAGTGACTTGCTTGTGATGACACTGTTATTTGTGTATCTTCTTCTTCTTCTTCTTCTTCTTCTTCTTCTTCTTCTTCTTCTTCTTCTTCTTCTTCTTCTTCTTCTTCTTCTTCTTTTCCCTCTTCTCTCTCTCTCCCTTCCATCCTCAAACAGAGTTTTACAGCAATTCTTATTTTAATCACCATCGTGCAAGAGAAAGTTGAAGTACTTTCATTGACTTCACATTCTCTGAATTGAAGATAAAGTCTTTCCATTACATATCATTACTTATTTCTCAAAGCAGGCTCACAAAAACTTTTGTATGAGTTGTCACAAACCAGAATCCCCTAAAAATGCTCTGAAGGCTAGAATTGCTGGGAACCTTGGAGATAATATACTTCAGCCCTAAAATTTTGCAGAGGAGGCAATGGAATCCCAAAGAAGTAAAGAGTCTACTGCAAAACCCCAGAACTATCAAGTCTCAGAGCTAGGATTCCAGGTTCTCCACTTCTCAATCTAGTACCTAAGATAGCACCTTGCTGGTGACAGAATGCCTTCTCCATTCCACTGCGGCTTTCTCTACTCCATTGCTTCTTCCCTTACCCCACTCTCCTCCTCCCAGTTCTAGTCCTCATCTGTTTTGAATTCTATGACCCAACTAACCTCATTCACATTTGCTCACATGATATGATTATAATTAAGTAACATTTACAACAATATGAAGATAATCACATGCAAGTAGAAGATGACCATTGGAGCTTCCATTGTAACTGTATGTGGATAAAATGTACATTATCATCATGGTCTAGTGGATGACATGTTCAGCTTGGAAGTTGGGAGAATCTGAATCATTAACTGTGAGCCTCAGGTTCCTCATCTGTAAAATGGAGATAGATAAAAAACCCTGCAAGGTCCATTTTATGAGGTCATTTGAGGTTCATATGAGTCTCCTTTTAAATCAACAAGCTTACTTTATTAAGCATTTTCAACGTGATACTAAGATAAAATTGCAACAGTTCCTTCTTGCAAAGAGCTTCCATTCTAGTGTATGTGTGTGTGTGTGTGTGAATATAACATATACACAAGTTAACACAAAGTTATTTCAGGAAGGAGAACGTGATAACTGAGGAATAAGAAAGGCCTAGAGGCTGGAAATACATAGAAAAGATCTAGAAGTTCAATTTGACTGGAATAGAAAGCTTATTAAAAGAAGTGATATGGAATATAGCAGGAAAGGTAGATGGGAGTCAGATTGTGAAGGGTTTAAAGGACCAAGCTGAGAATTTCTCATTTTCCCCCTAGAAACAGTAGGGAGATATCGATGATTTTTGTGAGTAAGAGATGGGAGCCCCGTGTTTTGGAAATATCATCTTGACAGCTGAGCAGAGCATGAAGTAGAAAGAATGGATTGTAGAGGCAGCAGAGACCACCTAGGATGCTACTGCAGGGTTCAGAGTTGGACCCTACTGGACTAGATGACCCCTTGAGTAACTTCTAGCTCTAAATCTGTTACAGTGAGCCTCAGAAAGGGGAAGGGAGAGTAGGTCCAAGAACAAAGGGATCTCTTGATCTTGCTTTTTTCCTAATTTAGCACCAGTGTATATCCCCAGCCCCTCCTATGTACATGAAGGCAGGATCGAGGGCAGAGGAGGGCTCCAGCACCCACATGTTGGTCCATTGCTACATCTCCTACTGATCATCTCAGGCCAACAGAGGACCTCTCCTTCCCCTCAGTCCCCAGACTGGTTAAGAAATCCAAGGGAAGATAATGAGGTTTAAGGCGATTTTCCACTCAGTTGGAACAGGGGACTGAAAGAAAATTATTCATCAAAACGTGTTCTCAAACTGTGAGACTTTGGGAACGTTTCCAGTATTCATTAGCTCTCAGGTTCACACTTCCACCTGGGTGCTGAAGTGCTACTTTGTCAAAAGCATGAGGATGAAATAGAGAAAATCACTCCCTCCACTCATTTATTCATCAGTTTGTTTTCTTCAATTGAAGAAAAGGAGCTAAAAGGAAATCAAGAGCTGGCCTCAAAAGTCATCTAGGTGAGGAAACTGAGAGTCCATGGAAATGATTCCCTTCGAATCACATAGATAGCAGAGCTAGAATTTGAACTCAGAACCCCTTGTGACACATACATTTCTCTCTCTTCTGTACCATACTCCCTCCTAAATACTTTAATCCCCAGTAACCCCTCCCCTTCCCACACACATTAAATGCCTCTGTTCTTTGAGACATTTTTTTCAGGCAAGAATCTTGTTATATCCCCTTTTGAGATCAAACAGAATTAAGAGAAGCAGACTTCTTAGGATCATCCTTCTAGCAACATAAATCAAGAGTTAGAAGAGATCTGAGATCTCATTTTACAGATGAGGAAACTAGGGCTGGGGAAAAATCAGTGCCCTACAAAATGGCTCAGTGGACAAGAGTTGTTGGTGGGATTTGAACCTAGATTCTTGGAGTCCAGAACCAGTAGGGTTTTTTGTTTGTTTTGTTTTTTTCATTGCAGTACTCTTTACTGTAGGGCAAAAGCAAGCAGCAGGAGATCAATGCTAGGAAGGCTGTTGTTCTTTTCTCAACTTAGGAGAGAAGCTGTGTGGCTCAGTAGATGGAGTCCCACCCCTGACACTAGGTAAATCACTTCACACACCCTGGGCAAATCTTAAAGAGTACAAGTTACAAAGGTGCTGCTAATTGGCATTGGTAATAGCAGCTCCCTCTGTCCACACCAAAACTTAAAAAAAATCTTAGCTAGAAAGAAGATTTTTAGTCACCTGAGCAGGGAGATATGGTCCATATCTGGAAGCAAAGTGGAACTGTAGAAAGAGTGATCACTTCAGAATCAGAGAATCTGAGTTCAAATTCTATCTTCATGACCACAAGCAAGTCACTTAACCACTATAGACCTACTCCACCATCTGTAAAATGGAGAAGGGATTATTTCTTCCAGATCAGTCTATGATCCTATGATCTCTCAGGCAGACCAATATTTCCATTCCCCCCCTTTTCTCTCCCAATATTTTGTTGTGATTTTTCTTTAGACCATTGACGCAGTAGCTCCCCACCACCACCACCACCGCCACTCACCTATAACAAAGAGAAATAGTTAAGCAAAACAAAATGATACATCAGCCTTCACATCATTTTTCCAAGACCCCCTTGCCATGGTTGTCTCAAAGTTCTGACTTTCCCTTCTGGTTGTTGGTTTTATCAGCCCGTGGGGCCCATTCTCCAGCATGACCACAATCTTGTCCATGCTGATAGAGCCAAGCGGTGCATCTGGATTGGTGCCTAACCAGCATGGAGCAGCAGCCTTTTCTCATAGGAAACATCAACGGAGACAACTTTGAATTCTGCCAGGTTTGTGCTTTGAAAGTTTCTGTTGTTCCCGCCTTCTGTCAACTTGCTCACACACATTTCAGAACAGCTGTTCTCCATTTCAGTTTCCTGCATACCTGACAAAAACAGACTTTGGCAGCGGTGTCACCAAGAAGGTGACGATGAAAGCAAAAGCAAATCGGGGGAAGGGCTGTGGAACCACTGAGCACACAGTCAGTGGCAGCTTGGAACTTTGCAAAGTTCTGAAGA